>CM057349.1:59497201-59950484 GCA_030015575.1 Agapanthus africanus | reverse complement strand
AGTGCCACGGAGCTATCCCTTCGCCCCGCGGAGATCAGGCCGAAGCGCCGCGGAGACCTTAGCTTACTAATCGCCTCGTCCTTCAGCTGCTCTGACAAAGGGTCGTAGATCCCCGGCGACGTCCTCTAGATGGAATACATCAACAGCTGGAGCAGGAGGGAGCGCCGGGATGCAGTCGGCTGAAATGATCCTTAATGCGGCCTATCACTAACTGCACCGTTTCCTCGAAGCAGTACTGATCGTAGAGGTACACGTCTCAAATTTTATGATGTCGGGGATGGTAAAAAGGGAAGTCCTTCATTCTTATGTTTTGGGTGTGAAGAAAGGAGTGATCAACGCTCCCTCCGTTTTATAGCTCACAACGCCTCAAGAGTCCACAGTCGCTCTTTCACTCACAACTGTACCCGCCACACGCAGACATCGAGCCTTTCTCGCGAAATCGAAACGATGCCTGCTCCGGCGCTTCGCCTCCCCCACGCGTTCATGACACGTGTCCACCCCCACGACTGTCCCTCTTCCCGATACTCACACCGGGAAGTCAGACAGAACATCACGAATCAACCGGGCAGCAATCCTGCTCGGTCCATCCTTAGGAGGCCTCTTACGGCCCCTCCCATGCTAAGGATCGAAGCCCTCACCAAGAGGCAACCGAGCAGCTACCCTTCTCGGTTATCGCTGGCTGGTAGTCCACTACCCCGCGACGTCGGGGATCTAAGCCCTCGCTAAGAGGGCAACCGGCAGCAACCCTTCTCGGTCCATCCTTAGCAGGCCTCTTACGGCCCCTACCGTGCTAAGGATCGAAGCCCTCACCAAGAGGCAACTGAGCAGCTACCCTGCTCGGTTATCCCTGGCTGTAGTCCACTACCTCAGGACGCCGGGGGATCTAAGCTCTCGCCAAAAGGCAACCGGGCAGCAACCCTTCTCGGTCATCCTTAGCAGACCTCATACGGCCCCTCCCGTGCTAAGGATCAAAGCCCTCACCAGGAGGCAACCGAGCAGCTACCCTACTCGGTTATCCCTGGCTGGTAGTCTACTACCCCCGACGACGCCGGGGATCTAAGCCCTCGCCGAGAGGCAACCGGGCAGCAACCCTGCTCGGTCCATCCTTAGCAGACCTCTTACGGCCCCTCCCAGCGCTAAGGATCGAAGCCCTCACCAGGAGGCAACCGAGCAGCTACCCTGCTCGGTTATCCCTGGCTGGTAGTCCACTACCCCACGACGCCGGGATCTAAGCCCTCGCGAAGAGGCAAACCGGGCAGCAACCCTGCTCGGTCCATCCTTAGCAGGCCTCTTACAGCCCCTCCCGCGCTAAGGATCGAAGCCCTCACCAAGAGGCAACCGAGCAGCTACCCTGCTCGGCTATCCCTGGCTGGTAGTCCATTACCCTACGATGCCGGGGATCTAAGCTTCTCCAAGAGGCAACCGGGCAGCAACCTGCTCGGTCCATACTTAGCAGGCCTCTTACGGCCCCTCCCGTGCTAGGGATCTAGGCCCTCGCCAAGAGGCAACCGGGCAGCAACCCTACACAGTCCATCCTTAGAGGATAACCCCGACGCATCTTCACTACGCGACCCCCATATTGACTTTGGGGCTACGAAGATACCGACCTCATACCAGTCTTTGTACACTTAGGCAATTGGTAAAATGGTTAAATTCACTCGACGTGCGGTCGCCAAATGAATTCTCTAAGCTCAGCACCATGCAAACAGAGATTTAACAACAAGCAAAAGGAAAAATTGCGCCAAACACCGCGAAAAATACTTCATTCAAAAGTCTTTACAAAGGTATTATTCGCCCCCCGGCCCTTACAAAAATGCCCCGAGGCTTACAAGATTCCCAAAGCAACAAAAAAAGATATAAGAAGACAAGGAGTTTCAGCCTCAGGGCCGGCGCAACCCCGAGGAGCACCATGTCCACCACGACCGGGGCTGCGTCTTGAGGATCGGCGCCCATCGTAGAGCCTCGGCGCCGCCCTCGCCGGGAGCTTCTTCCTCGGCAGCGCTTGTAGGGGGCATCCCCCTGAGCGTCATCCCCACGAGGAAATTCGCCCCGGAGCTCTTCATCAGGGAACTCCAGCATTTGAGCTTTGACGGCATCGAAGGCATCGTGCCAGACCGAGGGTAGAGGCTGCGGCTAGGTCGGTGTAAAAATGTTCGACTTCTTATAGTTCTACACCGCCTTCGACGCTCTGAGCTCGGCTCGCCTCATCCCGTCCATCGCCGCCTCGCACTTCTTCCGGAGGGAGCTCGCCGACTTCTTCTGGGTGACGACGAGCACCTGGGAGTCCTCTAGCTTAACCTCGGAGGCTCCGCGGCCTCACGGTACCTAGCAACCTCCTGTTTTCTCGGCCACCACCTCATCCTCAAGGGCAGCGACCCTCGCCACCGCCACCTCCAGCTCCAACTTCGAGCTCTCCTCCAGCGAGGAGAACTCGCCCGCGGCCCGCACCGCCGGGGGCAATTTCCTCGTCCTCCATGCGGACGACGTGCTGGAGGACCTGAGGAAATCAAAAGGGGGTCAAAAAGGAGAAGGAGGCATCCAATCTCACGAATAATAGGACGCTGAATGAAAACCCAAGTGTGGTGCGAGCACTAACTTGCACGGCCTCTTGGGCGATGGCCGCCATGTTCACACCATAATATTGCATTATTATATTCCCCATTCTTATTCTTTTTATAAATAAATAGGTGCTTTTGACGCATGTCTGCTACATGTTACAGGTTACAGGTTACAGGTTCTTGGACAGGGAAACAGTGAAAACGATGTAAAGACGATAAAACTATGGACTTTTGACCAACAAATGGGAGGATCTTAGTCAAGCCTACATCGAAAGACAGTTCACAATTAACAAGGCAACTCAAGGTCCAAAAATACAAAGCAGACGGTTAAAAATCCATTGCAAATGGTCCACTGAAGATCTGGAGCTAATGTAGAAGCCCAATTGATAAAAGAACCAAATAACCAGAAGACCAAGAAGACCCAAAACAAAACCACAAAATTGCGCAGCCCAACTCCAACACTTGCCGCGGAACCGCGGCCAAACCATTCCTTAGGCCGCGGTTCCGCGGCAGTGTAGTGCGATTAGCGGGGAAATAAATTTCACCAAATGTTTGGCGGTGCTGAATGGGTCTTTCTAGGGCTATTTTGTAATTGTGGACATGCGAAACAAATGTAACCCTAGGGTTTCCTATCTTCTATAAATAGGAACTCTAAAGATTGTAATTTCTTATGCCTCCCTTCATTAATAAATTTTAGAATTCTTTTGGAGAGCATCGGTGCCTCTTTTCAAATCATGAATCCAGATCTGACAACCCTGCGTTGATGTTTGGAGAGAGCCAACTGTAAGTAGTTTTATTTAATTGTTCTAGTTTAGATTTAATTCCTTGCCTTAGATGTTAGCTTTGGGAAGGGCTTTTGAGAGATGAGATCTCTCATCCCTTTCTTACCCATCACATAGAATCTATAGGACTCCATGCATACACGCACACACTACGCCCTACGGCACCCTATCCTCGAGGTAGCGGTGATACCGTAGTATAAAGGCTCAGTTGCGCGCGTTTTCCATGGAGGTTAGGGTAAGGATCTCTAAAGGAAGGATAAGAACCTAGAGAAGGAACACTTCCCGAATGGATCTAATCCCCTTTATTGATAATTACCATAACTCCTCTTAGATCCTAATCTGGTATAGAAAGCGTTGAGATTTATTTACATTTCCAAATCATTCCTAAACCTAACCCTAGCAAGATTTAGATCTAGATAATTGCCCTAGGTTAATTAGGTTTTTAGATTTAATAACAACTCCGAACACCCTTCGGAATTAACTCGTAAGAACGAATCGGAGATTCACAACATCCCTGTGGACCGACCCATACTCACCGGCTAGCTGCAAAGCGACGCCGTTCTTGATTGCGGTTACAAATATTTTTGATCTATCTTGTAGAAAGCGCAAGCACGCTAAAATCATCCAATCAAATGGCGCCGTTGCTGGGGATGGCGTAGAATTTTCCTTTTTGCAATTTAGGGTTAATCTAAATTTAAAAAAATCATAAAAATCTAAAAAAATCCAAAAAATATAAAAAATATATCATTTGTTATTTATTTTGGAAAGGGTACTTTTTTATGTGAATCTTTGCAGGATTGACGGATCTGGAAAAATTCAGAGTTCTAAAAAGAAAAAAATACATCAAACAGAGAGGTATTGCAAGGACAGAACAGAAGAAATTTTTGGAGACCTAAAGCCTCCATCCCACCGCTAAACCGCTGCCTAAGCGCGCTCACCGCGGCCTTTCCGCGGCCCTCTTGCATCATCATCGCGAAATTTTTGCACGGTTTGTTTCCTATTTCTCTCCTATGCAAATCCCCATATATCTTTTGTCAAATCTTCTGCAGGATTCCTTTCGCTTTAAAAATCTTTCTCTTTCCAAATAACAATCTTGTGCAGGATTTGTGCGTCTCGTTTAAAATAGAAAGTGATTGCAAGTAATCTTTTTGTTGCATATCTTTTCTCGAATATCTTTTTGCAACAATTTTTTCCAAATAAAGATTCTTTGTGATATGCTTAAAATAATAACTGATTGCAAGTAATATTTTTCGGTTGCATATCTTTAATTAACAATCTTGTTGCAACAATTTCCAAATAAAGAAAAAGAAAAAAAAAGGGACAAATCTTTTATAGAAACTTGCAAAAATTTTGCCGCAAATAAATCCTTGCACAACCACCACACATCTTTCTTTCTTTCACCCTTCCTTCCACCATGGGTACCCCACATAATAAATCACTTGCCGAACTATGGTATCCTGAACCTAATCTTGCGTCGTACATCAATTTGTTCGGTCAATTTAAAGACGATCCTTCCTTGCCTAAAAAATCTTTGAAAGATCACATAGAGGCGTCTAGGAGAAACAGTTTGACTTTTCAACCCACCTTGTGTCAACCAAGTCAACCTTCACCACCTCCATATGTTGACACCACATTTCCAAGTTCTTCTGTCACTCCTAACCCGATGTCCATTGCTGAGCATATTGCTCAATCTCGCAGCCGATCTTTCACCCCTATCCACTCATCTAGTTCTAGGGATCCACACGACTATTCACCTTTTTATCCATATGTTGACCCTACCCCTGTCCAATCACCCACTTCCTACCAGTCCTACCCGACTTTCCCACCTTCACTAGACCCTGTTCTACACAGCCATTAGGGAGTTTCACATATCCAAACAATTTTGAATCTGTTACCGAAACCCCCTTACCACCAAAGTCTAGTTTGGAAGAGTCGTTGGAGGCATATATCGCAGCAACAAACAAAATGACTAGGAATCTGGAAGCGTCCGTGGCCGCCCTTATGCAACCTAGTGAAACGGTAGCTAGTTTCCCGCTAGCTTCAAATTTTTCAATGTATAAGGAGGCGGTTGGACAGAGTGAGAATGAGAGAGGATTTCCAAATCAAACCTACCCTTACCCAATTGAAGCCCACAACTCCATTTTTCCATCGATTGCCCTAAATAGTTCACCTGTTGAAAATAAAAATGAGTTGTGTGATTTTGTAGTGTTTGATTTGCCAAATTGTGAGGAACCCCTTTCGAGTGAAACCGCACCTAATCCTTTCGATCTTTACACCTCCCATCTAGAACCTAAATCGATAGATATCCATGCTTTTGATGAGGTGTCTAAGAAAATTGATTTTCACTTGATTGAGAATACAGAGGCCGGGAATATTTCGGATGATGAACCTGTCGATTTAATTGAGATTTTATGTTCAAATCATCATCCCGAGTTATTAAATGTTTCTCCCGAATCTCATATGCGTCTTGACTTTGATGATAATGGCATGGATGAGTTGAATCTTGAAGCGAATTATAAGGATAGTAGTGAGGAGAGTTTTGAGGATCATATTGAGGTTGAACTATTTTTGTTTGATATGTCTGATTTTCCAATTCAGCCTCCTGAACCTTTGACTGTTATATCACCCTCCCTCCTTTCCATCGTTCCGACCACGCTTGAAGACTGTGAGCTTGAAAATTTTTTCTTTGAATCTGACACAGTTCTCACAGCCGATAACACGTACGAGTGTTTCACTTTTTCGGACGATGTTGATGACTCACCGCCCGAGTTTGAGTCCTTTACATTTTCAGATGAGTTAGTTGAACCATCAGACTCGGGTGCTTACAGTAGTTTCGAACCATTAATGGAATCTTTCAAGTTTGAGACAGTTTACTACGGTGAGAATGATACTATCCCTAGTTCACTTCCTTTCGTCTTTCCCATTGTTCCGACCATACAAGAGACCGTTACGCTTTCATCTCCAATACCAAGTTCGGCGTACCCATGTTTTCTTGCGAATCTTGAGGGATTTGATCCCATTTCTCGACGGGTTGATAGGTTAGCGCAATCGCTTTTAACACATCGGTCATCACAAATTGCGCTAATTTATTCACTCGATTTACACCCTCAAGATCGCGCGACCCTTCTTTCTCCTTTCCGCCATTCTTCTCCCCTACCGAGACCATATTCTACCATTCTTCTTTCTACACGGTCTCGCGTGTTTCTCATTTCTTTTCTCTACACCCCATTGTTCATCACAAAATACTGCATTTTATACCGCCCATTCTTACGCTCGGTTGTTTATAGGTAGGTGCTTTTGATCTGTGTTTGTTACATATTTACAGAGTACAGGTTTTTAGTCCAAATATTGCAAATCAAGACAAAATCTCCACAGTTACACCAAATACAGAACATCTGTCACTGCAGATAAAAGCCGGGTTCCGGTCATCCATATCCGTCCAGTGCCGAGTACCAGTTCCAGAGACAAGACATATGACAGTGGTCATTCGTGTCTCGGACAAGCACAGAGCACGAGGGGGGCAGCACAAGAATCAATGGGTGCGCGGAGCTCAAGAGAGATAAAGTCAAAAGTGAAGAAAAGATAACAATCTTGGACTATGAATTCTGCTGATATTCTGGAAGAAATTATCAGAAAATACATATACCAGACAAGAGGGGACAGAAGACCAGGGAGGTACACAGAAGACCACACCCTAACACGACTATAGGGGCGCGGATCCGCGGCCGTAGGGGGGCATAGGCGGCGGATCCGCGGCTAGGTGGGGCCCTCTCTGCGTCAACTTTTGGGGGTATTTTGGGTATTTCCCATGTGGTCTGGTGGTTGCCCTAGAACTCCATTCTCCTGCCTATAAATACAGCAGTTTTGAGCACAACCAAGGGTCATTCTTTGTTCTCCATTCTTTTGTAGGATTTAGTTCTTTTTCTTCTTCTTCTTCATTCCTCTTCCATGAAATTGTAAGTGAGAAGCTTTTTTGTGGATGTGAATAAAGATGAAGGTTTTTTGTATTATTCTTTTTGTTTAAGCTTCCCCCTTGAGCTCTCTACCTTAACTTGATTTTGCAACCTCTTAAGTGAGCTTGCAAGTTTAAGTTTTGGTCATTGGTCTCAAGGGGTTGTATCATTTCGTTCTCGCCTTAGCGCTTCAATTCACATGCGTTCTCTACCCTTCCCTTGATCTTGCAACCTCTTCATTGAGATTGCAAGTTTAAGGGTTGGCTATTGATCCCATGTTTGTTTTGAGTTCTATGGTTCTTGTAATTACTTTCTTGCATTTTTTCTTGTCTTTAATTACTTGCAATTTACATTCATGCACTTTAAATACTTGTATCTTTTCTTTTCTTTGTTCTTTTCTTTTTGTCCTCTCTTTTTGGTTCTCTTTTGTGAATGTATGTAATTATTGTTGTTAAGATAAAATACGGTATTATAAGTTAACATTTCTTTGCCAATTCCTTTTCCCGTTATTTTCCATTTGAACTTCGCCCAAACCATACGCTAGCGCTCCGTTAGGCACCGTACCCTGACAAGGTAACGGTGATTCCTAACCGCGACCGGTTGCGTTCGGTTTGGCCGGAGGCGAAAGCAAGAGACAAGAACGGAAGGACAAGGGTAAATAAGCCGGATTCCACGAATACCGCGCTTAAATCCCCTAATCCACGTTGTTGCCAATTGCTTAGCTTCAATTGGTCAAGACTCGGCTTAAAGGTTTTGAGTACGGATTTCTTTAGCTTATAATCTCGTATCTTTTCTTAACAACTTTATACTTGCAAATAATACACATAGGTTAGAACAAACTCATACAGATTCTTTATTGACTCGTCTAAGACAAGAAGGTAAGATAACACCATCTCCCTGTGGACCGACCCGTGCTCGACCGGCTAGCTGCAAAGCGACACCGTCCTGATCGCGGTTACACTTTAATTCTTTGAACATCCGACACGCCAAAAGCGTGCGATCAAATGGCGCCGTTGCCGGGGAGACGGTAGCGTATTTTCTTTCTTGTTATTCGGGTTAATATTCTTTTGTATAAAAAAAAAACTCTTTTTGTTTTTTTGATCATTTTTGTGGGCAAGAGTGCAGATTTTTGCAAGTTTGCAAACTGCGATTGTGGGGAGCAAAGTGTGCATTCAAGGCAAGGGTGATTGCAAAGTACAGTGCCAAAGATCCGGGTAGTTTGACCTGCGCAAGCGAACCTTTCAAGCTTACCGGATTTGATTCAACGGGGGTTTCCTAACCCAAAACTTAACGGTACGTACTTTACTAACACCTTCTTCTCAAATCCGACGCTTCCAATATACTATTCTTTGCAGGATTCTTTGCAAGTTCGCTAGCAAACGCTAAAAAAATTGACTAACCCGTATTTGTTGCAGCGCCGCGCTTAAACTAAAAAACGATTTTTTGATTCTTTATAGAATTTTTGAATTGCGCATTGCATACATTAATACGGACTTAAGGGCAAGCGAACCCCACAATATACGGTAAAGGATTTCATCACCTTTTCCGTGGCCCACAAATCACGAACTTGAGCATAACGTTTACCCGCACAAAATTTAAAAGAAACTAGACTTTAAGCCTTAAGGACTTCGCGCTCACTAGGAGAAGTTAACTGTATTTAGAACCTTGCTTAACGGTATATTGTTTACGGGGTGTCTAGGAAAGTGTTAACGGCGAAACCGCCAAAAGAGAAAGGGTTATTTAATTAAGGAACTTCGCGAAAGCGTTGGAAAACCTCCCCTTATCTCTGCACTTACCTGGCCTCGTGATCAGTGTATCTTGAGCCTGTTTCTCGACACAGTTTTACTTCGACAATCAAGTTCTGGAGCAGGTCTAGTTGACCTAGGTGAACCCTAGAACGATTAGGTGTGTGGTATTTTTGTGTCGTGATTGTTTTTGTCAATATTCTTTTTTGTGTATATTTCATTCTTTTGTTAATATTCAAAAAAAAATAAAAAATCACATTCTTTTTCCCCTCCTTTTCTCTACCTTTTTTTTCTCTCTCTTCATAGCATGGGTACTCCACCTCGAAAAACTCTTGCCGAACTTTGGTACCCACAACCAGACATAACTTCCTACGGTTCTTGCTTTGGCCGAACTTCGAATGATCCATCCTTGCCCAAAATTTCATTGAGAGATCGGATAGACGCGTCTAGGACAAACACTTGCACTCCTCATTCCACTTCGTATCAACCTTTTCAACCTCCCGCACCCGCTTATGTTGATACCCCTTTTGCAAGTCGTCCTTTGTCCATTGCTGAACGAATTGAACAATCCCGTAGCCGATTTTTCACTCCTTTCACCACTTCAAATTCTTGGGACCAACAAATCCATTCACCTTCTTATCCCAATGTTGATCCCATTCCTGTCCAGCCATTCAATTCCTACCAATCCTACCCTACTTTTGCACGTTCCCTAGACATTGCATCAGAACCGCCATTTGGGAGTTTTCAGTATCCAAACAACTTTGAATCTTTTCCTGAAACCCCTTCACAACCAATGTCTAGTCTAGAACAGTCGTTGGAAGACTTTAGGGTAGCGTCAAGCCAACAGATGATGGATTTGAATGCGTCCATGGCCGCCCTCATGCAACCAAGTGACCCGGTAGCTAGTTTTCAACTAGCTCCAACTTTTTTAATGTATGATGAGGCGGCAGGACAGGCTGTGAATTTGAGTGGAGAGAGTGAGATGTACCCCCTTCCGAATCAAACCTACCCGTCTGAAATTGAATCCCACAACTCCTATGTTGAAAGTCTATCTAGTGTTCCAAACGATTCACCAGTTGAAGATAGAATGATTAATGAGTTGTGCGACTTTGTGGTATTTGATTTACCTGATTGTGAAGGGTCCATTCCAAGTGAAACCAATCCCAATCCTTTTGACCTCTACACCTCCATCTTAGAACCAGAATCGATTAATATCTATGCTTTTGATGAGGTGTCTGAGAATATAAATTTTCACTTGATTGAGGATATTGACGCTGGGAATAATTTGGATGATGAACCCATAGATTTGACTGAGTTTTTCTTTTCAAATCATCATCCCGAGTCATTAAATGTTTTTCCCGAACCCCATATGCGTCTGGACTTTGATGAAATAGGCATGGATGAGATAAATTTTGAGGAGAATATTGAGGATAGTTTTGAGGATGAACCAATTTTGATTGATGAGTCGGATTTTCCAATTCATCCTAATCCTTCCACTGACTGTGTACACCCTCCTGAACCTTTAACCGATAACCTTCCTCAACCACTTCCCTCCATCCTTTCCATCGTTCCGACCTTGCAAGAACCCGTATCACTTCCATTTCCATTGTCTGGTTTACCAAGTTCGGCGTACCCATGGTTTCTTACGAATCTTGAGGGATTTGACCCAATCTCTCGACGGGTTAATAGATTAGCACAATCGTTGTTTACACATCGCTCATCACGAATTGTGCTAATCTATTTACTCCATTTGCACCCTCAAGTTCGTATTCCACTTCCTTTTCCCTTCCGCCATTCTTCTTCTCATCTACCGAGACCGCATTCCACTTCTCTCCACAAGCGGTCTCGCGTAGTCTCCATTTCTTACCTCTCCGCATTCTTCCACCAGCCACTGCTTTATAGAGATACAATCTTTGAATGGTTGGTGTTAACTTTTGGCCTGTGTAAGGCCTTGTATAGATGGATACTGTTCTTTCCCCCCTAATCCTGAACTTCAACGCTTAACAGTGGAAACACTGTTTTACTTAAGTTTGGGGGGGACACCTTTTTTGTATATATTTTTTGTTTTCTTTGTTGTATATAATTTGTTTTTAGGGGAGCGCCAACAATTTTGACCCTCTTGGTATAGCCTGACAGTGAGGGCACTGTCAAGTTTAAGTTTGGGGGTGTGTGCTCGGTAAGCTTTCTTCCTTCGCATTCATATGTATATTTTGCATCTGTATATTAAATCCATAAAATCCATAAAAATCTGAAAATTTTCTAAAAATATAAAAACTTTTTTGTCGAGTTAGCTTGTGGAAGAACTCTGATTCAACATTCGACGGTTTTTGTTTGAAAAAATAGGAATAACTAAATCTTATGTTTAGATTTTGAAAACCTGAAAGATAACTCTCCTTTGAAGTTAACTATAGCTGATATACGTCTTTACATCACACTACACGTGTTGTGAGTCTTGGAAATTAGATGACAAGTCTTTTATGTTTAAAAACTTTTAAATAAGATAAATGATTTTCTGAGGATCAAATAAGTTTGTTCTGAAATAAGTAATATATCAAGAATAGTTTATGAAGTGAGTGAATATGAAGGAATGTTATTGATGCCTTAATTGGAACTAAGTCTGAAAAATAACCCATCTGAAACTTGATTGGAATGATTACACACCGAACCCACTAAACACGTCTTTTATCCAAAAAAATAATTGAACTATCGGTTATATCTCCGTTCGTATTGAATCATCATGATTTTCACGCCAAACTGTCTTTTGTTTTTGGACCTAGGTAACTTGAGTAATTAAGTCCGCTGGGGTGTTTCTACACCTAATGCCCTAAAACCAACTGGTTTGGGTGCATTGGCCCAAAGCTCGCTAAGAAACCTAGAAAGTCCAGATTAAAACAAAATCAAGCAAGTGTTCTCTCCGAGTTAAAATTCCTAACGGTTCTTTGTGTGAGAATAATCTTGATAAAAGATAGGCTTTTATAAAAAAAAATCTAACGGAGATATGAAGGTTTTATTCTATGATAAAGACTATTGCACGTTCACAGAGGTGTGTATGAAATGAAAAGAAGAAAAAGGTGGAGTGAAGAATAAGACCTAGTTTCCTGTTAGGGAAGATAGAAATTCTGAAGTTGAAACCTTACTGGAAAACGAAACTTGAAAAATGCTTAACTCTTTATAAAACTTATGTGATCCTTTTAAAATTGTTATCTGGGCTTTATTGTGCGACATGATGACTTTAATCGACCTTTCTGGAACTTAACGGCACTATTTGCACTGCACGTAAAGACATATAAAATCTGTAGTTAAATAAGAAGTGAGGTGTGAAAAATAAAGGTTCGATAGTCTAGACTTAGGATCATAGAATTGTTATTTTCTGAAACAAAACTTTAGGGGTTTGAATCTTAGTTATTTTACAAAACTAGCTTGACCGGATTTTGTGGGTAGTATCCGCTGAAAACCCTCAGGAGACAGCACTCCTCCTACTAGGGACACCTAGAGGTTTAACGGCTTGTTGCACATGCTCAGTGCAATCGCGTTCCCTGCGAAAGTGCGGTTAGGATTTTCTTTTTTGTGAATAATTGGTTTTGCTCGGGACGAGCAAAAGTTAAGTTTGGGGGTATTTGTTCATCATAAAATACTGCATTTTATACCGCCCATTCTTACGCTCGGTTGTTTATAGGTAGGTGCTTTTGATCTGTGTTTGTTACATATTTACAGAGTACAGGTTTTTAGTCCAAATATTGCAAATCAAGACAAAATCTCCACAGTTACACCAAATACAGAACATCTGTCACTGCAGATAAAAGCCGGGTTCCGGTCATCCATATCCGTCCAGTGCCGAGTACCAGTTCCAGAGACAAGACATATGACAGTGGTCATTCGTGTCTCGGACAAGCACAGAGCATGAGGGGGGCAGCACAAGAATCAATGGGTGCGCGGAGCTCAAGAGAGATAAAGTCAAAAGTGAAGAAAAGATAACAATCTTGGACTATGAATTCTGCTGATATTCTGGAAGAAATTATCAGAAAATACATATACCAGACAAGAGGGGACAGAAGACCAGGGAGGTACACAGAAGACCACACCCTAACACGACTATAGGGGCGCGGATCCGCGGCCGTAGGGGGGCATAGGCGGCGGATCCGCGGCTAGGTGGGGCCCTCTCTGCGTCAACTTTTGGGGGTATTTTGGGTATTTCCCATGTGGTCTGGTGGTTGCCCTAGAACTCCATTCTCCTGCCTATAAATACAGCAGTTTTGAGCACAACCAAGGGTCATTCTTTGTTCTCCATTCTTTTGTAGGATTTAGTTCTTTTTCTTCTTCTTCTTCATTCCTCTTCCATGAAATTGTAAGTGAGAAGCTTTTTTGTGGATGTGAATAAAGATGAAGGTTTTTTGTATTATTCTTTTTGTTTAAGCTTCCCCCTTGAGCTCTCTACCTTAACTTGATTTTGCAACCTCTTAAGTGAGCTTGCAAGTTTAAGTTTTGGTCATTGGTCTCAAGGGGTTGTATCATTTCGTTCTCGCCTTAGCGCTTCAATTCACATGCGTTCTCTACCCTTCCCTTGATCTTGCAACCTCTTCATTGAGATTGCAAGTTTAAGGGTTGGCTATTGATCCCATACTTGTTTTGAGTTCTATGGTTCTTGTAATTACTTTCTTGCATTTTTTCTTGTCTTTAATTACTTGCAATTTACATCCATGCACTTTAAATACTTGTATCTTTTCTTTTCTTTGTTGTTTTCTTTTTGTCCTCTCTTTTTGGTTCTCTTTTGTGAATGTATGTAATTATTGTTGTTAAGATAAAATACGGTATTATAAGTTAACATTTCTTTGCCAATTCCTTTTCCCGTTATTTTCCATTTGAACTTCGCCCAAACCATACGCAAGCGCTCCGTTAGGCACCGTACCCTGACAAGGTAACGGTGATTCCTAACCGCGACCGGTTGCGTTCGGTTTGGCCGGAGGCGAAAGCAAGAGACAAGAACGGAAGGACAAGGGTAAATAAGCCGGATTCCACGAATACCGCGCTTAAATCCCCTAATCCACGTTGTTGCCAATTGCTTAGCTTCAATTGGTCAAGACTCGGTTCAAAGGTTTTGAGTACGGATTTCTTTAGCTTATAATCTCGTATCTTTTCTTAACAACTTTATACTTGCAAATAATACACATAGGTTAGAACAAACTCATACAGATTCTTTATTGACTCGTCTAAGACAAGAAGGTAAGATAACACCATCACCCTGTGGACCGACCCGTGCTCGACCGGCTAGCTGCAAAGCGACACCGTCCTGATCGCGGTTACACTTTAATTCTTTGAACATCCGACACGCCAAAAGCGTGCGATCACCCATCCTTTCACCAACTATACCTTTACCACGATAAGATTTTTGAATGGTTGGTGCTAATCTTTGGTTTGTGTAAGGCCAAGCTTAAGTTTTGGGGGAACCTTGTTGTATATATGTATATATTTTTTTTTTTTTTTCCTTTTCTATAAAAAATTAAAAAAAAATTCAAAACAAAAATATAAAAAAATTATAAATAAATAAACAGGAGAGTGCCGGCATTTTGACCCTCTTGGTGTAGCATGACAGTGATGACACTGTCAAGTTCAAGTTTAGGGGTATGCTCGGTACGTCTTCTTCCTTCGTATTCATTTGTACATATTTTTGCATTTGCATACTTATTTGAAAACCCATAAAAATTTGAAAATTTTAAAAATTATAAAAATTATTGTATTCAATTTTGGCTTATTTGACTAGAGTTTGACAGATAGGTTAACTAGCTAGGAACAACTAGATCTTTGACGTAGTAAATTAAAAACCCTAAAAATAACCTTCCTTAATGTTTAACGGTAGAAAGTATATGCCTTGTAGTTTATTTAGAAATAGGCAAATTTTGGGTTCACTTCTTGGGCTAAGTCAAAACAAGGGAAGAGTATTGATGTTCTTATTAGAGTATAAGTTTGAAAAATAGTTCCTAGCTTAAGTCTAGATTCTGAAAACGTATACCCTACAAATTGCACAATCACGCACCTTGAAACTTGGAATAGTAGAAGAGACCTTGAAATGCTCTTGTCTAAAGTCCTTAGTACAATGAAAATAAAAGAAAAAAAAAGTGAATAAAGAAAAAAAATAGACACTGGTTTTTATGATTGCTTAAGGCTGTGAAAAATAGAAAAATATTTAGCGAGGGTGCTTCATCACCTAGTTCCTTAGACCAACTGGTTTGGGAGTCACTGCTAAAACCTTGGGGGTTGCAAAACTAGGAAGTACGCTTTAATGTGCAAACACATTTTGTAATCGGTTGTTGGTACCTCAAAAGTATTAATGGTCGCATGAAGGATGTGTAAGCGAAATTCAATTAAAAATTCACTCATTAATAAGTGCTTTGGACAATGGACGAGAGTACGATTGCTTGATTTGAATTTCCAAGTGTAGGGATGATATTTACACACACGTGGGGATATGTGATTAGAGTTTAGATGAGAGAAAGGAATGAAGAATAAAACTTGTATCTTTAGTAGCGTTGATAGAAATTTCTAAGTGGAGATGGAACCCTAGAAGGATAACTTAGGAAATGCCGAAAGCTAAGTAAGTCTATAGAACATATATAATCTTAAGTTAAATGATGAGGAAGTGTGAAGAATGTGGGTGGATAATTTGCGAGTAAAAAGATAATAGTATTCCTTGTTAGAAAACCTAATCGGAGAACAAAAGTCAATGGGCCGAGTTGATAGGATTTTGTGGGTGTAATCCGCTGAAAACCCTCAGGAGACAACACTCCTCCTACTAGGGACACCTAGAGGTTTAACGGCTTGTTGTACGTGCTCAGTGCAATCGCGTTTCCCTGCGAAAGTGCGGTTAGGATTTTAGTGAATAAAAATAAGTTTGCTCGAGGACGAGCAAAAGATAAGTTTGGGGGTATTTGTTCACACCATAATATTGCATTATTATATTCCCCATTCTTATTCTTTTTATAAATAAACAGGTGCTTTTGACGCATGTCTGCTACATGTTACAGGTTACAGGTTCTTGGACAGGAAACAGTGAAAACGATGTAAAGACGATGAAAATATGGACTTTTGACCAACAAATGGGAGGATCTTAGTCAAGCCTACATCGAAAGACAGTTCACAATTAACAAGGCAACTCAAGGTCCAAAAATACAAAACAGACGGTTAAAAATCCATTGCAAATGGTTCACTGAAGATCTGGAGCTAATGTAGAAGCCCAATTGATAAAAGAACCAAATAACCAGAAGATCAAGAAGACCCAAAACAAAACCACAAAATTGCGCAGCCCAACTCCAACACTTGGCCGCGGAACCGCGGCCAAACCATGCCTCAGACCGCGGTTCCGCGGCAGTGTAGTGCGATCAGGGGAAATAAATTTCACCAAATGTTTGGCAGTGCTGAATGGGTCTTTCTAGGGCTATTTTTGTAATTGTGGACATGCGAAACAAATGTAACCCTAGGGTTTCCTATCTTCTATAAATAGGAACTCTAAAGATTGTAATTTCTTATGCCTCCCTTCATTAATAAATTTTAGAATTCTTTTGGAGAGCATCAGTGCCTCTTTTCAAATCATGAATCCAGATCTGACAACCCTGCGTTGATGTTTGGAAAGAGCCAACTGTAAGTAGTTTTATTTAATTGTTCTAGTTTAGATTTTAATTCCTTGCCTTAGATGTTAGCTTTGGGAAGGGCTTTTGAGAGATGAGATCTCTCATCCCTTTCTTACCCATCACATAGAATCTATAGGACTCCATGCATACACGCACACACTACGCCCTACGGCACCCTATCCCTTGAGGTAGCGGTGATACCGTAGTATAAAGGCTCAGTTGCGCGCATTTTCCATGGAGGTTAGGGTAAGGATCTCTAAAGGAAGGATAAGAACCTAGAGGAAGGAACACCTTTCCGAATGGATCTAATCCCCTTTATTGATAATTACCATAACTCCTCTTAGATCCTAATCTGGGTATAGAAAGCGTTGTGATTTATTTACATTTCCAAACCATTCCTAAACCGAACCCTAGCAAGATTTAGATCTAGATAATTGCCTTAGGTTAATTAGGTTTTTAGATTTAATAACAACTCCGAACACCCTTCAGAATTAACTCGTAAGAACGAATCGGAGATTCACAACATCCCTGTGGACCGACCCGTACTCACCGGCTAGCTGCAAAGCGACGTCGTTCTTGATTGTGGTTACAAATATTTTTGATCTATCTTGTAGAAAGCGCAAGCACGCTAAAATCATCCAATCCATTTGATTATGTCCAAAAATTTGTATTTACCGTAATCAGAAACGGCGTCGCTTTGCAGCTAGCCGGTGAATACGGGTCGATCCACAGAGATGGGTAATTTTCTTAATGTGTTTTTTTTAACGAGTTGATTCCAAATGTTGTTTTGGTTGGTTTATTAAATCTATAAAAACCTAGATCTATCACTAAACTAAGTTAATCTAAATTAAAGTCCTGCTAGGGTTAGGTTTAGAGGAAGTTTGGAGATTAAAGATTTCCTCACCGCTTTCGATGCCTTTATTTTAGATCTATTAGATGTTGTGGTAATTATCAATAAAGTGGATTGGAATCTTTTGGGAAGATGTTTCTTCCTCTAGATTCGTATCCTTCCTTTATCGATACTTACCCTAACCTCCATGGAAAACACGCGCAACCGGCCCTTTATACTACGGTTCACCGTTACCTCGTAGGTAGGATGCCGTAGAGAGCGGTTGTGTGTGCATGCATGGAATTCTAACTCTTAGGTGTGGATGGCATGAAAGGGGTGAGAGATCTCATCTCTCAAACCTTTCCCTAAGGCTAACCCTAACAAGCGAGGAGATTACTCGCTAATTAAGGGATGAAAAGACATACTAATTAAAAGAATTAAAACAAAGAAATAAAATGAACTTACTAGTTTGATGGCTCCCTCCAAGCAATACAGAACAGATCTGAATAAACTCCCAACAATTCTGAATTTTATTGATTGAAAAGAGGCATAGGTTTTACAGATCTGTGATTACAATTTATAAGTAAACATGAAAACTAGGGTTACAGACTCTCGCACATGTGCAATTACATATTTGCCCACGGAAAATCCCAACACCCGCACCGACGCACCCATAGAAGAAAAATCCACCGACGTGCGCACTTAATGGCCGCGGAACCGCGGCAATGATGGGCCTTGGGCCACGGTTCCGCGGCCTTTTGGTGGGCTTAGCTCACCAAACTTCAGGGTATTCTTTAGGTTGTCTTTTCCTCTCTGTTTCTTCAGTACTTTTTTCTATTTGGGTTCTTGGTCTTTTCTAGATCTTCAGTGAAAACTTGTAAGGATCTTTTGACCGTTCACTTTGACATTTCGGACCATGCGTTGCCTTGTACACTTGTGAATTGTTCTCTGTCTAGGCTTGACTAGGGTCCTTCTACTTGTTGGTCAAAAGTCACTTTTCTATAGCAATTTCCATCTTTTTCACTGTATTCGCTCCAAGAGCCTGTATCCTGTAATATGCAACAAACGTGCGTCAAGAGTACCTGTTTATTTATAAAACGGATAAGAATAGGGGAATGAAGAATGCAATATTATGGTCTAAACAAATACCCCCAAACTTACCTTTTGCTCGTCCTCGAGCAATCTTATTATTTTATTCTCTAAAATCCTAACCGCACTTTCGCAGGGAAACGCGATTGCACTGAGCACGTGCAACAAACCGTTAAACCTCTAGGTGTCCTTAGTAGGAGGAGTGTTGTCTCCTGAGGGTTTTCAGCGGATTTCATCTACAAAATCCTATCAACTCGGCCGATTGACTTTTGTTCTCCAATTAGGTCTTTTAACAAGAAATTCTATTATCTTTTGACTCACAAATTATCCACCCATATTCTTCACACTTTCTCATCATCTAACTTAAGATTATATATATCCTATAGACTTGCTTAGCTTTCGGTATTTCTTAAGTCTTCCTTCTAGGGTTTCATCTTCACTTAGGAATTTCTATCAACTCTATTAAAGATACAAGTTCTATCTTTCATTCCTCTCTCTTATCTAGATTCCAATCACATACCACTACGTGTGTGTATAGATCACCCCTACACTTGGAAATTCAAATCAAGCAATCGTACTCTCGTCCATTGTCCAAAGTACTTATTGATTAGTGAATTTTGCTTACACATTCTTCATGCGACCGTTAATACTTCTTGAGGTACCAACAACCGATTACAAGATGCGTTAACACTTTAAAGCGTACTTCCTAGTTTTGCAATACTCAAGGCTTTAGCAGTGACTCCCAAACCAGTTGGTCTAAGGCACTAGGTGATGAAGCACCCTCGCTAAATATTTTTCTATTTTTTACAGCCTTAAGTAATCACAAAAACCAGTGTCCATTTTTTTTTTCGTTTATTCACTTTTTTTCTTTTATTTTCTTCGTACTAAGGACTTTAGACAAGAGCATTTCAAGGTCTTTTCTACTATTCCAAGTTTCAAGGTGCGTGATTGTGCAATTTTGTAGGGTATACATTTTCAGAATCTAGACTTAAGCTAGGAACTATTTTTCAAACTTATACTCTAATAAGAACATCAATACTCTTCCCTCATTTTGACTTAGCCCAAGAAGTGAACCCAAAATTTGCCTATTTCTAAATAAACTACAAGGCATATACTTTCTACCGTTAAATTTTAAGGAATGTTATTTTTAGGGTTTTTAATTCACTAAGTTTAAGATCTAGTTGCTCCTAGCTAGTTAACCTATATGTCAAACTTTAGTCAAATAAGGCCAAAATTGAATACAATTATTTTTATAATTTTTCAAAATTTTTCAATTTTTATGGGTTTTCAAATAAGTATGCAAATGCAAAAATATGTACAAATGAATGCGAAGAAAGAAGACGTACCGAGCATACCCCCAAACTTGAACTTGACAGTGTCCTCACTGTCATGCTAAACTAAGAGGGTCAAAATACTGGCACTTCCCTGTTTATTTATTTATAATTTTTTTTATTGTTAAGAAAAACAAAAATATATACAGAAAGGCCCTCCCCCAAACTTCATTTAAACTATGTTAGACATTACTGCCAAACTTTGCATAGAACAAACGTCAACACCAACCAGTTGAAAAATTTATCAGTAAAGAGTATTGGTTGGTTGAAGAATAAGTTGTGGCGGTCCAAAAAGAATTGGGGAAGATAGAAGTGGTGGTATGGAAGGTATGGAGGTGAATAGACAGGAGGTGGTGATGAATCAAAACGAGAATGCGAATGATCAGCAATCAGTAGAATATTGGCATTCTCGTAGCTTATTAAAAGAAATGGGGGTGGTTCAACTTCTAAAAGAGGAGGTTGACTAACCACAATATCCCCAAAATGTTCCTGTGGGTCCTCTCTTGACGTGGCATCATCCATCAATTTCATATGATATTCAATTATAAGGGAACTGATCTCCTCGATGTCCGCCATAGTCCAACCGAAAACTTGCCGCCTATCTTGTAAGACCATCAAAAGGGCGTTCTCTTGCTCAAGGGCTAGAGAAGCTGATATTATAATGGGAAAGGTCTCATTTTCACCTATGTTAGCATATTTAAGGTGAGGCGGTAAGGACATGAGTTCAAGTTTCGGAGGCGAAAGAATCATTGCGGAATCTACCTCGAACTCAAATGACTCCAACACAGGTTCGAAATCACTGCAAACAACCGATTCGGATGGTTCAACTATCTCATCCACAAATTCAAAAGACTCATATTCGGGCTGTGAGTCGTCATCATCCGAAAAAGTGAAACATTCATAATCCATATCGGTTGTGTCAACGGTGGTAGGCTCAAGGAGGGACGCACTAGTGGCGTCAAAACTGTCTTTATCAAATAAAAATCTTTCAAGCTCGCAGTCCTCCTGCGTGATTTCGTGAACAGAGCAAACTTCTCGTATACTAGCTTTAGGCACGGGGGGCAGACTTCCCATCTTATAAATATTGAACTCACTAGACATCTTCCCAAAGGATAGAGTCATGGAGCCATTGCGACAGTTTATTACAGCATTGGAAGTGGCCAAAAATGGTCGACCGAGGATCACCGGAATTTGGTTCCGTGGGTTAGCAACAGCTTGTGTATCCATAACAATAAAATCAACGGGGAATATGAACTCCCCAACTTTGATCAACACATCTTCTAGCTGACCCCTTGGATGGGTGATTGATCGATCAGCCATTTGGAGAGTACAACGAGTGGGTTTTAACTCTCCAACCCCTAATTGTTCGTACACGGAGTAGGAAATCAGGTTAACACTAGACCCAAGATCTAAAAGTGCTCGATTAATTTTCTTATCCCCAATTGTGATTGAAATCGTAGGACAGCCGGGGTCCTTTCGTTTTTGGGGTAAGGTTTGATGGTGGTTAATAGCATTGCTCACTGCACTAGCCACTAGCACTTTCTTGGGTACTCGAGATGCCTTTCTCTTCGAGGTGCATAAGCCCTTTAAGATTTTTGCGTATGAAGGGACTTGTTGGATTGCATCCAAGAGAGGTATATTTATGCTAACCTGCTTAAATATCTCCACAATCTTCTCCACTTGTGCAGTTGGTTTATTAGGACTCAACCTGTTTGGAAATGGAGCATTTTGAAAATTCGTTGAGTCAAATGTCTGTGGAGTAGAATGTGGAGTAGGAACGGATCCCGGTGTAGATGTGTTCATGTTGTGAGAAATGGGTCCGTTCGAGCTAGAAGAAGTAGAGCCGTGTGAAGGGTGGAGAATAGGCTCTAAAGAAAAAGGTGAAGAAGAAAGTGAAGAAAATGAAGAAGGGGAAGATGACGATGGAGAAGAAGAAGAAGAAGAAGAACCACCGGCGGGGATGTCATCACTAGTACCCATATTATTTTGCAACACTCTTCCGGATCTCAACGTGGTCACCGTATTTACATTGTGATTGTGATATGCATTTTGTGTGACCGGGATTTGGCAATGGTTGAGATGGAAGCTTTCCCTTTTCTCTCTCGCTCAACGCAGCAGTTAATTGTGCAATTTGTGCCTTAATAGATTTGATACTTTGATCGTGTGAAGCATTGTTATGCATCAAAGACTGAACATAATTTTCAAATCTTGCTGCGGATTCTGTAGATTGCTTGAGAAATGCATCTAGACTTTTTTCGAGCGAGATAACCTTATCATCATTTGGTCGAACCAAATTGTTCGTTTGATTTGTATAAGGTTGTTGTTGGAAAGGTTGCTGGTTTTGAGTTTGTGAAGGTGCTTGTTGTTGTTGTGGAGGAGGAGGTCTTTGAAAATTGTTATTTCCTTGGACTTGTTGATTTTGGTTCCAAGCGAAATTTGGGTGACTCCTCCACTCCGGATTGTATGTCGAAGAGTACGGATCGTTTCTTTGTCGTTGCTGAAATGCAGCATTGACTTGATCCTGTCCTTGATTAGATGCATTATAAGGACACTCTTAGGTTAGATGCGATGGATCCGTACAACAAGCACAAACAGTTCGTGGAGGCATAACAGGGGCAGGAGAAGGCGATGAGATTTTGGTCTCAATGGCTTCTAGCTTTTTCATAAGTGCGGCCATCTCGGCCTTCATAGCAATCGACATATCTACTTGATGTATGCCTGCCCTAGATTGACCAATAGAAGAAGATGATGTGGTCTTGGTATTCTCCCACTGAATTGTTTGCTCACTAAGATCCTCAAGAAACTGCCACGCTTCGTCGCTAGACTTGGAGAGAAAATGACCTTGACATATGGTTTCTAACAACTGCTTCGTTGCCGAGTTCAATCCCTCGTATAATGTTTGGCAAAGTTTCCAACTTTCGATCCCATGATGAGGGCATTGAACGAGTAGGTCTTTAAATCTCTCGAAGCACTTCCAAAATGGTTCGGAAGGAAGCTGTGAAAATTGTATAATCTCGTTACGGATTCTAGCAGTTTTGTGATGAGGATAGAACTTTTTTAGAAAAGCTTTCACAAACTCGTCCCAATTTCTAATGGAATGTAATACGGTGCTGTATAGCCATTTCTCGGCTAGGTCACATAAGGTAAAAGGAATGACCCTTAGCCTTATAGCGTCATTACTTAATTGGGTCGTTTTCATCATAGCGCACACATTTTGGAATTTATTGATAAAGATATATGCATCTTCAGATTCTAAACCATGAAATTTTGGCAGCATATTGATGAAATGTGGTTTTATTTCAAAATTGTCCCCATTTGCCGGTGGGGGTGAAAGACATGTAGGTAAAGAAGTGCGGACGGGGTAAAAGAGATCCTAGAGCGCAACTCGTGCGGGCGCTACAACAGGCGGAAGATTCGGGTTATTCGCACCTAACGGAGGTGGAATCATTCCCGTCGGTAAGGTATCGTTGGGGTCGTGTCCCGACATACCTTCGAAAGAAGAATTTGAAGGTGGAGGTAAGGAAATGGAGGGAATTTCGACTTCGGTGTCGAAAGGTTCGTCGGTCGGTACCAATGAAACACGGACTAATCGGGCGTTAGTATCCCTAGTCCAAAGTGACATACACTAAAAGGGGTAGTGTAGTCAGAAAAAAGAAAAAACAGAATGTGGAGGTAAGATAACGTCAATGGAGGAAGTGAGTTGCAAGTTTTCTTAGCGACAAGTTGCAAGTTTTGAAAAGATTTTTCCTTTTTTTATGTGAGAGTTTTGCAAAGAGGTTTTTAAAAAGAGACTTATGAGACAAATGTATCAACCACACATGCACATTCAGGCCTAGATCTAGGGTCACCTAGGTTTGCTAGACAGCTCCTAACTAGGGCTAGAAATAGGACCTCAAACCGCCTCTTCACCGACAATTACGGCCAGGTAAGTGGGAAGGAACCACAATAGTGGGCCTAATTAATAACCACTAGCCTAGACACCGCAAAGTCGGTTAGGATAAACGGTCGATGCTCCTAACTTAGGTCTGAGTCTAGTATTTTTTAATTAATTGTGGTCGATGCAAAATACTTTAAGGTGATTTCTGGGGTCCTGGGAAGGGTGATGAAATCCCCACCCAATCTGAGTTTGGTCAATTAGTCCCTTAAAGTTCGATTAAATTATGCAAAACAATAAAATTCACTTGCAATCAATTTTTTTAGCGCAGCGCAAAGAAACCTGCAGAAAATCTGTTATTTAGAAGGGGGAAGAAGAAATTTTAGTGCAAAGAATTCCTGCAGAAAATTTTCACAGTGGATATATTGTAGGTTGCAGAGGGGAGAAGGAGAGATCAAAGCATATAAAATTGATGCGCTGACGTGGCCAAGGAGCGGCGGAATCGCGGTATGGGGCCCCCTTATGCGGCGGAAACGCGGCGGGATGAGGAGAATAGTGGCTCAAAAAATTTGTGTGGCTCTGTTGTGATCTTTCCCCTCTGTTCTGATATGATTTATTTTCTTTTTCCCTCTGTGAATTTCCAGATCCGCGATTCTTCGCTGTTCCTGCAAGATTCAAACAATAAACCCTTCAAACAGATCAAAATTGATAAAAAAAATTTCCAGATTTTTATAATTTTTTTAAAATTTAGATCAACCCGAAATTACACAGAAAGAAATTTTACGCCATCCCCGGCAACGGCGCCATTTGATTATGTCCAAAAATTTGTATTTACCGTAATCAGAAACGGCGTCGCTTTGCAGCTAGCCGGTGAATACGGGTCGATCCACAGAGATGGGTAATTTTCTTAATGTGTTTTTTTTAACGAGTTGATTCCAAATGTTGTTTTGGTTGGTTTATTAAATCTATAAAAACCTAGATCTATCACTAAACTAACTTAATCTAAATTAAAGTCTTGCTAGGGTTAGGTTTAGGGGAAGTTTGGAGATTAAAGGTTTCCTCACCGCTTTCGATGCCTTTATTTTAGATCTATTAGATGTTGTGGTAATTATCAATAAAGTGGATTGGAATCTTTTGGGAAGATATTTCTTCCTCTAAATTCGTATCCTTCCTTTATCGATACTTACCCTAACCTCCATGGAAAACGCGCGCAACCGGCCCTTTATACAATGGTTTACCGTTACCTCGTAGGTAGGATGCCGTAGGGAGCGGTTGTGCGTGCATGCATGGAATTCTAACTCTTATGTGTGGATGGCATGAAAGGGGTGAGAGATCTCATCTCTCAAACCTTTCCCTAAGGCTAACCCTAACAAGCGAGGAGATTACTCGCTCATTAGGGGATGAAAAGACATACTAATTAAAAGAATTAAAACAAAGAAATAAAATGAACTTACTAGTTTGATGGCTCCCTCCAAGCAATACAGAACAGATCTGAATAAACTCCCAACAATTCTGAATTTTATTGATTGAAAAGAGGCATAGGTTTTACAGATCTGTGATTACAATTTATAAGTAAACATGAAAACTAGGGTTACAGACTCTCGCACATGTGCAATTACATATTTGCCCACGGAAAATCCCAACACCCGCACCGACGCACCCACAGAAGAAAATTCCACCGACGTGCGCACTTAATGGCCGCGGAACCGTGGCAATGATGGGCCTTAGGCCGCGGTTCCGCGGCCCTTTGGTGGGCTTAGCTCACCAAACTTCAGGGTATTCTTTAGGGTGTCTTTTTCTCTCTGTTTCTTCAGTACTTTTCTCTATTTGGGTTCTTGGTCTTTTCCAGATCTTCAGTGAAAACTTGTAAGGATCTTTTGACCGTTCACTTTGACATTTCGGACCATGCGTTGCCTTGTACACTTGTGCATTGTTCTCTGTCTAGGCTTGACTAAGGTCCTTCTACTTGTTGGTCAAAAGTCACTTTTCTATATCAATTTCCATCTTTTTCACTGTATTCGCTCCAAGAGCCTGTATCCTGTAATATGCAACAAACGTGCGTCAAGAGTACCTGTTTATTTATAAAACGGATAAGAATAGGGGAATGAAGAATGCAATATTATGGTCTGAACACGCCATTTGCGCCCTAAGGGTTCCCCGAGGGATTTTGCCCCCGGCCGACCTTTCCTTCTCCGTCAGCAGGCTGTCAGCAACGGAGAGCTCCGAGGGTACCTCGAAGCGGAGGTCCCCCTCGTCCACAAAGATCGGTGAGGCCGAGGTGCACGGAACCGTCTTGTGAAACCTCTTGAGAGACGACGCCGGGGAGCCAGTCTCTATCTCCGAAGCCCGGGCCTCTTGTTCCCGAACCCACTTTCGGCTCGGCGCCTGGCTGGACTCCGGGGCACGGGCCGCACTCGAACGCCTAAGTGGAGCGGCTGCTGGGGGAGCCGGGGCCGACATCGGACGGGAGGAGCTGGCACCTCCCGCCCTCGATCCCTTCTTCTGCTCGTGCATGGCCGCTCGGAATTGCCTCACATCCATGGGTTCTTCACAAGGCAAGGTACAATGGAGTCAATAATGCAAGTAAAAATAAAAATAAACGCAAGTCTAACAGATCGCCTGTAAACTCCTAACTTACCGGCGAACTGGGGGGGCTGAGCCCAGCCCAACTAAGGGCCTGCTCAGAAAGCAGCACGTCAGCCCGGGGAATAGGCTCCCACTCCGCCACTTTCGCCGCATCGGGATCGTTCGACTGACTCTCCCGCCGGCAACTATCCCTAGACAACTAGGTGGGCACGGACCAGTCCTCACCGTCGGGCGGCCCGACGGATAAAAACTTCTTCTTCCAATTATGGATGGAAGAAGGTACCACGACGACCCCCGACTCGGCAACAGTTCACCGTTGTTTCCTAAAGGAGATGTATACCCACCTCGGTTCGCTGGTGCAAGTGCCGGGGTGACTTTTAACAGAGAGAAGAGGCAAGGGTGCTCAGTCTGAAAGGGATCATGTGCAACTTCAAACGGACCAAGAACCCGAGGAGAATCCTCTAGGAGTTCGGCACTAGCTGACCCGGGGCTAACCCAAAATGATTCAGCACTCTAACAACCTCGGGAGAGAAGGGCATGCGCATTCCGGTTCAAAAGGCTTCCAGGTACAAGGCAATCTCCTTGCCCCGTACCTGATCAGCCTTCTCCCCTTCCTCGGCCAAACGTAGCGTATAGCCGGGAGGAATATGGAAACGAGCCCGAGCGGTGGCGAGCTCATCTTCATACCTCACCGAGGATGACACACCAGGGGCACCCGCGACCTCCGCTCTGGGAACCAACCCCGTCGCGCGAACCCGGGAAGAGGATCTGACCATAACTTCCTGGGAGGACTCCGACTCAGAAGAAGAGGAAGCAGCAGCAGAAGAAGAAGAATCTACAGGGGGCTCCCTAGACTTTACCTGATCTATTTCTACAGACTCTTCACAAGAAGACATCTAACCTGGTGGAGGGGATGAGTCATCGGAAGAACAAAACGCAGATATCCTGACCCAAAAAGGAGAGCACCGAGCTAATGAGACTCAAGACGAGGAAATTATGAAGAGGTATGGGCCCTGATGGGGACCCCACCTCTATTTATAGTTGCCGGCGTACACATCCAACGGCGATAGTCATCTCCCGCCAAAATGACTCTTCGCATTCGACGACCATCATTGCTCCACCTGTCACACGCACATTGGTCGCACCCCATCGGGCGCGGGAAACTTATGGCCTATCGCGTCAGCCAACCAGCGCCTGACACGTGGGCTGTCGCTTCAACGAGCGTACGCGCGATCCGGCGCATCCCTTTTAATGCAAAATCTGATCCCTGATCCACTGACGTCTTTAAGAAAATACGGTTGATTGCTCGGCAATGCGCACTTACGATATCTTCGAAAGGGAGCTTACCTCGGGTGACCCGGCAGACCACTCTCAACCCGACCCGTGAGCGGGTCGGGACAAGAGTAGGGGGCTAATGATGATGCTCGATATCGGTAATTTCCCAGATCGTGACACGTGGCGGATGACGTGTCCCGAACGGGCAAGAGAGGACCAAGAACTTCAGTTAGGATCACACCTCGGGCCACCTGTCCGAGGAGTCTCCCGATCCTCGGTGGACTTCCAGACCACCCCCTGGCTCGCCTCCGAGCTATCACAGATCCAAGATGCCTCGGCCTCCCACTTGTGCCCGAGCCTCCCGCCGAGGTGATCTTCCTCGGTCTCACCCTAGCCGACCCGCAGGCGCCTCCGCCACGGCTCCGTAAATCTCGCCATACGCGAGATATCCGCCGTCCACGATCCCGGGTTCCACGCCACCACGATCCCACCATTAACGAGCCTGTCTCGCCATTAATGCGGGATCCCGTCTATCATGCGTGCGTGACGCCAGGGTCGTAACGGCCGGCGTGATTCTCGCGCCCGCTAGCCTATTGCTGCCACTATATAAACCTCTCTTTCAGACAACTCAAGTAAGTCATTCTTTTCTCACTAGGCCGTTACTCTGCTCGAATATCCGGTCTAACTTGATCGTCAGAGGGTCCTCGGTGGCACCACCACCCCGGGACTTCTTTGCAGGTAGCTCGGCCATAACCACTCAAAACCCATTGAGATCCACACGCTCCAGGAGGCAACCTCCAACTTAACCTCAGCCGTCCATCAGCGCTCGCAGCAGATCAACGGAAGATAAAATCTGAAGGAGATCCAGACCTCCTTCAAGAACAAATTTCATGCATGTTTCTGAAAACCTGGTTTCTCTTATGTTAAAGCGAAACCATGGATTGCATGCTTGCAAATCACAGTTTTGTAAAATTAAATTAATTAGGGTTTGAGAAAGTTTAGAATCCTTTGGCATCATAGTTTATGAAACCGAGCTTACATTTATTAACATATTTTTAAGTGCGGGAGAAAGAGAATAAAGTGAGATAATACAAAACCTTGCGATAAACCCCACTTGTTTTGGAGTTTAGAAAATGAGGATTTGAGACACCGAAACCATGGCTTGAGAAACACTCTTTTTGGAGTTTTGCAAAGTGCTGTGTAAATGAACTCTCTTTTAATATGACTATTGATCAACTGTTTCTTTTTTGTAACAATGAGTAATTATATTTACAAAAGGGAAAATTGTAGCGCTTTCATGTCATATATCACTTTCAGGCATTTAGATTCTCCAATAATCAATTATTATGTTCCTGTTCTCTTGTCAAAATTGTAGAGACATACGAAGCAAATAATATACATTTATAGGGTTTTCTTCTGCGAGTAATAAATCATATCATTTTTAGTTTAGATAATTTTTGCACACTTGGTATGAAGAATTTGCTTTTCTATTTAGAAAATATAAGTGTCGTCGGAGACGTGCACCTTGTTCATTCTAAAGTATGCTAGGCACTTGAGCGATTTTATATGTCTCAATTAAATTAAATTTAAGTGGTTTCCATTACTGATATTTTAGAAGCATTCCACACGTCTGAATGCTTTGAAGGTAACCGCAAAAAAGTCACTTTTTAAAAGTATCACAAAATGTAACCATTTGATGGTGAATATGCAAAAGTTAATTTAATTTTAATACGAATATGCATTACAAATCTAATAAGTAATATTTATATGTTGAGGCACTCAGAATTTTGTAGTGTCCTGGCTTTGTTTTTAAGCTGAAAATTGTTGGCATAATTACTCAGAATTCTGAAATTGTATTTTGCCTTTATCAGGTAAAAATTGGAGATCTAGGGCTAGCAGCAATTGTTGGGAAAAACCATTCCGCGCACTCAATCCTCGGAACACCAGAATTCATGGCACCGGAGCTTTATGAAGAGGACTACACTGAGCAAGTCGACATCTATTCATTTGGAATGTGCGTGCTTGAGATGGCTACACTCGAAATCCCTTACATCGAGTGCGACAATGTCGTGAAAATCTATAAAAAGGTGATTTCGGGGACAATGCCATTAGCCCTAGAGAAAGTATAGGACCCCGAAGTTAAGGCTTTTATTAAAAGATGTATAGCAAAACCTAGGGCTAGACCCTCAGCTTCTCAACTTCTGAAGGATCCTTTCTTTTATGGGCTAGATGATGATGATGAAAAAAATTGGGAGGGGGCGGTCGTTGAGCGGACGACTCTCAAGATTAGGTGAATTAGTGGGATTTTAAGATAATTTGATTTTTGTTGGTACAGTGATGGAAAGCTCATGATATACATTTTTTAGTTTGATTTATCATGAGTTTCCCCCCTCCATATTGTGATGTGGGGTTTTCATTGTTTGTTTATTCGTTTTTTTAATGATCCTACTTTCTATTAATTAATTAATTTATATAGTGAAGATTATCATGCTTTAATTGGACATGTTAATTTGACAATTCCATAAAAAATTTGTTATAACTTTCATTAAGCCTTCAGCTATATATTAGGATTCAAGCAATATTGTAAGAACAAACATCATAGAAGGATAAATTTTCTGCTTTATCATCTGCTATTATTTGATCAAGGTGAAAATTACATGGTTTTTGGCTTTAGTTGAAAATTACATGGTGAGATGCACAAGTTTAAAATGAGATGGTAGACCATATATAATCCAATGCTTATCAAAACACACAAATATTTTTTTTTTTTGGAAAATTCATGTATTTTGTGCAGAAAATATCTTGGACGGCACAAAAAGCTCGTAAAATCTTCCAGCTTTTATCTCCAGTCTTCTTTTCTCAAACAATTTGCTCTGGTTGGCTATGTTTCAAGAACGATTATTTCGATCAAGTAATTCGGATTGGCTGCACTGGTTTTCCTTGCACCGATCGATAAATCTATCATTCATCGCAGGTATCAAGGATAGGTTTTTCCTATGCCGGCTTTTTATCAGTGCAAGGAATCCGAACACCTTGTCGTTGGTCCTAGCATTAAAACTCCAAATGCGAACAGACGTATGACGTATTGGTACATGCTTCATGCCCTTCAATTGTAATTTAGTATCGGACTTCTCATCAAATCGGAGAATAGAAAACTCTTTAGTCTCCCCAATAAAAACATGCATTTTAAACACCAAACCTATAGAAAGATGGATGAAAAATTCATGAATTAGTAAATTGTAAAGTATCTAAAAGAACTTGATGGAGGTTGTGATCTCCTTCAGATATTATCTTCCACTGATCTGTAGCGAGCATCGATGGATGACTGAGATTGAGTTTCAGGGTTGCCTCTTGATGCGTGTGGATCTCAATGGGCTTGATTAGGGAATGAAGCCGAGCTGCCTGCAAAGAAGTCCCAGGGTGGTTGTACCACCATGGACCCTCCGACAATCAAGTTAGTCGGGGTATTTTGGCAGAGTAACGGCTTATTGGGGTAAAATTGTCTTACCTGAGTCGTCTGAAGAGGGATTATATAGTGGCAGCCATAGGCTGGCGGTCGCGAGATTTACGCCGGCCGTTACGTCCCTGGACGTTACGCCTACGTGAAAGGCGGGATCCCCCATTAATGACGAGATATGCTCGTTAACGGGGGGACGCGATGGCATGGAACGCGGGATCGTGGGCGGCGGATATCTCACGATTGGCGAGATTCGTGGAACCGTGGCGAAAACGCCTGTGATCTGCGCAGTTGGTCGGTCAGTGATACCGAGAAAGCTAAGCTCGGTGGGAGGCTCGGGAACGAGCGGGAGGCCGAGGGAGCTTGGTTCTGCGATAGCTCAGAGGCGAGTTAGGAGGGCTGAGGGAGCTCAGCGTGCGGGAGGGCTCGAAGGCGAGCCAATGGTTGTTTGGAAGACGAGTATAGGAGAAGTATGGGAGGCCATCGAAGGTCGGGAACATCCTCGGGAGGAAGGCCCGGGGTATGCTTCCAATGTACCCTTCTTGCTCTTCTCTCGTAAGCTTTGGGACACGTCATCTGTCACGTGTCATGATCTGGGGAGTCCTCGGTATCGAGCATCATCATTAGCCCCCCACTCTTGGATCGACCTATTCATGGGTCGGGTCGAGAGTGGTCTGATCGGTCGCCTGGGCCATGTTCTTATTTGAAGACATTGTCGGTGCGGATTCCCGGGCAATTAGTCGTATTATTTTTTTTGATGACATCAGCGGATCAGGGGAGAGATCTTGCATTAAAGAGGAAGCGCTGATACGGGCGTACGTTTGCTGAAACGCCAGGTCACGTGTCCCGCGCTGGTTGGCTGACGTGACGGGCCGCCGGTGTCCTTCGCGCTTGACGAGACACGCCCAATGCATGTGCGACAGGTGGAACGTTAACGACCGTTGAATGCGAAGTGTTGTTTTGGTGGGAGACAATCGGCGCCGTAGGATGTGTTCGCCGACTGCTACAAATAAAGGTAGGATCCCCCAGGGTCCACACTTCGCCATAATTTCCTCAGCCCTTCGTGTGTTAGCTCGGTGTTCTTCCCCTTAGATCGGATTTCTTGCGTTCTTTCCTCGACAGACTCCTTCCTTTGCTCAGGTTAGATGTCTTCCTCTGGGGAGTCCATAGAAACAGTTCGAGTATAGTCTTGGGAGTCTTCTGCAGCTTCCTCTTCCGCTTCTTCCTCTTTCTCTCCTGAGTCAGAATCCCCCCGGGAAGTTAGGGTTAGTCATACTCCCCGGGGCCGTGCGGTGGGGACGGTCCCCGAAGCGGGTGCCAAGAGTGTTCGTGACGCACCTTCCTTCCTGAGGCATGCGGACGAGCTCACCACAATCCGGGCTCGCTTCCCCATTCCCCTCAGCTATTCGCTTCGCTTGGCCGGGGAAGGAGAGAGGGCAGACCAAGTACGGGGCAAGGAGATTGCCCTGTATTTGGAGGTCTTTTGGGCCGGCATGCATCTGCCCTTCTCCCCCGAGGTAAATGCGGTGTTACATTGCTTTCAATTAGCCCCGAGCCAGTTAGTGCCGAACTCGTTGAGGATTCTCCTCGGGTTCCTGGTCCGGTTGAGACTGCAGGAGATCCCTTTCAGCCTGAACGTTCTCGTTTCCTCCCTCTGCTACAAAAATCACCCCGGCACTCGTAGGGACGAGCCTAGCTGGGTATATATTTCTTTTAGAAAACACAGAGAAGGGACGGCCGGGTCGGGGGTCGTAGCAGTGCCTTCTTCCATTCACGAATGGAAGGAGAAGTTCTTGTTCGTCAGGCCACCTGAGGGTGAGGATTGGCCTGTGCCCGTCCAGTGGCATAGGGCCACCTGCCCTCGGGTGAGGCGGTCGAATGATCCCGATACGGTGGCGGTGTCGGAGTGGGAGCCCGTCCAACGGGCCGATGTGTTGCTGTCCAAGCTGGCGCTCAATTGGGCCGGGCTCAACCCCGCTCAGTTTGCGGGTAAGTTAGGAGTTTAGGCGACCCGTTTAGACTTGTGTATTCTTCTATTTTTTTATGCCATTGCTAACGCCTATGTATTTTTGCTTCTTTTTGCAGAGCCGATGGACCGATCAAAATTCCGGGCTGCCCTGGCCAAGAAGAAAGGGAGGAAGGCCGGAGGCGCTGACCCGTCACGCCCTGCCGCGAGCCCGGTTCCGCCGGCGGCCGCTCCGGACAGGCGCTCTAGCATGCCCCGATCCTCGGAGCCCTCCCGCACGCAGAGCCGCAAGCACGCTCGGGAGTCGGAGCCCCGGGTTTTGGAGGTGGGAGGCGAGGAAGATGTTCCTGCGCCCCTCCTCAAGAGGCACCATAGGATGGTGCCCCGTTATCTGGCTTCCCCGATCTTCGTGGATGAAGAGGTGCCCTCGGGGCTTTTCGTTGCCGACAGCCTGCTCTCGGAAATGGAAAGGTTGGCTGGGGGCAAAATCCCCCGGGGAACCCTCAGGGCCCAAATGGCAGCCATAGCTCAGGAGGCCGTGCAGGTCAGTGTCCGCCTCCTGCTCGGGTCTTTATTAAGTACTTTCTGTTCGCAGGATCGGGTGTCTTTTTTTAACCCCTTCTTTGTTTACGTCAGGTCCTCCCGCACTGCGCCCTCGTCGTCAACATAGAGGACGAGGAGATTGCCTCGGCGATACAGGTTGCTGGAAAGTTTTCCTCGTGGGAGGAGGGCTTGAGCCGGGAGCTGCGCGAAGCGAAGGAGAGGATCGCCGCCCTTGAAGACCGGGTGGCAGCCGAGGATCGGGTGAACTCCAACTGCCGGGAGACCATCCGGGCTATGATGGAGTACAACAAGGCTGTTGAGACCAAGTTGGAGGCTGCCAGGGTGCTCACCGCCACCCTGAAGAATACGCGGGACACCCTCAAGAGCGAAAACGATGAGATGAAGGAAGCGGTGAGGCGCGCCGACCTCCGGGCTGTGAAGGCGGTGGAGAGCTACAGGACGTCGGACCAATTCTATGCCGACCTCGCTGAAGCCTCGGCCCTCGTCTGGCATGATGCCCTCGACGTCGTCAAGGTGTTGATGCCGGAGTTTCCCGACGCCAAGCTTCGGCTCGAGTACCCCCTCGAGGGTGATGCGCAGGGGGACGCCGCCGGAAGCGTCGCCGGGGGGAAGGCCCCTGCTGGGGGCGGCAGGGAGAAGGCGGTTACCCCGGTTCCCAGCGCCGAAGCTCCCGTGGTGGGCGCAAACCCACAAGCAGCCACCCCGGCTCCCGATGTGTCCGCGGAGCACGTCGAGGTCCTTCCCGGCCCTGAGGCCTGAGTCTTCCTGCCTTCCTTTTTTGCATATTTTTTTGTTTTCGTCTTGGAATTTTGTAGGCCTTCGGGCGATTTTGTAAGGCTTCCGTTGTAGAAACTTCCGAGCTGTAAATAAAGCCCTTTTTCCAGGAATTTGTGTTGCAACCTTCTCATTTTGTGGTAATGTCTCATTTTGTTCGCCTGATGAACGTTAGGTCAGCGGCTGGTCCTTTAGTTGGTGATCGTGCGTCGAGTTAAACGCAGTCGTCTGTCAAGTGTGTAAAGACCGGTATAAGGTCGGCGTCTTTATGGCCCCGAAGTCGAGGTGGCAATCGCTCGATGAAGATACATTGAGTTGGACTGGAGACCACCGCTTTTAAGATTGGTCGGCGTCGCCGAGGTTGAGTTCTGACCCTTAGCATAGACGGGCAAGGAGTTACCCACTAAGGATAGACCGAGCAAGGAAGCTACTCGGTGGCCTCTAAACGAGGGCTTCGATCCTTGGCGTCGGTTGGTAGTGAACTACCAGCCATAGATGGACCGAGCAGGGTAGATGCTCGGTTGCCTCTCGGCGAGGGCTTTGATCCTTAGCGTAGATGGGTAAGAAGTTGTCAGTTATGTATATGCCCTAAAGGCCATTGTTTTACATATGATGTATATTATAATGGATGCTTAGATATATATAGAGAGGACTTTCTTGCTCGATATGATAGTATGCTATCCGGTTGCTCTTTGTCTTAACATGTTGACTTGTATTGGTTTACTATCTTGCTCTCACATGTTGATAAAGACCTTAGGATATGTACTTGATTACTAGGACTATGATGCAGATCATACTAGTGGGGCCAGGGTAGTCTATGGGTACATCCTATAATTGTTCCTAGTCGAGGGTGTATCGAGACAGGGCATCGATACTCCAGAGTAGACTAGCGTATACGCATCATGACCCATATTATGGGCGATGGATGATCCCACATCCATTGGTGTGTGACATCAAAGATGGTATACGGGTGCTCAGTGGAGAATGGGTGCACCGAACGGACTCGCCGAGAACTCCTTGTTGGTATTATAACTATCGTCAGATAGCAGTTCTCTGGTGACACTGGTATAGGTTAGTCTGTAGACCCGAGATCGTCATAGAGTCTTGTATGATTCCCATTGTACTTTGATTTCCACCTTACCACGTTCATGAGAACGTGCAAAACGGTGGCTTTTGGGTACAGTCCTGAATCACATGGAGGCAATGAGCGATAGGAGGGGTTTCGTCTCTCCCGGTATTGGGGGTTGATGTTGCGCTGTGTTCGATTGGCTATAACTGAAAGTCCCTGGCCAGGGATGATATGGAGATATACTAGTAACTGTTATCAGTAGTTTCTTGACCCGTTATGAGCTCACATCGACACGACTTATCGGTTACTGGGGTCTGACGTTTACCACCCCTACACTGGATATGCGACATATCATACGAAAAGACCGGACTGTACGGTAATGTTACTGATTAGATTTACAGGAGTAGAGCAGACTTGCTTGTTGATCTTCTAATCGCTCAATACCCAGATGGCCGTTACGTTTAGCTGACCGCTTGCGGCTTGTTGGTGTTTGATGTGATCGTCACCTACTGCCGGCGTATTGACGAGTCTTTAGAGTCCTACATAGAGGTTTCCAAGCTCAGGAAAAACGGAGTAGGAGCACGTATGTGATATGTGCGGGATCGAGATTGATACGCGTATGTGATACCGTATTCTATTCTCGCGATATGTGATATCGGCCGGTTATATGTGATATAGCCGGGTTATCGGATCAAGTGTTGATTCGATGAAATAATATATAATATATATTTATGTATGTGTGTGTGTGTGTGTGTGTGTGTATTATATGCCCACTTAATTATTTATTACTCTCACTTATGATGCATTTAACATATATGTGATATATGTTTATTGTATTGTTTTCTTTTGTTACATAAATATTATATATGTGATATATAATATTGTGGCATGCTAGGTTATACATGCAACAAGGATGTATGAGAATTATACCATGCTACATATAATGTTTGGGTTTAAATTCTTAAGTAATTCAAAAATGTGGAAATGAGTCATGGTGGAAGCTTCATGAAGCTTGTTGATAACCATTGACAAAGTCCACCCTTTTTGTTTTACTTAAGATATTTTTTAATCCAACCATGACACATAGCCATGGTTAACTCTCTACAAGGGTTAGGTATTCACATATACTAACCAAGGGTTGCATTTCTAATCTTATCTCATTCATTCATCTTCTTCTTCCTCATCTCATTTTTGCTCTCTAGTTTTTGAGATCAAGAAGAAAAATAGTGAGAAATTAATTACTAAAGTGAGCTAAATTCATACTTCATCATCTTCTTCTATACTAGCCATATAGATTAGTGTGTTAGCTTCACTAATTCCGTATTAGTGAAGAGTAAGCATGAGTCCGTGTTTCCTCGACTTAGATCATCACAGACTTTGAAGACTTCAAGCAAGGATGCATCGTACATCTTATGGAGCCTCTCAAGAGTTCGGGAGCTCATGGATCGCAGGGAAGGGACCACTACTCGGAGCTTTTGAAGCAAAAGAACGGACTACAAAGGTTGTAATCCCTATCACTTAGATGTAAAGTTGTTTACATGCAAAGTTAACCCTAATTCTCTAGTTCGATTACTTGGTCGGTTTGTTTAGCACCCCAAAATTTTAATATAGCATGTTCGATGCTTGCCAAAACCTTACTAAGGTGCTAAGCTAACCTTATAGTGGTATCAGAGCCAAGCTAGAGTATTAGGCGTTGTCTAGACGAAGTTAGAATTCCGATCGAACCCCGAAAACCCGAAACGGACCCCCTCTGTGGAAATTTTTCAAAAGGTTAGATTTTTCCATGTTAAAAATATTCAGAAAATCATGCAGGCAATTCTATGGACACACCTGAAGAACGAAACCCTAACTCGTCTAAGTGACCACGGATCCGCGGCCAAAAGCTGGTTTTGGCGGTGGATCCGCGGTGCCACTTGAGAGGCTTGGGTCGGGCCCTTCAGCTGTAGGTCCGTAGGAACTGTGGTATGTCTCTGGTTAACTTTAACAGTGCTCAAGTGTTGAGCTCTCTGGGAAATTTTGGGAATTCGTTGAATCGATCGAATTATCTAACTTAGCCTATCTATATGTAATATGATACAATATGTGGAATTCATATAGTTAGGCATGAAATCCGTAATATATGATATTTCGGGTTTATGATGTCTAAGATGATTGTGGATTCCAAATTTTGTAGTTTTACACTTTCTTTTCTGCGACTGTAACTGTAATATGTGGTGTATCGCCGGTTTCGTTGCTATACATCAACGACAATTGGGATACACATATTTACTTACGCTGATGACATGTGATATTATGTGTTGCTATGATATGTTATATTGGATCGTCGTCTTATGAATAGCTGGGTTTTTTTTATGTGAGATGAGAGTTTTTATTTTCATTCATGTAAAATTCATTGTATGTAATATTTTTTTATTGGGGCACTTCCGGGTTGAGGATGATGTCACCATTGTTGTATATTATTTACTTTTCCGCATTAGAATAGACCCAAGGCGCGGAGCACAAGTAACCAGGTTCTAGAGTCCAGTGAGAGACCAACTCGAGGAGTCGAGTCCGGGTCTCCTAACTCTAGAATTGGTAGGCTTTCTTGCCGCTCTCGTAGGGGTCTAGGGATGTGGGTTTGGCTATTTATCGCGACCGTGGAATCCGCGTTTTTACTGGCTTAAATAAAACACGGAATTCCTAGTACATCCAATATTTCATATGTGATTCTTCTGCTGCTGATATTCTGTGATGTGATCATTTTATATGCGTGAGACGAATGCTTATACTATATATATATGATATATAAATATTACTGCTTTCGTTTCTTCTGTGATACTTAGGAAGCATAAATGATGGGAATTCATTAATGAAAAGAAAAGATACCTAAAAGATGTTGTAGAATTAAATTTTCAAAAAGGGTAGCTCTAGTTTTTGCTTTGCATAGCGGTATTCCTTGTAGAATATCCAGCGCCTTATTCGATAATGAAAGAGCCGAGATCCCTTCACCGGGAGTGACCTCTTTAGCGAAACTAGCAGATGCTACAATTCACTCGGTTATGTTTTTGATTGCTTCTATAGTTCTTGCTTTGCATAGTGGTATTCCTAGTAGAATATCCAGCACCTTATTCGATAAGGAAAGAGGCGAGATCCCTTTACCGGGAGTGATCTCTTTAGCGAAACCAGTAAAAGCCTAAAAAACACTCCTTTTCAAAATCACTTGTTTCTACAACGATATCAAGTTCATTACGCAAAAGGTTTTCTGAAAAAAAAACCTGCGTAGCCCTCCTTCTTTTCAGATAAGTATTATTTAGTATTCGTACTACGGTAGTTTGGCCTCCGTCAAGGCGTAGTGTATGGTAGCTGATTAGTACTTATCTGTAGTATAAGATGTGATTGAATTAGGGTATTCGTACAGCGTAGTTTGGCCTCCGTCAAGGGTCGTGCGGGTGGGTTTAATTCAATCAAGAAATGAACGGGCTGAACTTGACTAGCGCCCTATGGGTAGTTTGGCCTCCGTCAGGGTCATAGGACGCTAGGGGTAAAAGAATTATCGGGAATTTCAAGTGTTGAAATTTGCAATGAGATTGCATACCTTCTATGAGATAGTTGGATCCCGATACCCGCTGGGAGCAAGAGTTGCTCCTGGGAGAGTTTTACACTTAACAATTAGCTAAACCATTAAGTGTCTAGAAAAGTGTTAATGGGGATACCTCTAAGGGAAGATGAGGTTTATCTTAATTAGGTCCGTGCGAAGGCACAGAGAACTTCTCTCAAAGTACCGGCACTGGCCTGGCTGAACGGTTAGAAAAATTGTAGATTGTAATTAATCCTAGCTAGTCTTTCCTTTTTAGGGTATTTTGAAGGAAGATTTGATTAAAAAAATAGGAGCCATCCTGATTAGATAAGATAATAACCAATCTAATCTTGCAAGAGCATACACTAAAGTGTTTCCTTCTCTCTCTCTCCAGGTAGCGACCATGTCAGGCCTTAATCAAAATAATAATATGGATGTATTGACCGAACCCACTTATTATACTGAGCAAGGGAACGTTGGTTCCATTTTTCCTTATAATTATTATAAGACTGAACAGGAAATAGGGAAATATCCGGATTCACACGCCGCCCAAACGAAGAATAAGCATAATGATGCATCTTTTTCGGGTGTGTTTGTTATCGAGAACTATTTCTCAGTTCACTCTACGTCCTGGGCATTAGATACCGGATCAGGATCCCACATATGCAATATGTTGCATGGGCTAAGGAAAGGTAGAGAACTGGGAATAGGTGATCATTCCGTAACAGTAGGGAATGGTGCAAATGTTGCAGCCAAAGCAGTTGGCGAATATCACCTTTTATTACCAAATGGTAATACATTGATTCTGAACGAATGCTATTACATAACGAACCTGATATGCAATCTTATATCAGTTTCTTTATTAAGTAAAGAAGGATATAATTTTGTAATTCAGGATGATGTTATGAACATCATTCTAAATCAAAAGTTGATTGGACCAGGCTCGTTAAATAATGGCATCTACGTTCTAAATCAAACTGCAGTTCTTAATATACAAAACACAAACAAGAGAAAGAGTTCAGAAATAAACGAATCCTTCTTGTAGCATTGTAGACTAGCTCATATCAATGCGACACGACTAGCTAAGTTACATAAGGATGGATATTTAAATCCGTTCGAATTTTCATCTTATGAAACTTGCCAGTCATGTCTTAAAAGCAAGATGACCAAAACTTCGTTTAGTGGACACGGAGAAAGAGTTACGGAACTCTTGGGACCGATACATACTGATGTATGCGGTCCCATGTCTACACATGCCAGAAATTGTTCCTCGTACTTCATTACATTCACTGACGATCTCTTAAGATACGGACATGTGTTCCTGTTGAAACACAAGTTTGAAACTTTTGAGAAATTCAGAGAATATAAGCACGAAGTCGAGAACCAAACGGGTAAAAGTATTAAGATCCTTCGATCTGATCGAGGAGGAGAATACTTGAGCAAAGAGTTCCTGGACTATCTAAAAGAGAATGTGATTCTCTCTCAGTTTACTCCTCCGTATACACCATAGCACAACGGTGTATCGGAATGGAGGAATCACACTCTATTAGATATGGTGCGTTCTATGATGAGCACCGCTGAGTTGCCAATTTCCTTTTGGGGTTATGCGCTTGAGACAGCAGCATGCCTATTGAATCAAGTCCCATCTAAATCTGTACCTACCACACCATATGATTTATGGAGTGGGAAGAGACCATATCTTAAACGAGTTAAGATATGGGGTTGTTCGGTGATTGTTAGAGTTTTTGCGTGCTTAGTTAATTACTGCAATCAAGACGGTTTCGCTTGTAGCTAGCCGGTTGAGTACGGGTCGTCCACAGGGAGATGGGAATCTTTTTCTATATGCTTTAACGAGTTAAGTCCAAATGTCCAGGTTTGTTTGAGATTAACTATGTGCTAAAATGTATAAAAAGAGAGCTTGTTAGGGTTAGGATTAGGTTAGTTTGAGATAGGAGTCGCTCAGTTCTTTCGTTGCCACTCTTAATATCGGTGTTACGGTAATCGGCAACAACGGGGATTAGCACGACTAGGAAGGAACTTGCGAGTATAAGCCAGGCTTTTCAACGCTTAGTTTCTTCCTTTTGGTCCTTGTCCGTCCGTTCTTGGCTCTTAGTCTTAACCTCCGGTTAATTCAACCACAACCGGTCTCGCTAAGGAATCACCGCTATCATGTAGGATAGGGTGCCGTAGGGAGCGGATTGTGGTTCAATTAATGGGAGTCCGAATTAAGATGTTGGGTAAGAAAAGAGTGAGAGAGATTTCCTTCTCTCAAACTTTCCTTATCCTACCCTAACAAGTGAGAAACTACTCACCCATTACAAAAAAAAAGGAAAATACAACAAAAGGAGGAAGATAGAAAGAAGGAGGTTAGAAGATTACAACTAGCTATTTGAGACCTCACTTTGGCAAGGATCAAGCTTAAGCATCATTGTTGTTAAGGATAAAGAAAAATAGAAGAAGAAAGAAACAAACAACAAATAACAACAACTAGATTAGCAAATGAAAATTACAAGCAAATATAATTAACAAAATAACAAGACAAGCATGATAAAGAAAAGAACTTTTTTATTCATCACTTCACTCATAAAAGCTCACTACAAGGTTTTAATTGAGAAAGATGAAAAGAGGAAGAAGAACTAAAAAATCTATCATAAAATCTCATACAAGAATAAGAACTCTTCACTTGGCATTGGTCTGGGCTATTTATAGGCAGGAAACTGAAACCCTAGGGCAACATTCTGGCCCTACATGAAGTTACCAATATGCCCCCAGAAAATCTTCTGCAACCGAGTTAACTCGGCCGCGGATCCGCGGCCGAGTCACCATGTTGGCCACGGATCCGCGGCCATTTAGGGGATTTGGCTCATCATTTTTGGTGGGTTCCCCTGGGTTGCTGTTATATTCAGTGTGGTATACTTGGTTTCTCAGAATCTCTTCACATTTCTTCCTGATTTTCAGCAGATCAAAAGGTGATTTGATGTGGATGTTTTGCCATGATTTTCTTGAGCTCCGTGTAGATATCTTGGATCTTGTGTTGACATTGTGCTTTGTGCATGAAAATAACCATCGATTTGCTATTTTGTTCCTTAAACTGGTGTGCAGCAACATACGTATAGAGAGCGAAGACCCTTATTTTATCTGTGGTTGGCAGTAATCCAAAATTTGTCGCGCTTTTCCATGAATTTCACTGCTTAGAGCTGAGAACCTGTAACCTGCAATTTATCTAGCAAACACGGATCAAGAGTACCTACCTATAAGCAATGTGATAAAAAATGGGCGGTATAAAAATGCAAAAAACTGATATGAACAAATACCCCCAAACTTATCATTTGCTTGTCCCGAGCAAAGACAATTTATTCACAAAAATTCCTAACCTCACTTTCGTAGGGAACGCGATTGCACTGAGCATGTGCAATAAGCCGTTAAACCTCTAGGTGTCCCTTGTAGGAGGAGTGTTGTCTCCTGAGGATTTTCAGCGGGTACTACCCACAAAATCCTGTCAAGCTTGTTTTGCGAAATAATTATAATTCAAAACCCTAAGGTTTTGTTTTAAAAATAACAATTCTATTATCCTAATTCTAGACTATCGAACCTTTATTTTTCACACCTCGCTTCTCATTTAACTTAAGATTTTATATGTCTTTACGTGCAGTGCAAATAGTGTCGTTAAGTTTAAGAAGGATCGATTAAAATCATCATGTCACAAAATAAAGCCCAGATAAAAATTTAAAAAGGATCACATAAGTTTTATAAAGAGTTAAGTATTTTTCAAGTTTCGTTTTCCAGTAAGGTTTCAATTTCAGAATTTCTATCTTCCTTAACAGGAAACTAGGTCTTAGTTTTCACTCCACCTTTTTCTTGTTTTCATTTCATACACACCGTTGTGAACGTGCAATAGTCTTTATTATAGAATAAAACCTTCATATCTCCGCTAGAAATACCTTTTTATAAAAACCTGTCTTTTGTCAAGATTATTCTCACACAAAGAACCGTTAGGAATTTTAACTCGGAGAGAACACTTGCTTGACTTTGTTTTAATCTGGACTTTCTAGGCTTCTTAACGAGCTTTGGGCCAATGCTCCCAAACCAGTTGGCTTTAGGGCATTAGGTGTAGAGACATCCCAGCGGACTTAATTACTCAAGTTGCCTAGGCCCAAAAACAAAAGACAATTTAGCGTAAAAATCATGATGATTCAATGCGAATAGAGATATAACCGGCAGTTCAATTATTTTTTTGGATAAAAGATGTGTTTAGTGGGTTCGGTGTGTAATCATTCCAATCAAGTTCTAGATGGGTTATTTTTCAGAATTAGTTCCAATTAAGGCATCAATAACATCCCTTCATATCCGCTTCACTTCATAAACTATTCTTGATATTACTTATTTCAGAACAAACCTATTTGATCCTCAGAAAATAATTTATCCATTTAAAAGTTTTCAGACATAATAGACTTGTCATCTAATTTTCAAATCTTACGACACATGTAGTGTGATGTAAAGACGTATATCGGCTATAGTTAACTTCAAAGGAGAGTTATCTTTCAGGTTTTCAAAATCTAAAAATAAGATTTAGTTATTCTTATCTTATTAAACAAAACCATTGAAATGTTGAATCTGAGTTCTCCCACTAGCTAACTTGACGAAAAGGTTCTTATGTTTTTAGAAAATTTTCTGATTTTTATGGATTTTATGGATTTTAGTATGCAGATGCAAAATATACATATGAATGCGAAGGTTAGAAATACGTACCGAGCGTACCCCCAAACTTAAACTGGACAGTGTCCTCTCTGTCATTGCATGAAAAATTATTGAAGGGTCAAAATTGTCGGTTAGATATACACATTTTTTTTTAAAGAAAAGAAAATATTAAAAATGGATATGCACCGGACAAGAATATCCACATATATATATACAAAATGGTATATACATACCCCCAAACTTATTTGAAACAGTGTCCACTGTTTTGGCTGGATAACCGAAATTTGGTGGTAGGCAGAGGAAGATTATGCAGGGTAAACCGGCTCCTGTAAGGCCAGGAGCTCTTCTGTTGGTTCGGCGCTAAGGTACGGTTTTAGTCTGTGTCCGTTTACTTTGAAAAATGATCCATCCTTTGGATTCTCCAAATCCACAGCGCCTTGCGGATACACATTCCGCACAAAAAATGGCCCTTTCCAGCGAGATCTGAGCTTACCTGGATGGAAATGTAGCCGGGTGTCGTAAAGCAGCACCTGTTGACCAGGTGCGAATGTTTTGCGCAAAAGTTGTTTATCGTGAAACACCTTCATTCGGTTCTTAACGACAACAGCGTTTTCGTAAGTCTCATCCCGAAGCTCGCTCAATTCGTTCAATTGCAGCTTTCGATGGCTGCCCGCATCTTCGAGAAACTGATTCATCTCCTTTATCGCCCAAAATGCGCGATGCTCTTTTTCCATAGGAAGGTGGCAAGCCTTTCCGTAAACAAGCCGATAGGGAGACATGCCAAGATCGGTCTTATAAGCAGTTCGAAATGACCAAAGGGCATCAGTGAGTTTTAACGACCAATCCTTACGGTTCTTGGAAACCGTCTTCTCCAGTATCTGCTTGATTTGCCGATTTGAAACTTCGGCTTGCCCACAGGTTTGGGGGTGGTAGGGCGTAGATAGCTTATGATTAATGGAATATTTCCGCATCAAGGCCTCTAAAGTCTTATTACAGGAATGAGTTCCATTGTCGCTAATGATTGGTCGGGGGTGCCCAAACCGGGAGAAAATGTTTTCCTTAAGAAATCTAACGACAACCTTGTTGTCGTTAGTCCGGCTGGGCACAGCCTTGACCCACTTAGAGACATAATCAACAGCGAGAAGGATGTACAAGTTCCTAAAAGAGCTGGGAAACGGCCCCATGAAATCAATCCCCAAAACATCGAAAATCTCCACAACCAAGATTGGTTGGAGCGGCATCTCGTTTCTCCTGGATATCCGGCCTAAGTGTTGGCACCGGGAGAAAGTCTTGCAGTAGTCATGAGTGTCTTTGAAGAGTTGTGGCCAGTAGAAACGACACTGCAAGATCTTCTCGGCTGTCTTTCTGGGGCCAAAATGCCCGCCACATGCTTGATCGTGGCAAAACGACAGCACACTCTTGAATTCATCGTCAGGGACACACCGACGAATAATCTGGTCAGGACAGTACTTGAACAGATAGGGTTCGTCCCAATAAAAGTGTTTTACTTGGGATAATAATCGAAGTCTGTCCTGACTTGACCATTCAGTCGGTAGTAATCCTGTGGCCAAATAGTTCACAATATCTGCGAACCAGGATTCGCAAGATACTGTCAAGAGCTGTTCATCCGGAAAAACGTCGTTGATCGGAATTTGAAGCGACGGCGAAGAAGGAAGTCGTGAGAGATGGTCGGCGACTACGTTTTCACATCCTCTTTTGTCCTTGATGACAAGGTCAAACTCTTGAAGCAAGAGGATCCAACGTATCAGCCGAGATTTTGCACCCTTCTTCGCAAAAAGATGGCGTAGCGCAGAATGGTTCGTGTAGACGATGACTGGAGAGACGATGAGGTAGGGCCTGAACTTTTCTAAAGCAAATACAACAGCCAAGAATTCCTTCTCGGTTGTTGTATAGTTTGGGCGTCGTTCAGGGTTCGGCTAGCATAATAGATTACGTGCGGCATCTTGTTGATGTGTTGTCCAAGGACAGCACTGATGGCAGAGTCGGATGCATCGCACATAATCTCAAATGGGTACGTCTAGTCAGGAGAAGAAAGAACGGGAGTAGAAGTGAGTGAGCTATTTAATGACTCGAACACAGTGACACAGCTCGAGTTGAAGTCGAATGTCGTGTCCTTGGCCAGCAAAGAGTCAAGGGCCTAACAATCTTGCTAAAGTCCTTAATGAACCGTCTATAGAAACCGGCACGGCCAAGGAAGGCTCGGATGTCTCTGATGCATCTAGGAGGAGGGAGATTGGAAATGACTTCAATCTTTGCTTTATCTACCTTAATGCCGTTTTGCGAGATGATATGTCCTAAGACAATACCTTCGCGCACCATGAAGTGACACTTCTCCTAATTTAAAGTGAGGTTCTTGTCCTTACACCGGGTAAGGACAGCGTCGAGATGCAGCAAACACTCATCAAAGGAATCGCCGAAAATGGAGAAATCATCCATGAAGATCTCCAAGAATTTTTCCACCATGTCTGAGAAGATTCCCATCATACATCGCTGGAAGGTAGCGGGCGCATTGCATAACCCAAAGGGCATGCAACGATATGCAAACGTGCCGAAAGGATAAGTGAATGTGGCCTTGTCCTGGTCTTTTTCGGCGATGGGAATTTGATTATAGCCGGAGTAGCCATCCACAAAGCATTAGTACTCGTGTCCAGCTAATCGTTCAAGCATTTGTTCAATGAAAGGTAGCGGAAAGTGATCTTTCCGCGTTGCGGCGTTGAGTTTTCTATAATCGATGCATACTCGCCACTCAGTCTGGGTGCAAGTAGGGATTAACTCGTTCGCCTCGTTGGTTATGACCGTTATGCCTGATTTCTTGGGGACAACGTGAATGGGGCTAACCCACTGGCTATCAGAGATAGGGTAAATGATACCACTATCCAGACACTTTACGATCTCCTTTTTTACAGCCTCCTTCATGACTGGGTTGAGTCGCCTTTGTGGATCCCTGGCTGGTTTGGCATCATCCATCAGATGAATGTGATGTTCAACAATCAGGGGACTAATCCCCTTGATGTCCGCCATTGACCAGCCAGAAGCTTGCCTGTTGCTGTGCAAGACCGTAAGAAGGGCTCTCTCTTGCTCTGTAGCTAGAGAAGCTGAGATGATAACATGAAGGGTCTCGTTCTCACCTAAGTAAGCATACTCAAGGTGAGACGGCAATGGCTTGAGTTCGAGCGTTGGAGGTGAAACGATTGAAGGCAACATTGGTGAAAAGGTGTCGAACTCAAAGGATTCCAGCAAAGGTTCAAAATGAGTGTAAGCGATCGAGTTGGATGGTTCAGGTAACTCATACGGAAATTCGAAGGATTCAAACTCGGGTGGTGACTGGCTAAGATCGTTCGAGAAAGTGAAACGCTCGTAGTCATTTTCGGGCGCAGAAGCAGCAGCAGGTTCGAAGAGGAACGCACTAGTGGCATTAAGGTTGTCGTGATCGAACAAAAACTCCTCGAATTCACACTCCTCCGGGCTGATCTTCTGGATTGAACAAACGTCTAGTATATGAGCATTAGGTTCAGCGGGCTGATTCCCCAACCTAAAAATGTTGAGTTCAATTGTCATGTTTCCAAAAGATACGTTCATCGAACCATTTCGACAATTGATCACAGCATTTGAGGTTGCAAGGAATGGGCGACCGAGTATCACCGAAATTTGATTCCGGGGGTTAGCTACAGGCTGTGTGTCTAAAACAATGAAGTCAACAGGGAATATGAAGTCCCCAACCTTGATTAACACATCCTCTAGCTCACCCCTAGGATGGGTGATCGATCTGTCGGCCATTTGGAGAGTACAGTGTGTGGGTTTCAGTTCTCCTACACCTAGTTGCTCATATACTGAGTATGGAAGCAGGTTAACACTGGCACCAAGATCCAAAAGTGCGCGGTTGATGTTCTTATCCCCAATGGTAATAGAAATTGTAGGACAGCCAGGGTCCTTCCGTTTTTGAGGTAAAAATTGCGTAAGAGCATCACTCACAACACTAGCTAAGAAAACTTTCTTGGGTACCTGAGATTTCCTATTTTTCGTGCACAAGTCCTTTAAAATTTTTGTGTAGGAAGGGACTTGTTGGACAGCATCTAAAAGGGGAATGTTGATATTAACCTTCTTAAACAACTCCAGAATCTTCTCTATTTGTGGAATTTGTTTATTGGATCTCAACCAGTTTGGAAATGGAACGTTTTTAAAATTGGTTGAGTCCAATGCTTGTGGAGGAGATTGTGGAGTTGGAATGGATCCTAGAGCTGGAGTTTTCGTAGAGTGAGAAGTGGGTATATTTAGAGCAGAAGAAGGAGAAGTGCCTTTTGAAAAAGGGAGGATAGGCTCAGAATTCGGAGAAGAAGAAGAAGAAGCGGCCGGGGTGTCATCATCTATCCGTGTCCCAATGTTGTTGTGCAGCATCCTTCCAGATCTCAATGTAGTTACGGCACTCACATTATGGTTCTGTTGTTCAAGAGCAACATGTACATTATGTGGGTGACCAGGGTTTGGGAGTGGTTGAGATGGAAGCTTCCCCTTCTCTCGCTCGTTTAAGGCCGCATTCAGTTGTGTTCTCTAGGCATCGATGGTTTTGATGCTTTGCCCATGAGCGGCAGTGTGTTGCACCAAAGACTGAATGGAAGACTGGATGTTGGCGGTGGATTGAGTTGATTGCTTTACAAACACCTCCAGACTTCGTTCTAGCGAGGAAACCTTATCGTTGTTTGACGGAACAAAGTTGTTTTGAGGAAAAGAATTGTTGGGTGCAAAGTTGTTCGTCTGATTTTGAAAAGGTTGGGGTTGGAAGGGCTGCTGAAATTGATGTTGAGTTTGTTGCTGAGCTTGTTGTTGCGGAGGAGGGGGCCTCTGGAAATTATTGCCTTAGAATTGATGCTGGTTCTGATTCCAGGAGAAGTTGGGGTGGTTCCTCCAACCGGGATTGTAGGTGGAAGAGTATGGATCGTTTCTTGGTCTTTGCTGAAATGCAGCAGTAACCTGATCCTTTCCTAGAGATGGTGGATTGTAAGGACACTCTTCGGTTAGGTGAGATGGATCGGAACAACAAGCACAAATGGTACGAAGGGGAAGAACAGGGGCAGGAGCAGGAGATGAAAATTTGCTCTCTATCGCTTCAAGTTTTCTTGTTATTGCAGCCATTTCGGCTTTCATTGCAATAGAGACATCGAGTTGGTGAATGCCTACCCTAGACTGACCAGTAGAAATAGAGGAAGAAGAAGAAGTACTTGGTCTGGTGCTCTCCCATTGAAGCGTTTGTTCCGCAAGGTCGTCGAAGAATTGCCATGCTTCCTCGTCAGATTTGGATAGGAAGTGGCCTTGACAAATGGTTTCCAACAACTGCTTGGTTGCTGGATTCAGGCCCTCGTATAAAGTTTGGCGAAGTTGCCATTTCTCAATACCGTGGTGAGGGCACTGAATAAGAAGGTCTTTATATAGGTCAAAGCACTTCCAAAAAGGTTCAGTAGGAAGCTGGGAAAATTGATTGATTTCATTATGGATCCTCGTGGTTTTATGATTTGGATAGAATTTCTTAAGAAACGCTTTCACAAACTCGTCCCAACTGGTTATGGAGTGGGAAGCAGTGTTATACAGCCACTTTTCAGCAAGATCGCACAAAGTGAACGGAATGACCCGTAGCCGTATAGCATCGTCTGACAGCTGGGTCGTTTTCATCATGGCATAAACATTCTGGAACTTGTTGATGAAGATATAGGCATCTTCAGATTCAAGCCTATGAAATTTCGGAAGCATGTTAATGAAGTGGGGCTTAATTTCGAAATTATCCCCATTGGCCGGTGGAAGGGAAAGACAGGTGGGAAGTGCAGAGCGGGTGGGATAGAAACGATCCTGGAGCGCGATTCGCTGTGGCGCTACAACAGGCGGTGGTTGTGGGTTATTCGCATCCATAGGAGGTGGAATCAATCCCGGGGGAGTCAAAGGGATGTTTGGATTAAATCCTGACATCGCAGAAGAAGTGGTTGGTGATGGTGAAGGTAAGGATGTATGAACAGAATCCTGGTCAACGTCGGAGTTGGCTGGCAAAGGTAAGGGTGAAAGAGGCGTGGAAGGAGTTTCGACGTCTGAGTCGATTGCGTAGTCGGTAGCGGCTAACGTAACGCGGACTAGGCGGGCACTAGTGTCCTGAGTCCAACCGAACATACACTAAACGAGTTTAGTGTAGTCAAAGCGGAGAAGGTGAGGGTAAGAAAACGACAATGGAGAAATACGATGGGAGGTGGGTGAAAAAATGGGATTCTGGCGACAAAGGGCAAGTTTTTATAAAAGTTTTTGTTTTGTGTTTTTTTTTTTCTGTTTTTTTAGAAAGAGCTTTGCAGAAATATGTACGGACTTACGGCTTCAAACAATCACAGACAAAATATGCACAATCACACCTAGATCTAGGGTCACCTAGGTCAGCTAGACAGCTCCTAACTATTCCAAAGGGCTAGAAATAAGACCTCAAACCGCCTCTTCACCGCCAATTGCGGCCAGGTAAGTGCCAGGTAAGTGGGAGGCTCTCCACTACAAGTAGTGGACCTAATTAAGTAACCTCTTTCCTTAGATACACTTGCCTAGACACCGCAAAGTCAGGTTAGGATAAACGGCCGATGCCTACAACTAGTCCTCTGTCCTATTGAGCGCGACGTCCTTAGGGCTGAGTGTAGTATTTTTTAATTAAATAATTGTCAATGCATACGCCTTATGTGATTTCTGGGGTCCTGGGAAGGGTGATGAAATCCCCACCCAATCTGGATTGGTTTCAAGCCCCTTAAAGTCCGATTAAAAATATGCAAAGCAGTAACAATCAATTGCAATCAAATTTTTTTATTTTTTAGCGCGGCGCAAAGAATCCTTCACAAAAATAATTTATTGGAAGGGGAAGAGAGTTTGCGCAAAGAATGCGGCAGAAACAACAGTTCAGTGGAGTTCAGAGGAGTGGGGAAGAGGCTAGAAATACTCAAAGGAGATTTTGGTTGCTGATGTCAGCAAACGGCCGCGGTTCCGCGGCCAGACACGTGCTTATGCCGCGGTTCCGCGGCTTAAAAGTGGAATTGGACCTTAAGATTTCTGGACTGTGCTGGGTTGGGTGTCCTATTCTTGTTTGGAGCTCCTGAATCTTGATTTTCTCACTGGGTCTGCTCCAGAATTTTACAGTAGACCGTTGGTTCCGTCTTGATCACCCGCGGTGTAGCTGCGAGTTATGGGTCTAACTTCCCACGTCTTTGGCACTGAACTCGACCTTCTTTTTATCCTGCACACTTGCACAAAAACTAATCAAAAATAAAAAGATGATTTTTACAATATATTTTTTTGTTTTGTTTTTCGGTTATATTAATATTCACAAATTAACCTGAAATTACAAAAAGAAATAAACTACCGTCTCCCCGGCAACGGCGTCATTTTATTGTTAGAGTTTTTGCGTGCTTAGTTAATTACCGCAATCAAGACGGTTTCGCTTGTAGCTAGCCGGTTGAGTACGGGTCGTCCACAGGGAGATGGGAATCTTTTTCTATGTGCTTTAACGAGTTAAGTCCAAATGTCCAGGTTTGTTTGAGATTAACTATGTGCTAAAATGTATAAAAAGAGAGCTCGTTAGGGTTAGGATTAGGTTAGTTTGAGATAGGAGTCGCTCAGTTCTTTCGTTGCCACTCTTAATATCGGTGTTACGGTAATCGGCAACAACGGGGATTAGCACGACTAGGAAGGAACTTGCGAGTATAAGCCAGGCTTTCCAACGCTTAGTTTCTTTCTTTTGGTCCTTGTCCGTCCGTTCTTGGCTCTTAGCCTTAACCTCCGGTTAATTCAACCACAACCGGTCTCGCTAAGGAATCACCGCTATCATGTAGGATAGGGTGCCGTAGGGAGCGGATTGTGGTTCAATTAATGGGAGTCCGAATTAAGATGTTGGGTAAGAAAAGAGTGAGAGAGATTTCCTTCTCTCAAACTTTTCTTATCCTACCCTAACAAGTGAGAAACTACTCACCCATTACAAAAAAAAGGAAAATACAACAAAAGGAGGAAGATAGAAAGAAGGAGGTTAGAAGATTACAACTAGCTATTTGAGACCTCACTTTGGCAAGGATCAAGCTTAAGCATCATTGTTGTTAAGGATAAAGAAAAATAGAAGAAGAAAGAAACAAACAACAAATAACAACAACTAGATTAGCAAATGAAAATTACAAGCAAATATAATTTACAAAATAACAAGACAAGCATGATAAAGAAAAGAACTCTTTTATTCATCACTTCACTCATAAAAGCTCACTACAAGGTTTTAATGGAGAAAGATGAAATGAGGAAGAAGAACTACAAAATCTATCCTAAAATCTCATACAAGAATAAGAACCCTTCACTTGGCATTGGTCTGGGCTATTTATAGGCAGGAAACTGAAACCTTAGGGCAACATTCTGGCCCTACATGAAGTTACCAATATGCCCCCAGAAAATCTTCTGCAACCGAGTTAACTCGGCCGCGGATCTGCGGCCGAGTCACCATGTTGGCCGACGATCCGTGGCCATTTAGGGGATTTAGCTCATCATTTTTGGTGGGTTCCCCTGGGTTGCTGTTATATTCAGTGTGGTATACTTGGTTTCTCAGAATCTCTTCACATTTCTTCCTGATTTTCAGCAGATCAAAAGGTGATTTGATGTGGATCTTTTGCCATGATTTTCTTGAGCTCCGCGTAGATATCTTGGATCTTGTGTTGACATTATGCTTTGTGCATGAAAATAACCATCGATTTGCCATTTTGTCCCTTAAACTGGTGTGCAGCAACATACGGATAGAGAGCGAAGACCCGTATTTTATCTGTGGTTGGCAGTAATCCAAAATTTGTCACGCTTTTCCATGAATTTCACTGCTTAGAGCTGAGAACCTGTAACCTGCAATTTATCTAGCAAACACGGATCAAGAGTTCCTACCTATAAGCAATGTGATAAAAAATGGGCGGTATAAAAACGCAAAAAACTGATATGAACAAATACCCCCAAACTTATCATTTGCTCGTCCCGATCAAAGCCAATTTATTCACAAAAATTCCTAACCTCACTTTCGTAGGGAACGCGATTGCACTGAGCATGTGCAACAAGCCGTTAAACCTCTAGGTGTCCCTAGTAGGAGGAGTGTTGTCTCCTGAGGGTTTTCAGCGGGTATTTCCCACAAAATCCTGTCAAGCTAGTTTTGCGAAATAACTATGATTCAAAACCCTAAGGTTTTGTTTTAAAAATAACAATTCTATTATCCTAATTCTAGACTATCGAACCTTTATTTTTCACACCTCGCTTCTCATTTAACTTAAGATTTTATATGTCTTTACGTGCAGTGCAAATAGTGTCATTAAGTTTAAGAAGGATCGATTAAAATCACCATGTCATAAAATAAAGCCCAGATAAAAATTTAAAAAGGATCACATAAGTTTTATAAAGAGTTAAGTATTTTTCAAGTTTCTTTTTCCAGTAAGGTTTCAATTTCAGAATTTCTATCTTCCTTAACAGGAAACTAGGTCTTAGTTTTCACTCCACCTTTTTCTTGTTTTCATTTCATACACACCGTTGTGAACGTGCAATAGTCTTTATTATAGAATAAAACCTTCATATCTCCGCTAGAAATACCTTTTTATAAAAACCTGTCTTTTGTCAAGATTATTCTCACACAAAGAACCGTTAGGAATTTTAACTCGGAGAGAACACTTGCTTGACTTTGTTTTAATCTGGACTTTCTAGGCTTCTTAACGAGCTTTGGGCCAATGCTCCCAAACCAGTTGGCTTTAGGGCATTAGGTGTAGAGACATCCCAGCGGACTTAATTACTCAAGTTACCTAGGCCCAAAAACAAAAGACAATTTAGCGTAAAAATCATGATGATTCAATGCGAATGGAGATATAACCGGCGGTTCAATTATTTTTTTGGATAAAAGATGTGTTTAGTGGGTTCGGTGTGTAATCATTCCAATCAAATTCTAGATGGGTTATTTTTCAGAATTAGTTCCAATTAAGGCATCAATAACATCTCTTCATATTCGCTTCACTTCATAAACTATTCTTGATATTACTTATTTCAGAACAAACCTATTTGATCCTCAGAAAATAATTTATCCATTTAAAAGTTTTTAGACATAATAGACTTGTCATCTAATTTTCAAAACTCACAACACGTGTAGTGTGATGTAAAGACGTATATCAGCTATAGTTAACTTCAAAGGAGAGTTATCTTTCAGGTTTTCAAAATCTAAAAATAAGATTTAGTTATTCTTATCTTATCAAACAAAACCGTTGAAATGTTGAATCTGAGTTCTCCCACTAGCTAACTTGACGAAAAAGTTTTTATGTTTTTAGAAAATTTTCTGATTTTTATGGATTTTAGTATGCAGATGCAAAATATACATATGAATGCGAAGGTTAGAAATGCGTACCGAGCGTACCCCCAAACTTAAACTGGACAGTGTCCTCACTATCATTGCATGAAAAATTATTGAAGGGTCAAAATTGTCGGTTAGATATACACATTTTTTTTAAAGAAAAGAAAATATTAAAAATGGATATGCACCGGACAAGAATATCCACATATATATATACAAAATGGTATATACATACCCCCAAACTTATTTGAAACAGTGTCCACTGTTTTGGCTGGATAACCGAAGTTTGGTGGTAGGCAGAGGAAGATTATGCAGGGTAAACCGGCTCCTGTAAGGCCAGGAGCTCCTCTGTTGGTTCGACGCTAAGGTACGGTTTTAGTCTGTGTCCGTTTACTTTGAAAAATGATCCAACCTTTGGATTCTCCAAATCCACAGCGTCTTGCGGATACACATTCCGCACAAAAAATGGCCCTTTCCAGCGAGATCTGAGCTTACCTGGATAGAAATATAGCCGGGTGTCGTAAAGCAGCACCTGTTGACCAGGTGCGAATGTTTTGCGCAAAAGGTGTTTATCGTGAAACACCTTTGTTCGGTTCTTAACGACAACCGCGTTTTCGTAAGCCTCATCCCGAAGCTCGCTCAATTCATTCAATTGCAGCTTCCGATGGCTGCCCGCATCTTCGAGAGACAGATTCAGCTCCTTTATCGCCCAAAATGCGCGATGCTCTATTTCCATAGGAAGGTGGCAAGCCTTTCCGTAAACAAGCCGATAGGGAGACATGCCAAGATCGGTCTTATAACTAGTTCGAAATGACCAAAGGGCATCAGTGAGTTTTAACGACCAATCCTTACGGTTCTTGGAAACCGTCTTCTCCAGTATCTGCTTGATTTGCCGATTTGAAACTTCGGCTTGCCCACAGGTTTGGGGGTGGTAGGGCGTAGATAGCTTATGATTAATGGAATATTTTCGCATCAAGGCCTCGAAAGTCTTATTACAGAAATGAGTTCCATTGTCGCTAATGATCGCTCGGGGGTGCCCAAACCGGGAGAAAATGTTTTCCTTAAGAAATCTAACGACAACCTTGTTGTCGTTAGTCCGGCTGGGCACAGCTTCGACCCACTTAGAGACATAATCAACAGCGAGAAGGATGTACAAGTTCCCAAAAGAGCTGGGAAACGGCCCCATGAAATCAATCCCTAAAACATCGAAAATCTCCACAACCAAGATTGGTTGGAGCGGCATCTCGTTTCTCCTGGATATCCGGCCCAAGTGTTGGCACCGGGAGAAAGTCTTGCAGTAGTCATGAGCGTCTTTGAAGAGTTGTGGCCAGTAGAAACGACACTGCTAGATCTTCTCGGCTTTCTTTCTGGGGCCAAAATGCCCGCCACATGCTTGATCGTGGCAAAACGACAGCACACTCTTGAATTCATCGTCAGGGACATACCGACGAATAATCTGGTCGGGACAGTACTTGAACAGATAGGGTTCGTCCCAATAAAAGTGTTTTACTTGGGATAAGAATCGAAGTCTGTCCTGACTTGACCATTCAGTCGGTAGTAATCCTGTGGCCAAATAGTTCACAATATCTGTGAACCAGGGTTCGCAAGATACTGTCAAGAGCTGTTCATCCGGAAAAACGTCGTTGATCAGAATTTGAAGCGACGGCGAAGAAGGAAGTCGTGAGAGATGGTCGGTGACTACGTTTTCACATCCTCTTTTGTCCTTGATGACAAGGTCAAACTCTTGAAGCAAGAGGATCGAATGTATCAGCCGAGATTTTGCACCCTTCTTCGCAAAAAGATGGCGTAGCGCAGAATGGTCCGTGTAGACGATGATTGGAGAGCCGATGAGGTAGGGCCTGAACTTTTCTAAAGCAAATACAACAACCAAGAATTCCTTCTCGGTTGTTGTATAGTTCAGTTGGGCGTCGTTCAGGGTTCGGCTAGCATAATAGATTACGTGCGGCATCTTGTTGATGTGTTGTCCAAGGACATCACCGATGGCAAAGTCAGATGCATCGCACATAATCTCAAATGGGTACGTCCAGTCAGGAGAAGAAAGAACGGGAGCAGAAGTGAGTGAGCTATTTAATGACTCGAACACAGTCACACAGCTCGAGTTGAAGTCGAATGTCGTGTCCTTGGCCAGCAAAGAGTCAAGGGCCTAGCAATCTTGCTAAAGTCCTTAATGAACCGTCTATAGAAACCGGCATGGCCAAGGAAGGCTTGGATGTCTCTGACGCATCTAGGAGGAGGGAGATTGGAAATGACTTCAATCTTTGCTTTATCTACCTTAATGCCGTTTTGCGAGATGATATGTCCTAAGACAATACCTTCGCGCACCATGAAGTGGCACTTCTCCTAATTTAAAGTGAGGTTCTTGTCCTTACACCGGGTAAGGACAGTGTCGAGATGCAGCAAACACTCATAAAAGGAATCACCGAAAATGGAGAAATCATCCATGAAGATCTCCAAGAATTTTTCCACCATGTCTGAGAAGATTCCCATCATACATCGCTGGAAGGTAGCGGGCGCATTGCATAACCCAAAGGGCATGCGACGATATGCAAACGTGCCGAAAGAACAAGTGAATGTGGTCTTGTCCTGGTCTTTTTCGGCGATGGGAATTTGATTATAGCCGGAGTATCCATCCAGAAAGCAGTAGTACTCGTGTCCAGCCAATCGTTCAAGCATTTGGTCAATGAAAGGTAGCGGAAAGTGATCTTTCCGCGTTGCGGCGTTGAGTTTTTTATAATCGATGCATACTCGCCACCCAGTCTGGGTGCGAGTAGGGATTAACTCGTTCACCTCGTTGGTTATAACCGTTATGCCTGATTTCTTGGGGACAACGTGAATGGGGCTAACCCACTGGCTATCAGAGATAGGGTAAATGATACCACTATCCAGACACTTTACGATCTCCTTTTTTACAGCCTCCTTCATGACTGGGTTGAGTCGTCTTTGTGGATCCCTGGCTGGTTTGGCATCATCCATCAGATGAATGTGATGTTCAACGATCAGGGGACTAATCCCCTTGATGTCCGCCATTGACCAGCCAGAAACTTGCATGTTGCTGTGCAAGACTGTAAGAAGGGCTCTCTCTTGCTCTGTAGCTAGAGAAGCCGAGATGATAACAGGGAGGGTCTCGTTCTCAACCAAGTAAGCGTACTTAAGGTGAGACGGCAATGGCTTGAGTTCGAGCGTTGGAGGTGAAACGATTGAAGGCAAGATTGGTGAAAAGGTCTCGAACTCAAAGGATTCCAGCAAAGTTTCAAAATGAGTGTAAGCGACCGAGTTGGATGGTTCAGGTAACTCATCCGGAAATTTGAAGGATTCAAACTCAGGTGGTGATTGGCTAAGTTCGTTCGAGAAAGTGAAACACTCGTAGTCATTTTCGGGCGCAGAAGCAGCAGCAGGTTCGAAGAGGAACGCACTAGTGGCATTAAGGTTGTCGTGATCGAACAAAAACTCCTCGAATTCACACTCCTCCAGGGTGATCTCCTGGATTGAACAAACGTCTAGTATATGAGCATTAGGTTCAGAGGGCTGATTCCCCAACCTAAAAATGTTGAGTTCAATTGTCATGTTTCCAAAAGATAGGTTCATCGAACCATTTCGACAATTGATCACAGCATTTGAGGTTGCAAGGAATGGGCGACCGAGTATCACCGGAATTTGATTCCGGGGGTTAGCTGCAGGCTGTGTGTCTAAAATAATGAAGTCAACGGGGAATATGTAGTCCCCAACCTTGATTAACACATCCTCTAGCTCACCCCTAGGATGGGTGATCGATCGGTCGGCCATTTTGAGAGTACAGTGTGTGGGTTTCAGCTCTCCTACACCTAGTTGCTCATATACTGAGTATGGAAGCAGGTTAACACTGGCACCAAGATCCAAAAGTGCGCGGTTGATGTTCTTATCCCCAATGGAAATAGAAATTGTAGGATAGCCAGGGTCCTTCCGTTTTTGAGGTAAAGATTGGGTAAGAGCATCACTCACATCACTAGCTAAGAAAACTTTCTTGGGTACCAGAGATTTCCTCTTTTTCGTACACAAGTCCTTTAAAATTTTTGCATAGGAAGGGACTTGTTGGACAACATCTAAAAGGGGAATGCTGATGTTAACCTGCTTAAACAACTCCAGAATCTTCTCCATTTGTGGATTTTGTTTATTGTACCTCAACCAGTTTGGAAATGGAACGTTTTTAAAATTGGTTGAGTCCAATGCTTGTGGAGGAGATTGTAGAGTTGGAATGGATCCCAGAGCTGGAGTTTTCGTGGAGTGAGAAGTGGGTCCATTTAGAGCAGAAGAAGAAGAAGAGCCTTTTGAAAAAAGGAGGATAGGCTCAGAAGTCGGAGAAGGAGAAGAAGAAGAAGAAGCGGCCGGGGTGTCATCATCTATCCGTGTCCCAATGTTGTTGTGCAGCATCCTTCCAGATCTCAATATAGTTACGGCACTCACATTATGGTTATGTTGTTCAAGAGCAACATGTACATTATGTGGGTGACCAGGGTTTGGGAGTGGTTGAGATGGAAGCTTCCCCTTCTCTCGCTCGTTTAAGGCCGCATTCAGTTGTGTTCTCTGGGCATCGATGGTTTTGATGCTTTGCCCGTGAGCGGCAGTGTGTTGCACCAAAGACTGAATGGAAGACTGGATGTTGGCGGTGGATTGAGTTGATTGCTTTACAAACGCCTCCAGACTTCGTTCTAGCGAGGAAACCTTATCGTTGTTTGACGGAACAAAGTTGTTTTGAGGAAAAGAATTGTTGGGTGCAAAGTTGTTCGTCTGATTTTGAAAAGGTTGGGGTTGGAAGGGCTGCTGAAATTGATGTTGAGTTTGTTGCTGAGCTTGTTGTTGCGGAGGAGGGGGCCTCTGGAAATTGTTGCCTTGGAATTGATGCTGGTTCTGATTCCAGGAGAAGTTGGGGTGGTTCCTCCAACCGGGATTGTAGGTGGAAGAGTATAGATCGTTTCTTGGTCTTTGCTGAAATGCAGCAGTAACCTGATCCTGTCCTTGAGATGGTGGATTGTAAGGACACTCTTCGGTTAGGTGAGATGGATCGGAACAACAAGCACAAATGGTACGAAGGGGAAGAACAGTGGCAGGAGTAGGAGATGAAAATTTGCTCTCTATCGCTTCAAGTTTTCTTGTTATTGCAGCCATTTCGGCTTTCATTGCAATAGAGACATCGAGTTGGTGAATGCCTACCCTAGACTGACCAGTAGAAATAGAGAAAGAAGAAGAAGTACTTGGTCTGGTGCTCTCCCATTGAAGCGTTTGTTCCGCAAGGTCGTCGAAGAATTGCCATGCTTCCTCGTCAGATTTGGATAGGAAGTGGTCTTGACAAATGGTTTCCAACAACTGCTTGGTTGCTGGACTCAGGCCCTCGTATAAAGTTTGGCAAAGTTGCCATTTCTCAATACTGTGGTGAGGGCACTGAATAAGAAGGTCTTTATATCGGTCAAAGCACTTCCAAAAAAGTTCAGTAGGAAGCTGGGAAAATTGATTGATTTCATTACGGATCCTCGCGGTTTTATGATTTGGATAGAATTTCTTAAGAAACGCTTTCACAAACTCGTCCCAACTGCTTATAGAGTGGGAAGCAGTGTTATACAGCCACTTTTCAGCAAGATCGCACAAAGTGAACGGAATGACCCATAGCCGTATAGCATCGTCTGACAGCTGGGTCGTTTTCATCATGACACAAACATTCTGGAACTTGTTGATGAAGATATAGGCATCTTCAGATTCAAGCCCATGAAATTTTGGAAGCATGTTAATGAAGTGGGGCTTAATTTCAAAATTATCCCCATTGGCCGGTGGAAGGGAAAGACAGGTGGGAAGTGCAGAGCGGGTGGGATAGAAACGATCCTGGTGCGCGATTCGCTGTGGCGCTACAACAGGCGGTGGTTGTTGGTTATTCGCATCCATAGGAGGTGGAATCAATCCCGGGGGAGTCAAAGGGATGTTTGGATTAAATCCTGACATCGCAGAAGAAGAGGTTGGTGATAGTGAAGGTAAGGATGTATGAACAGAATCTTGGTCAACGTCGGAGTTGGCCGGCAAAGGTAAGGGTGAAAGAGGCGTGGAAGGAGTTTCGACGTCTGAGTCGATTGCGTAGTCGGTAGCGACTAACGTAAGGCGGACTAGGCGGGCACTAGTGTCCTGAGTCCAACCGGACATACACTAAACGAGTTTAGTGTAGTCAAAGCGGAGAAGGTGAGGGTAAGAAAACGTCAATGGAGAAATACGATGGGAGGTGGGTGAAAAAATGGGATTCTGGCGACAAAGGGCAAGTTTTTATAAAATTTTTTGTTTTGTGTTTTTTTTTTAGAAAGAGCTTTGCAGAAATATGTACGGACTTACGGCTTCAAACAATCACAGACAAAATATGCACAATCACACTTAGATCTAGGGTCACCTGGGGCAGCTAGACAGCTCCTAACTGTTCCAAAGGGCTAGAAATAGGATCTCAAACCGCCTCTTCACCGCCAATTGCGGCCAGGTAAGTGCCAGGTAAGTGGGAGGCTCTCCACTACAAGTAGTGGACCTAATTAAGTAACCACTTTCCTTAGATATGCAAAGCAGTAACAATCAATTGCAATCAAATTTTTTTATTTTTTAGCGCGGCGCAAAGAATCCTGCACAAAAATAATTTATTGGAAGGGGGAAGAGAGTTTGCGCAAAGAATGCTGCAGAAACAACAGTTCAGTGGAGTTCAGAGGAGTGGGGAAGAGGCTAGAAATACTCACAGGAAATTTTGGTTGCTGATGTCAGCAAACAGCCGCGGTTCCACGGCCAGACACGTGCTTATGCCGCGGTTCCGCGGCTTAAAAGTGGAATTGGACCTTAAGATTTCTGGACTGTGCTGGGTTGGGTGTCCTCTTCTTGTTTGGAGCTCCTGAATCTTGATTTGTACACTGGGTCTGCTCCAGAATTTTACAGTAGACCGTTGGTTCCGTCTTGATCACCCGCGGTGTAGCCGCGAGTTATGGGTCTAACTTCCCACGTCTTTGGCACTGAACTTGACCTTCTTTTTATCCTGCACACTTGCACAAAAACTAATCAAAAATAAAAAGATGATTTTTACAATATATTTTTTTGTTTTGTTTTTCGGTTATATTAATATTCACAAATAAACCTGAAATTAAACAAAGAAATAAACTACCGTCTCCCCGGCAACGGCGTCATTTGATTGTTAGAGTTTTTGCGTGCTTAGTTAATTACCGCAATCAAGACGGTTTCGCTTGTAGCTAGCCGGTTGAGTACGGGTCGTCCACAGGGAGATGAGAATCTTTTTCTATGTGCTTTAACGAGTTAAGTCCAAATGTCCAGGTTTGTTTGAGATTAACTATGTGCTAAAATGTATAAAAAGAGAGCTTGTTAGGGTTAGGATTAGGTTAGTTTGAGATAAGAGTCGCTCAGTTCTTTCGTTGCCACTCTTAATATCGGTGTTACGGTAATCGGCAACAACGGGGATTAGCACGACGAGGAAGGAACTTGCGAGTATAAGCCAGGCTTTCCAACGCTTAGTTTCTACCTTTTGGTCCTTGTCCGTCCGTTCTTGGCTCTTAGCCTTAACCTCCGGTTAATTCAACCACAACCGGTCTCGCTAAGGAATCACCGCTATCATGTAGGATAGGGTGCCGTAGGGAGCGGATTGTGGTTCAATTAACGGGAGTCCGAATTAAGATGTTGGGCAAGAAAAGAGTGAGAGAGATTTCCTTCTCTCAAACTTTCCTTATCCTACCCTAACAAGTGAGAAACTACTCACCCATTACAAAAAAAAAAGGAAAATACAACAAAAGGAGGAAGATAGAAAGAAGGAGGTTAGAAGATTACAACTAGCTATTGAGACCTCACTTTGGCAAGGATCAAGCTTAAGCATCATTGTTGTTAAGGATAAAGAAAAATAGAAGAAGAAAAAAATAAAAAACAAATAACAACAACTAGATTAGCAAATGAAAATTACAAGCAAATATAATTAACAAAATAACAAGACAAGCATGATAAAGAAAAGAACTCTTTTATTCATCACTTCACTCATAAAAGCTCACTACAAGGTTTTAATGGAGAAAGATGAAAAGAGGAAGAAGAACTACAAAATCTATCCTAAAATCTCATACAAGAATAAGAACCCTTCACTTGGCATTGGCCTGGGCTATTTATAGGCAGGAAACTGAAACCCTAGGGCAATATTCTGGCCCTATATGCCCCCAGAAAATCTTCTGCAACCGAGTTAACTCGGCCGCGGATCCGAGGCCGAGTCACCATGTTGGCCGCGGATCTGCGGCCATTTAGGGGATTTGGCTCATCATTTTTGGTGGGTTCCCCTGGGTTGCTGTTATATTCAGTGTGGTATACTTGGTTTCTCAGAATCTCTTCACATTTCTTCTGGATTTTCGGCAGATCAAAAGGTGATTTGACGTGGATCTTTTGCCATGATTTTCTTGAGCTCCGCGTAGATATCTTGGATCTTGTGTTGACATTGTGCTTTGTGCATGAAAATGACTATCGATTTGCCATTTTGTCCCTTAAACTGGTGTGCAGCAACATACAGATAGAGAGCGGAGACCCGTATTTTATCTGTGGTTGGCAGTAATCCAGAATTTGTAGCGCTTTTCCATGAATTTCACTGCTTAGAGCTGAGAACCTGTAACCTGCAATTTATTTAGCAAACACGGATCAAGAGTACCCACCTATTAGCAATGTGATCAAAAATGGGCGGTATAAAAATGCAAAAAACTGATATGAACATCCGGACTATGTTAAAAGGCAAAATCCAGACAAGCACGAGGCAAGATCAGTTCTTTGCAAGTTTGTGCGATATCCAAGCAATTCGTATGGATATCTCTTCTACCACGGTGAACAATAAAAGGTGTTTGTTGCTCAACATGCCACCTTTTTAGAAAAGGAATTTCTTGGAAAAGAAATTAGTGGCGAAGAGGTAGAACTGGAAGAAGTTCCAGCTATACAAACTATAATTGAAGATTTAGTGGAACCAGAGGATTTGATAGTTCCCGATGAACCTCAGCCTCTCTACTGATCTAGTAGGGTTCCTCATCCACCTGAGAGATATTATGGTTTTCTCATTGATGGTGGGAGCGAGGACTGCATCATGGAAGATGATGACCCAACTAGATTCGAGCAGGACCATCACGAGTGGGGACTCTGTGAAATGGCTGGATGCAATGCGATCTGAGATGGAATCCATGTACACCAACAAAGTACGGACTTTAGAAGTTGCTCCTGAAGGGGTAAAACCTATTAGGAGCAAATGGATCTTTAAGAAGAAACTTGGTGTAGATGGAAAAGTTGAGACTTTCAAAGCTAGACTTGTTGCAAAGGGTTTTCGTCAACGACCAGGTGTGGATTATGACGAAACTTTTTCTCCAGTGGCTATACTTAAATCCACCCGGATCTTACATGCCATTGCTGCATACCATGACTACGAAATCTGGCAAATGGATGTTAAGACCGCCTTTCTAAATGGTGATTTAGAGGAGTGCGTGTACATGACTCAGCCAGAGGGCTTCATAGACAGTGGGAGTAGCGAAAAGGTATGCAAGCTGCTTAAATCCATCTACGGGTTAAAGCAGGCATCGCGGAGTTGGAACATCTGTTTTGATGTTGTAGTCAAAGAGTTTGACTTCATCATGAACGTAGATGAACTTTGTATATACAAGAAGGTTGCAGAGAGTAAGATTGCCTTCCTCGTATTGTACGTGGATGACATACTCTTGATAGGAAACGATGTTCCTATGCTGCACTCGGTCAAGCTCTTCTTATCACAAAGATTCTCAATGAAAGATCTAGGTGATGCCTCCTGCATTCTGGGGATTAAGATATATAGAGATAGATTTAAAAGGATACTGGGATTGTCCCAATCCAGGTATATTGATACCATACTAAAGAGGTTTAGTATGGAAGAATCCAAGCGTGGGAACTTACCCACGATCTCTGGACTCACTCTCTCCAAAGAGATGTCTCCTAAGACTGATTTGGAGAAAGCTCGCATGCAAGGGATACCCTATGCTTCGGCAGTAAGCTCTATCATGTACGCGATGCTATATACCAGACCCGATGTAGCATACTCACTAAGTGTAGTGAGTAGGTATCAAGCAGATCTAGGAGAGAGTCACTGGATAGCTGTGAAGAACATTCTCAAGTACTTGAGAAGGACTAAAGAGATGTTCTTGGTGTATGGTAACGGAGAACTCCACGTGGAGTCCTTTACCGATTCGAGCTTCTAAAGTGATAAGGACGACTCTAAGTCGCACTCGGGATTTGTCTTTACCCTAAATGGAGGGGCGGTGTGTTGGAAGAGTTCTAAACAGGAAACCGTTGCAGACTCGACGATGGAGGCTGAATACATCGCTGCCAACGATGCTGCCAAAGAGGCTGTCTGGATAAAGAAGTTCATTACAGAACTTGGAGTGGTTCCGTCCATCGAGCATCCAATACCTTTGTATTGCGATAACAATGGAGCTGTGGCTTTGTCTAAGGAACCCAGGTCCCATCAGAGATCCAGGCATATTCTGAGGCGGTATCACCTGATCCGGGAGATAGTTGATCGCCGGGAGATCGAGGTCAGGAGAGTAGATACGAAGGATAACACTGCGGATCCATTCACGAATGCCATTCCACAGATACAATTTGAGAGACTCTTCGGGATGTTGGGTATGTGATACAACAACAACTGGCCTTAGTGCAAGTGGGAGATTGTTAGTTATGTATATGCCCTAGAGGCCATTGTTGTACATATGATGTATATTATAGTGGATGCTTGGATATATATAGAGAGGACTTTCTTGCTCGATATGATAGTATGCTATCTGGTTGCTCTTTGTCTTAACATGTTGACTTGTATTGGTTTACAATCTTGCTCTCACATGTTGATAAAGCCCTTAGGATATGTACTTGACTACTAGGACTATGATGCAGATCATACTAGTGGGGCCAGGGTAGTCTATGAGTACATCCTATAATTGTTCCCAGTCTAGGGTGTATCGAGATAGGGCATCGATACTCCAGAGTAGACTAGTGTATATGCATCATGACCTATATGATGGGCAATGGATGATCCCACATCCATTGGTGTGTGACATCAAAGATGGTATACGGGTGCTCAGTGGAGACTGGGTACACTGAATGGACTCGCCGAGAAATCCTTGTTGGTATTATACCTATCGTTAGATAGCAGTTCTCTGGTGACACTGGCACATGTTAGTCTGTAGACCCGAGATTGTCATAGAGTCTTGTGTGATTCCCATTGTGCTATGATTTCCACCTTACCACGTTCATGAGAACGTGCAAAACGGTGGCTTTTGGGTACAATCCCGAACCACATGGAGGAAATGAGCGATAGGAGGGGTTTCGTCTCTCCCGGTATTGGGGGTTGATGTTGCGCTGTGTTCGATTGACTAAAACTGGAAGTCCCTGTCCAGGGATGATATGGAGATATACTGGTAAGTGTTATCAGTAGTTTCTCGACCCGTTATGAGCCCCACATCGACACGACTTATCGGTTACTGGGGTCTGACGTTTACCACCCATAGACTGGATATGCGACATATCAGACGAAGAGACCGGACTGTACGGTAGTGTTACTGATTGCATTTACAGGAGTTAGAGCAGACTTGCTTGTTGATCTTCTGATCGCTCAATACCCGGGCGGCTGTTACGTTTAGCTGACCGCTTGCGGCTTGTTGGTGTTTGATGTGATCATCACCTACTCCCGGCGTATTGATGAGTCTTTAGAGTGCTACATAGAGGTTTCCAGGCACGGGAAAAACGGAGTAGGAGCACGTATGTGATATGTACGGGATCGAGATTGATACGCGTATGTGATACCGTATTCTATTCTCGCGATATGTGATATCGGCCGGTTATATGTGATATAGCCGGGTAATCGGATCAAGTGTTGATTCGATGAAATAATATATAATATATATGTATATATATATATTATGCTCACTTAAATATTTATTACTCTCACTTATGATGCATTTAACATATATGTGATATATGTTTATTGTATTGTTTTCTTTTGTTACATAAATATTATATATGTGATATATAATATTGTGACATGCTAGATTATACATGCAACAAGGATGTATGAGAATTATACCATGCTACATATAATATTTGGGTTTAAATTCTTAAGTAATTCAAAAATGTGGAAATGAGTTATGGTGGAAGCTTCATGAAGCTTGTTGATAACCATTGATAAAGTCCACCCTTTTTGTTTTGCTTAAGATATTTTCTAACCCAACCATGACACATAGCCATGGTTAACTCTCTACAAGGGTTAGGTATTCACATATACTAACCAAGAGTTGCATTTCTAATCTTATCTCATTCAATCATCTTCTTCTTCCTCATCTCATTTTTGCTCTCTAGTTTTTGAGATCAAGAAGAAAAATAGTGAGAAATTAAATACTAAAGTGAGCTAAATTCCTACTTCATCATCCTCTTCTATACTAGCCATATAGATTAGTGTGTTAGCTTCACTAATTCCGTATTAGTGAAGAGTGAGCTTGAGTCCGTGTTTCCTCGACGTAGATCATCACAGACTTTGAAGACTTCAAGCAAGGATGCATCGTACATCTTGTGGAGCCTCTCAAGAGTTCGGGAGCTCATGGATCGCAATGAAAGGACCACTACTTGGAGCTTTTGAAGCAAAGGAACGAACTACAAAGGTTGTAATCCCTATCACTTAGATGTAAAGTTGTTTACATGTAAAGTTAACCCTAATTCTCTAGTTCGATTACTTGGTTGGTTTGTTTAGCACCCCAAAATTTTAATATAGCATGTTTGATGCTTGCCAAAACCTTGCTAAGGTGCTAAACTAAACCTACAGAAGTTACCCCTAAGGATAGACCGAGCAGGGTAGCTATTCGGTTGCCTCTTGGCAAGGGCTTTGACCTTTAGCGTAGATGGGTAAGAACTTACCCGCTAAGGATAGACCGAGCAGGGTAGCTTCTCGGTTGCCTCTTGGCGAGGGCTTTGATCCTTAGCGTAGATGGGTAAGAAGTTGCCCTCTAAGGATAAACCGAGTAGGGTCGCTGCTCGGTTGCCTCTTGGCGAGGGATTTGATCCTTGGCGTCGGTGGGTAGTGAACTACCAACCATGGATGGACTGAGAAGGGTAGCTGCTCGGTTGCCTCTTAGCAAGGGCTTTGATCCTTAGCATAGATGGGTAAGAAGTCACCCGCTAAGGATAAATCGAGCAGGGTAGCTGCTCGGTCGCCTCTTGGCGAGGCTTTGATCCTTGGCGTTGGTGGGTAGTGAACTACCAGCCATGGATGGACCGAGCAGGGTAGCTGCTCGGTTGCCTCTTGGCGAGGGCTTTGATCCTCAGCGTAGATGGGTAAGAAGTTATCCGCTAAGGATAGACCGAGCAGTGAAGCTGCTGGGTTTATCGAGGTTCTGCCCGACCTTCCGAGATGTTTGAATATCGGGGAGAGTGACCGTCGCGGGCGGAACGTGGCAGAAATGCATAGGGGAGGTGAAGCATTCGAAGATTTGCGTCGCTCTGACTTCGATTCACCGAGAAATACGGGATATCCGCCACGTGGCGGTATAGCATTAGAAGAATCGAGCGAATCCTGGGATTCACGCCCATGCGCGCGCAAATCTGGACTCTTGGGGGCGCTGTGGAGGCTATAAAATAGAGAGGGTGTGTTGCTCATTCCTAGCTTTGCACCCCGAAACCTAAGAATGGACGAATTCCCTTTCTCCATCCCCGATATCATTTCTTTCGAAGATGTATACTTGTACGACCAGCTGAGCTCCGAGGAGATGTTCATATCATAATTCTGCATTATATATTCCCCATTCTTAATCATATTGCAAATAAATAGGTGCTTTTGATCCATGTCTGCTAAATAGTTGCAGGTTACAGGTTCTCGGAACAATACAGTAAAAATGGTGAAAAGACGCTACAAATGTGAGATACGACCAACAAATAGAAGAATCTTTATGATGCCTACAGTTTAAGGAACAAATGAAGATCAATGAGCAGTTCGTTTGCACAAAGTACGAAGGCAACACAAGATTCAAGACTTCAACACGAAGCGAACAGTAAAAGTCCACAACATTCTGCACTGTGGAAATCTGGAAGAAACTAGAAAAGATTCTGAAGAACCAAGTGAAGAAAATAAAAGTAAAAAGCAACTTGAAGCATCACAGAAAGACAGAGCTCAAGATCTCACCAGATGGCTGCGGATCCGCGGCCAAACAAGGCTTATGGCCACAGTTCCGCGGCCGTGCAGAGCCGGTGTCGGCGCGCGTCGTTGCATGTCGGTGGAAGTCGGTGCATTGACCCGGTTTTCTTATGGTAGTCTTGTAATTTTAGATGTGGATCAGATGTAAACCCTAGGGTTTGTCCTATCTATAAATAGGAAAGCCTACAGCCTCTTTTGGGGTGTGCCTCTTTTGAGATGTCTCTTTTAATTCCTAGTTTAAATTTTTCATTCCCTGTAATCGTTCAAAGAGTGCATCAATAAAAAGTAAGTTTTTTTTTTATCTTGAATTTCTTATACGCAATTTTATTTCTCTGCAATTTTTTTATCTGCCGTAGTTATTTTTCGCAAGTTAATTAGGTTATTAAAAGAAAAATAAAAAAATGAATTCCTTGGTTAATTCCCTAATGAGTGAGTAGTTCCTCACTTGTTAGGGTTAGGATTGGGTCGGTTTGAGAGATGAAATCTCTCACTCCTTTCTCGCCCGCATAACTTTATAAAATTAGGGCTCTATGTAAAACAACTACCCACCGCACACTACGACACCCTATCCTACGAGATAGTGGTGATTCCCTAGTTAGACCGGTCGTGGTTGATTTAGATAGAGGTTAGGGCTAAGAATTAAGAAAGGACGGATAAGGGCCAAAAGGAAGAAACTTAGTTTCTTCCTGATCGCGCTAATCCCCTTTGTTAATTATTACCTTAACACCTAAGATCTTAATTAGGGCAAAGAAAGCGGTGAGAAAATTAACTTTCCAAACTAAACCTAATCCTAACCCTAGCAAGATTTTAATCCAAATCAAATTCAAATTCAGTTTTTATAAAAATCAAAACCTACCACAAATAGGAATTGACTCGTTAGAACATTAAGAAAAGACACGTTTTCCCTGTGGACCGACCCGTACTCAACCGGCTAGCTACCAAGCGACACCGTTATTGATTGCGGTATATTCTTTGATTTAAAACGCATACGCAAAATCTTCTACCAATCAGGAGACGCTTCGGGCGGTGGTTCGGCGTGTGGAGGACCATTTCGGCCGCCTGCTTCCCCGGCGATCACCTCTGCTCCAGCTGCCGATGTACTCGATTTAGAGGGCGTCGCCGGGACTGCACAACCCCTTGTCCGCGCAACTGAAGGACGAGGCGGTTGGCAAGCTAAGATCACTATGTCGTTTCGGCCTGATCTCGAAGAGTCGGCACGATCGCTCGGTGGCTCTCGTCCTCGAGTGTTACCAACTGAGGCATCTCTCCGATGGGTGTTCGGCTGGAGAGTCCTTCGGCCCGTCCGTGGCGTCGAGGGTTCGCGGGCAGCACCAAAGGCAGAGGTCCGAGGCGGCAAGGGCTCGATTGGCGGCAATTTCTTTGGAGTGCCACAAGCAATGCTTCCAGCACCCCCTTCCCCCGTTGTTGTAATTTCAACTTTTACGTAAGGCTGAGGAGCCCATAATACCTTATAAATAAATATTCATAGACATTCTTTTCAAAGGTTCAACTTAAGCTTCTCGACGTTGTAAGGCCGCGGAAATTTACGACCCGTTGCATCCTGTAAGCGAAAAGCCCTGCCGGGCAGGACTCGGAGATGAGGAATGGGCCGTCCTACTTTGGAGAAAACTTGTGCAGCCTGTCCTGATCAACGAACTCGTTCTGCCTTAGGACTAAGTCCCCGGCCTTAAAGGCGCAATACTTGACTCGCGCATTGTAGTAGCGGGCAGTTTGCTGTTGGTAAGCGGCGGCTCTAATCTGTGCCCGGTCCCTCGTTTCCAACAAGACGTCCAAATTTTTCCGGAGTGTCGAGGTGTTCTCTTCGTCATCGAAATGCTCGACTCTGTGATTGGGCAGCTCGATCTCTGCTGGGACCATTGCCTCGGTGCCATAGCAAAGACTGAAGGGGGTCTCTCCGGTGGGGGTCTTCTTCGATGTGCGCAATGCCCATAAGACCCGAGGTAATTCGTCGACCCAACTGCCCTGCCGTCCTTCAAGGCGAACTTGAAGTCCTCGAATGACGTCCTTGTTAGCGACCTCGGCTTTCCCGTTGCATTGGGGGTGCGCGACGGCACTGCAAAATTCTTTAACTCTTTCGTTCTCGAAATTCGTCCCGTGGTCGGTGACGATACACCTCGGGATCCCGAACCGGAATATTACGTTATTCTGTAGGAACTTGATGGTCGTGGTAGCGTCTGGTTTCCTAATGGGGACGACCTCGATCCACTTTGTAAAGTAGTCCACCGCGACAATGATGTACTTATGCCCGACCATACCTGTAGGGAGTGGGCCTATCATGTCCATTCCCCACTGGGCAAACGGCCATAGGGAGGTCAGGATAGTCAGCTCGGTAGCCGGAAGGCGGGGTATGCTGCCATGAAGTTGGCAACTCTTGCACCTTCTGACGAGCTTCTGAGCATCTTGATAAATTGTCGGCCAGTAATACCCTTGGAGGAGTGTCTTCTGGACTAAGGTGTGGGCCCCTTGATGTGCTCCGCCAACCCCTTCATGGACCTCACAGAGGACATAGTCGGCTTCATGGAGGTCGACACACCGAAGTAGGGGTTGAGTGAAGGATTTTTTGTAGAGGTTCGCATTGCTCCAGACGAAATGGCGAGATTTGGCTCGGAGGCGACGGGCATCCCAACGATCTCCGGGGAGTGTACCCTCCTTCAGGAATTCCACAACAGGCTTCCTCCAATCTTGATCATCTTCCCGGGTCGTGAAAACTTGGAGTGATGTCGCTTTGTCTTCCATACTGGGTCGCGGCAACACCTCGAAGAGGATATTTCTCTTGTTGTGGGTCGAGTAGGAGCAAGCTAGCTTTCTCAGGGCGTCGGCCTGGGTGTTTACGTGTCGGGGGCTCTGCTCCACTTGAACTTCGTCGAAGTCCTTTCGTAGCCTTTTTACCTTGGCTAAGTACTTCACCATCAGGGGCTCCCGAGCCCCAAAACGGCCGGTCACTTGGCCGACGACCAGAGTGGAGTCGCTACGGATTCGGATCGTCTTCAGCCCCACTCCGGAGGCGATCCATAGTCCAGCAAGTAGGGCCTCGTACTCCGCTGCGTTTTTCAAGGCTTTGAACCCTAGCTTTAAAGAATACTCCAGCTCTGCTTTTTTTGGGCCCCGAATGATGAGGCTAGCACCACAGCCTTCCTCTGTTGACGACCCGTTGACGTAAAGGACCTAATCAGGGACGGAGTCATGCCTTTCTTCGACCAAGGGTTGTGATCCGGGGGCTGGCACGGGCACTGCCTCCTTCTTAGGGATAGAGCATTCGAAGATAAAATCGGCCACGACTTGTGCTTTGATAGCTTGCCTCGGGTGGTATTTGATGTCGAATTAGGACAACTCCCACCTCCACTTCTCTAAATGACAAGAAGACTCGGAGGAGGCAAGAATAGCCCCTAAGGGGCGTTCGGTGAGGACGAGGATGGTGCGCGCCTGGAAATAGTGCCTTAGTTTCCTCGAGGCCATGATGAGTACCAGGATAATCTTCTCTATGGCCGGGTACCTTGTTTCAGCGTCCTTGAAGATGTGGCTTACATAGTAGAATGGCTTTTGGACACCCTCGACTTCTCGGACGAGCACCGAACCTGCAGATTGATCGGACACCGCCAGGTACAGTGACAGCTCATCTCCTTCGACCGGCCGGGTGAGTAGTGGAGGAGTCTCCAGGTGCGCTTTCAATTGCTCGAAGGCGATCTGACACTCCTCCGACCATTCGAACCTTGGGATCTTCCTTAGGGCTTTGAAGAACGGGAGGCACTTTTCCCTGGATCTTGACATGAAACGATTCAGAGCGGCTACCCTCCCTGTGAGTCGCATGATTTCGACGTTAGTCTTGGGCACGGCCATGTTGAGGACGGCGCTGATTTTCTCCGGGTTAGCCTCGATTCCTCGGTGGGTGACCATGAACCCGAGGAACTTTCCACTAGTGACCCCGAACGCGCACTTGGCGGGGTTCAGTTTCATCTTATATTTGCGGAGGACGTTGAAAGCCTCACCTAGATCTTTGGCGTGCTGATCTGACGAGGTCGATTTGATGAGCATGTCGTCAACATAAACCTCCATGTTCCTACCGATCTGAGGGTTGAACATCCTGTTGACTAAGCGTTGGTACGTAGCCCCGGCGTTTTTGAGGCCGAAGGGCATCACTTTATAGTAGTATACCCCCCGGTCCGTTGTGAATGCAGTGAGCTCCTCATCTGCCGGATTCATACGGATCTAATTGTAGCCGGAAAAGGCGTCAATAAAGCTGAGTAGCTCGTGGCTTGCCGAATTGTCGACAAGCTGATCTATCCAAGGGAAGGGATAGTTTTCTTTCGGGCCGGCCTTATTGAGGTCGGTGAAGTCGACGCATATGCGCCACTTCCCGCTGGCCTTTTTAACCATGAATATATTCGCCAACCACTCCGAATAAGCCACGTTCCGAATGAAGTTGGCTGCGAGCAGCCTGTCAACCTCGTCCTCGATCGCTCTTTGCTTGATCGGGGCGAAGCTTCGTTTCTTCTGCCTAACAGATCGGACCGCCGGGTCGACCCTGAGCTTATGTGATATAATTTTGGGGTCTATCCCGGGCATGTCGGCGGGCGCCCGGGCGAACACGTCTGAATTTCCACTGAGGAAGTGGACCAGGTCGTCGCGCCGAGCCCCCGTTAAGAGTGACCCGATTTGGATGGTTCGTTCATTGTCCCCTTCGATGAGGGGGACCTCTGTTAGCGGCTCAACCGGGGCTCCTCGGATCTTTTTATGCTCGTCCCGAGTATCCAAAGATCCCTTGAAATCATCCGTGCTCTCAAGATCATCGTTTCTCTCTTCTGGCATAGACGTCGCTGTGAAGAAAATCTTTGCGGTTTGCTGTTTCCCGTAGGCCCGACCTATCTCGCCTTGGTCGAGGGGAAACTTGATTTCCAGGTGATAGGTCGATATCTGGGCCCGGAGGGAATTCAGCGTTGGGCGTCCCAGGAGGATATTGTAGGCCGATGGAATTCTGGCGACGATGAACTCTACAGGCACGGTACGCGTATGTCCTGTCTCCCCGATGTTAAGCAGGAGGGTGACCACCCTTTCTGCTGGGATGGAGTGGTTCGTGAACCCCGACAGGATGTGGGCGGTCGGCCTCAGGTCTGACGGGGTAAGTCCCATACGCAGGAAGCAGTCATAGAAGAGGATGTCAGCCGAGCTTCTCGAGTCGACCAATATCCTTTGCCTTCGTAATGGTGGACCCGTGCAGTGATTACCAGAGGGCCGTTGTGAGGCAGGGATATCCCGTGGAGGTCGTCGTCGATAAAGATGATGGGCTCGGCTGCTTTTACCTTCTTCCTGGGTTGGCTGTTATTCTCTTCGACCGGCAAGGAGCGCCGTGTCTCGTCGGCCTCAGGTGCACCCCCCACCGATATAACCATGATTTGGCCGATCGTCAACTCACCGGGAAGGGGTGGTGCTCTTGTTCTCGGTCGGCTTGTCGTTTGTCCCGCAAGTACCTTTCCAGGTACCCCGAGCGGATCAACTCCTTGATGTAGTCTCGGAGATGTTTGCAGTTCTCGGTGGGGTGTTCCTGTGACTTGTGGAAAGCACAATTGGGGCCTTATGTCCGTTTGGCTGCCTTATGGCTGACCGGGGGAAGTTTGAAGAATCTCTCTCCCTTTGCCTCTTCCAACAGCTCTGTCTGGGAGACGTTGAGCGGGATATACTCCTGGAACTTTGGGGAGTAGGGCTTTGGCCGCTCAATCTTCTTTTTATCCTCTCTTTTCCTCTTCTTCTGGTCGGTCTGGTCTATCCGAGGTAAGTTCGCGTTCACCTCGGACTCAAGCTGGATCTCTCTCTCGGTCCAGGCTTTTATCTCGGCCATGGTCTTAGGTTGTGCTAATGCAAAAGAGCGGAGCCACTCCTTGTGCCTAAGACCCGACCTAAGGGCAGTGATGACTATTTCGTACCGATGCTATGGGACCTCGAGGAGGGCGTTGTAGAAGCAGGCGGCATATCCCTTGAAGGACTCCTTGTCCCCACTCTTTATGGTGAAAAGATGATCGACGGTCCGCTTCTGCCGTCTGTTCCCGACAAAATGGCTAAGGAACTCGGTGTCCAGCTCATCGAAGGTGGAGATTGAGTGTGGCGTGAGTCCTCGGAACCAGTCTCGTCCAGAGTGGCATCGGAGTTGTCCTGGAAACTCATCCCTGCTGTGAACGTGTCCAAATGGTCTTTTGGGTCGGATTTTTCGTCGAAGAGGGAGACCTTTGAGGGCTTGTTCCTAGAGGAGATGTGGACAGCGAGAAGCTCTTCGGTGAATGGCCTCGTAAGCGAGTCGGTGGCATATCTAGCCTCGTCGCTTGAGGGACGACTCTCCCGATATATGCCCTCGATCTTCTTTTTGAGGGAATCAAGTCGGTTATGGTATCCCGAGAATTCGGCACACTCGGATTTATGGCCCCTGTTGCTGCCGACCTGGGCCGGGCCACGGTTCCGGTTCCGTTCTATGAGGTTACGTAGGTCCCCTGGTGAGGTAGTCTTTGAGCTGCTGTGGTGAGTCCCATCCGCGCAAACCTGTCGAGGGAGAGGGCGCCGGCCATGCCTGAGAGCAGGCGAGCTGACCGACACCTCTTTAGGAGGGACAAGAGCGTGATGGGCTTCAGGGCGGGGCGCTCTTTCATAGAACCTCGACGTCGAGTTGTGAAGTGCCCACCGGTGTTCCCCGCCGAAAGACGGGAGACGCGACCGCGCAGGTCCGTCTTGCCTGAATTCGGGACAGATGCTGATTGGTGCTATCCGTCCACTTCTCCGAAGATGCCAAGTTGATTTATGACACCATATAACGAAGGTTTAGTCGGATGCGGCCGATGTAGCAGACTTCGTCAGATTCCCCCTCATTTGAGGGTTTTTTGATTGTGGGGACGCTCTTCCCTGCAGGCGCAAGCCCCTGCTGTTAATTACGCTACCGCATCGCGGTAACCACTTTCTCCTTCTCCCGATGGTCACTTCATGTCATGGGTGTTTGTTTTGTTTTTGGTTGCCCGTGGATTATATACGGAGACTAATTTATGTTGTCGCCCGTAGGACGTGGATTAGTTCAAATCCGTATTTTCTTAAATTTGGGTTTGGAGGTTGGGTTTAAGGATACGTTAGCCTCATTTGAGACTAAGATCAACTTAAACGTTAGTTAAGAATACGTTAGTCTATTTTTAGACTAAGATCAACTTAACGGGATCGTTTAGATCCGACAAAAGAGCATTTGGACTCAATTGTTTTAGTTTAGGGACTTTGCGGTCAATTACCAATTTAAGGACATGGTGGTCCAATACCAGTTTAAGGACATAGTGGTCTATGGGTTTAAAAGGGACCCCACAGTCCGAGGTTAAGGACATCGTAGTCCGTGGGTTTAAAAGGACCCTACAGTCCGAGGTTAAGGACATCGTAGTCCGTGGGTTTAAAGGGACCCCACGGTCTAGTATAAGGACATCGTAGTCCGTGGAATGTATGGTTGTCGGGACCCGTCGCCTCTCCGAAGACGTTGAAGGATTACAACGATATGTATCAGAGGGGTTCAGAGATATACCCTCGAACCAGTTTTGGTTGGTAGATCTTTAGTTCAATTTGGAAATAAGATCTGTTAAAAGATTTATGAGCATATGGGCTCAATTAATCTGAGTTGAGGACTTATGGCCAATCTTGGGCTAAGTCCATTCAGGTTAAAATGTTTAACATTTATTTTGGGCTGTTGAGCATTTGTTTGGGCTTGACCCTTTTAACAATGCTGAGGATTGATTTGGATTTTGACAATATTTCTGTCTTTTAGTGCTGAGCACTCAAAATAGCTCTGAGGCTTATTAAAGAACAATTTATGTTCTGTCAGTGCCCACATGAGTGACACGTGGCGCGCTTGGCGCTTTGCGCCAGTTAAAGAGCGCATTGCGCTTCTGCTGAGTAGCGCACACGTGAATGACACGTGGCGCGCTTGGCGCTGAGCGCCGGATGATGAGCGCATTGCGCTTCTGCTGAGTATCGCACACATGAGGCGCTGAGCGCCAGATGATGAGCGCATTGCGCTAATTGTTGAGCGCATTGCGCTATTAATTCAATGGCACACACATGAGTGACACGTGGTGCGCCTGGCGCTGAGCGTCAGTCCATGAGCGCAGTAGCGCATTTGATCAATTTTATGATCTGGGAAATAAATTTTCCCTTAGAAGAGACTTGTCTCAAGATCAAAAGAACAAAAGTTCTTATTTTATAGGAGATGCTTCAATCTCTTGTATTAAAGAAAGGCTTTGCCTTTATGGATCTATGATCCTTAAAAGAATTTAATAATTCTTCCCCCTTTATAATGAGATGTTTATGATCTTAGAAAGACAATTTGTCTTATAGATCTATGTTCTATGAAAGAAATAAGTACTTCTCTGTTTTTATGATGAGATCTTTTGATCTTTTTATAAAAGACCTTGGTCTTTGTAGATCTATGATCTTTTAGGAAGATAATTCTTCTTTTTAAGAGATGATTTTATCTCTATGTTCATCATTCATCATCTTTACCTTGAAGAAATATCTTCTTGCAAGAGCATGCTCTCTTTCTTTTGAGTTTTCTCAAAGTTTAGGGGGGGGGGGGTTTCTATATCAGACTTGAAGTCTTGGGGCCTTTATATAGGGCAAGCTGATTTGTTGGATCAGTTAAATAGATCTTTCTCTGATTGAATTGGGGATGTTTCCCACCATTGGATCTTTGATCCTAGGGCTTCTGTTTTACAGAAGCCAATTTTCTTGTTTTTAACAAGATTGGAAAATCTTTCCATAACAGAATTTAATTCTGATTAATTAATGATTTATCATTATTATTAGATCTTTTGATCTAACGGTGGAGAGTTTTTTAGTTCCAGCGCTAGCGCACCCGTGCTTTGCACGTGGTGCGCTGCTTAAAGCGCAGCGTACCCGTGTTTGACACGTGGTGCGATGCTCGGAGTGCAGCGCAGCCTACGCTAGCGCACCCGTGTTTGACACGTGGCGCGCGGCGCGCCTAGCGCTAGCACACACATGGTGCACTGCCTAGGTCGCAGCGCACCTGGCGCTAGGGCATCCGTGTTTGACACGTGGCACGCAGCGCGCCTAGCGCTGGATCTGAAGCATTGCTTCAATTTTTGAAATTCAAATTTCAAACAGAGTTTTGCTCTGATTGGGGGAAACAAATGCCCCCGCACCGTTGCGCTCACGTGGCCCACACGTGAGCGTAGCGGTAGGAGCATCTGCGTCCTTGGATCAACTCAGAAGTTGAAGAGGCGTTTCAATGCCTATAAATAGGACCTTTGGTCCCTTAGATGATTTTCATATTCTTCTTGAGAATTATCTCTTCTTCAGAGCATTGCTCTCCTGTTTAAGAACTTTTCAAGAGTAATAACTCTGTTAAAATTTTAGATAAAATTTTTAATTTTTTTTAATAAATTAAGGTTTTACCCATTAACAGTGCCTTGCTCTTCATAGATCTTTGATCTAAAGAAAACCCTTTTAGGGTTTCATTAATAGAGCCTTGCTCTCCTGAACTCATAGATCTAAAGAGATCTTTTCTTGGGGTTTCTTAGCCCATGAATCAGAGCTCTGCTCTTTTGATAACATGTAGATTTCTTAATCTCTTGTGAAGAGCTCTTAAGAGTTTGTTCATGGATCTTGAAGATTTCAGAAAAATTGATTTTAATTAAATCTTTTCTGATGGATTTTTCCATCATCATTAGAGCCAGGCTCTTGAGAAATTTTATTCCTTCATGATCAGAGTTTGACAAGTGTCACTCTGTCATAGAGAGCTTTGCTTTTCAAAGGGAGATTTTCTCCTTTTCCCGAGGGATCTCTCATTTAATGAGAATTTTCCTGAGGATTCCCTCATCAAATGATGAGACTGTTTTATTAATTGATGTATTTTCATCTAGATTTTGTGGGTCCCCCTTTGGTCCCCTTTCCACTGCATTGCAGTGTGGTACAAATTTTAAAGTACCAAGTGTTAGAATTTAAAATTAAATTATAGCACTGACAGTTGACTTCTGTCCCCCTTTTTTGCAGGTGACATGTCTTTCGATACTTCGTTTCCGTTCGTCCGTTCATAGGGAGGATTCCCTGGGGCACCTGTGGACCGGGAGGTTCTCGCGCTCATCAAAGACCATGACCCAGAACACAAAAAACTTCACTTGTGGGGTAGATGGTACGACCAGATTATCAGAAGTCGTCGAAGCTTCTCTTGTGCGATGCCTTCGGAGCCAATCTCGGCGATCCTGTATGCAGATGCACCCCCGGTGAACTATGCCGTGGAGGTGGTTAATTGGACTTCGGAGGGTCTCCTTCAGCCCTCGATCGCCGCAGTACCCGTGCAGCTGCCGGCGGCTTTGGACACCCTAGGGCGGCGCATATGCCAGGACGAGTCGCGCCCTTGGGGACAACCCTACAACATCGGGCTAACTCCCCGTCATCCGGCCGGGTACTTGCAGTGGGCCCAGTACATCTTGTCGGTGAAGAAATTGCAGCTGTTAAAGCTCGGCTTATACCCTGCGGTCTACGCTTCGTTGTTCCAGTATTCTGCACCTCCCACATGGTGGATTAAGACGTTTTTGGAGCAGTGGAACATCCCGGCCCATACCTTCCTTCTATTGGATAGAGAGGTCTCCATTTCCTTAGAAGAATTCGCCGAGGTTTCTGGTCTACCTGTCAGGGGGGAGCACTACGAGGAGCTGCTTCCTCCGGACGAATATGTTTTTGCCACCAAGCCAGTGGTGATGGGCCTCATACCAGAGAACGCCATTCAGCACCAGTTCCCCAGTCTGATAAAGGTGCTGAACATGTATGAGAGCCTCTTCATTGAATCCGGAGGCCGGGGGGTCAGTTTTGCGGACTTCATTGCCTGTTTTCTTCGCCCGGAGATTTTGTCGCGACAAGGCGAAAAGTTCGCTAAACTTGACGATCCTTTTGGCTTTGGCTTGGACCATCGGCCGATACTGGAAGCTGATCAGAAGGGTTTCTTCCTTCCTGACGTCGCGATCGTCCCTGTAAGTCCATGTCATGCACCCCACGAACTTGCGGGGAGGCGGAATATATGAAAAACGATTATCAAAGCTTCGTAACACGGACTTGAGCGCATGAATCGTTATCTAAACCATTGCTAACTATCTACTAGAGATTTAACTACTCGGATACGAAGTTATACCTCACGTTACTTGTCCTTCGGGTCTTCATCGCTGTCCTCCACTCCTCGTAGGCTCCTTGGAACATCGGCACCTCAACGGCCTCCTTGAATCAAAGACGATCCACCCGAAAGCTCCTTCTCCAAGCTTGATCTCCAAATTGAGATAACTAGGTTGCTTAAAGTGCTAATCTAAGCTACCTAGGGGATATGGAGTGAGGTTATGGATGTTTTAGTCTAGCTAACCCTTGATCTCAACACATGAGAGGTTAGGGTTAGGGTTTGAAGAGAGAGTGAGCTTGAGGAGAGAGAAGGTGAAGATGAGAATGAAAATGAGATAATGAACTTATCATAATATATATGAAGCATTATTATTTATCCAAAAAACAAATAATAGAATTAACAACCATACTTCATAAATATCTATGAGTGATTCATCTCCATGAGTCATTAAGCATTTATGATGCATTTAATGACTTGGATGAATCACACAAATGAGTCACTAATCTCATTTAATATAATGCCACCTTAACCCCTTAGTCACCACTCTTCTAGAAGCTTCCCGACAAATTACGAGAATGCCCCTCCAATCCGTGAAAACACGGAAAAACTTTAGACTGTATAAATCCAATAACCCGATACTAGAATCTGGCTTAAACCAAAGCCTGCTAGTAAAAACTGTCCGAAAAGTCGTACGTGCGTAAACACATGTACGCGTCCGAACCCTTGTCGTAATACCATACGACCTCTATATCGTTTCGCCTGGAGCAGGGAAACTCTCTGTGTGGGACTCTAAAGACTCGACACTACGCTGGCAGTGAGTTTAACCACAGACCGCAAGCGGCACTAGCTATACGTAACGGTCCCCAGGTAGATGTCGATAAGAAGGCCGATGAGGAAAATCATCCGAACTCCCACTGAGCCTGATGTGACAATCTCCATACAGTCCGGTCTGTTCGTCTAAGACTATCGCATATCAAGCCTAGGGGCGGCAAGCGTCAGTCCCCTAATAGCTGTATAAGTCATATCGGAGCGAAGCCCATTACACCCTGAGAAGCTACTGGAACCTACCAGTATATCTCGCTTGCCCTGGCCAGGGACTTTGTGTAATGGCTCTCTGACACAGCGCGATATCATCTCCCAATACCGGGAGAGACGAATCCTATCAAACCACTACTGCCTCCAAGTGCTCGGGACTGCACCCAACTGCTACCTGTTTGCACGACTCCTTTGAGCCGTGGTAGGGTAGCAATCTAAGAACAGTGGGACACACTCGAGGCGAAGTAGCAGTGTCAAGTCTGCGGACTATGCTGTACTCATGTCATCTGGGAACTGTTAACTGATGATGGGTATAATACCAACCAATCAGTTCCCCTGCGAGTCCTGTCCGGTGTACCCGTAACCTAACGGGCACCTGTATACTATCTCCAGTACGACGTACTGATGGCTGTGGGACAGACCATCTCCCCAACTGGGATGAGAAGCGTACACACTTAGTCTACTCCGGAATATCGATGCCCTATCTCGATAATCCAACGACTAGGGACCTGTATAGGATGTTGCTTACAGACTACCCAGCCCCCACTAGTGTGACTGCCATCACAACGCTGGTAATCAAGCAAAGATCCTATGGGCTCTACTAATATGTATAAGTAATACGTTACAAGAAACATATGCACATATTAAAGTAGACACAAACCAAGTAGCATACTACCATTTTTAGCAAGACTGTATATACAGCTGTGAATATTCCAAGCTTCCATTAAGTAATATACAATCTAGTATGATACAATAATGGCCCCTAGGGCATATACACTAACAGTCCCCCTGTCAGAAATCGCCGCTCCGGGCCTTGACGAGGAGGCGTTCTTTCTTGGGTTTCTTAGGCTATGGTTGAGTTGGTTCGCGCTCCCTATGCATCTTCGTTACATGAGGCCTTCCGTCTTCTACCCCGCGCATCGCATGGTTGCCGGAATACAAGTGGCCTTCGGGATCGCTGGGTTAGCCCACTTATACCATGGTCTTAGCATAGCGGCAGATACCACTGAACCGGGGGTGCATCCTGCCAACTTCCCGATGCATTACTTCACTTCATGGATGGAGCTACACGTGCTCGGAGTCTATGGCATTCACAAGAGACCTTCGTTTTACGAGAGATGCAAGTTCCCTCGGATTATGCGGCTGGTTGACGCCTCCATCGTGAGTCCGTTACAGCGGGAAGCTAGGGGCTTGCTCCTTCATCCGCGCACGGTCGGAGATGGTATGTCTTTCATAGACAAAGTCCTTACCATCGGCCAGGAAACTTCAAAGGCGGTGCTGTCACTGCAAGACATTTTTAAGCACGGGGCCTCCGTGTTGAAAGCCCGGGAGATTCTCCATTTGTACTCCATCAGGCCGGGCTTTCTTGTATTCAGGAAAAATGATGCGGCGCTATTCATGAGATACAACCCCCATCGTTTTGCCCAGCAGCTGAGTTACAATCAGGGAGTCCCGCTGGAGGCTTTCCTGGTAGAACCTGTTGCCACCGAAGAGGGAATGCGGGGCGCGCTGCATCATTTCATGCACTTGAATACGGGGTCTCACTTCTTTATCAGCGAGCCGAGTTGTTTCCCGAAGGCCCTTAACGTACATGTGGCCTGGTACCAACATGCAACGGGCGCTGTTATCAGGGAGGAGAAGCAACTGCTGCTCGACCGCAAGGGTGCACCCACTGCTGGTGATCGAAACCTCCCCTTGAAGCGACGGACCATTGTCCTCCCTCTGCTAAGAGAAGTTGCCGTGATTGAAGTCCTTCGCAACAGGCCTGAGCTACCGGTGCCCCGTGCTCTCGTAGACGGTGGATATACCTCCGGTGCCCCGTGCTCCCGTGGAGACGGTAAATGTAGCTTCCCCTGAGTCTGGCGTGGGTTCAGACATTGGGACTCGTCGTCCCAAGATGCCTACCAAGCGTAAGCTGGTGTTAGTTGCGACCGGAGCTCGCTCGCAGAAGAGGAAGAAGAAGTCGATCCTTTCTGTAGACGTTGTACTCGGCCAGGAGCTTCACGCTATTTATGGCGAGGGCCTGAGCGAGTATGGGACAAATGAGGGTCTATTCGTGCCGCCAGATGATACTGATCTGGCGGCTGCCATTGCAGCTTCTGAGCAATTGGCAAGCCACGAAACGAGACTAGCCATCCTCGCGAAATCAGGTAACCATTAGCTGTATTTTTCGCCATTGCATTATATTTTGTTATCATGTTTCGACAGACACTTTTCCCTTTTTAACAGGCATTTCCATTGAAGAAGCTCTCGCAGCTTCTCTCAAGACTTTTGAGGAGGAAGAAAGGCTTCGCGCTTCCTTAGGCATCGGTACATTTCGGTTCACCGCGTCTCCGTTCCTGTTTCTTATGGGTAATCTAACCTCTCCTTTTCATCTTATTACAGGCACTACCTCTACTCAGGTTATTCCAGGTGTGGCACCGACTTTGCAGGACGGTACGGAGATGCCCCTAAGGTTGGCTATCGAAGTTTCAGTTCCACCGGTGTTTTTGAAAAAAGCTTCACTTAATCAACCGATGACGGATGCCATAACGGCTCCAGAGGTAACCCTTGGCGCGGATGATGATGTCCCATTGACGGAGGTAAAATGGCTGGATGCAATGCGGACCGAGATGGAGTCCATGTACACCAACAAAGTATGGACGTTGGACATTGCTCCAGACGGGGTAAAACCCGTAGGATGCAAGTGGATCTTCAAAAGGAAGATTGGTGTAGATGGACAGGTTGAGACCTATAAAGCTAGACTGGTAGCAAAGGGTTTTCGTCAGCGACCTGGTTTGGACTATGACGAAACCTTTTCCCCAGTAGCTATGCTGAAATCCATTCGGATCCTTCTTGCCATCGCTGCTTTCCACGATTATGAGATTTGGCAGATGGACGTAAAGACAGCTTTTCTAAATGGTCATTTAGAGGAGTGTGTCTATATGGACCAGCCAGAGGGTTTCATTCAGGGTGGGAGCAGCGGAAAGGTGTGCAAGTTGCTCAAGTCCATTTATGGACTCAAGCAGGCATCGCGGAGTTGGAACATCTGTTTTGATGAGACGGTCAAAGAATTTGGCTTTATCAAAAATCCAGATGAACCATGCATCTATTGTAGATTTGTAGCGAGAACTGTAGTATTCCTCGTTTTATACGTGGATGACATTCTCTTAATAGGAAATGACATTCCTATGCTACAATCTGTCAAGGGGTTCTTGTCACACAGGTTCTCCATGAAAGACCTGGGTGATGCCTCCTACATTCTGGGTATCCAGATCTACCGTGACAGATCCAAGAGGATATTAGGACTCTCGCAGTCCAGGTACATCGACACCATACTGAAGAGATTCAGTATGGAAGATTCCAAGCGCGGTAATCTACCGGCTTGTCACGGGATCACCCTCTCCAAAGAGATGTCTCCCAAGACTGATTTGGAGAGGGATCGCATGTCTATTATACCCTACGCTTCTGCGGTAGGCTCTATAATGTATGCGATGTTGTGTACCAGACCGGATGTGGCTTATGCACTGAGTGTGGTAAGCAGGTATCAGTCAAACCCTGGGGAGAAACATTGGATAGCAGTAAAGAACATTCTCAAGTACCTGAGAAGGACTAAGGAGATGTTCTTGGTGTATGGCGGAAAAGACCTGCAGGTTGAGGCCTTTGCTGACTCCAGCTTCCAGAGTGACAAGGATGATTCCAAGTCCATGTCGGGTTTTGTCTTTACCCTCAATGGAGGGGCGGTGTGTTGGAAGAGCTCCAAACAGGAAACCGTTGCTGACTCGACTATGGAAGCGGAATACATCGCTGCATCTGATGCCGCAAAAGAAGCTGTCTGGATGAGGAAGTTCTTGAAAGAACTTCAGGTGGTTCCGTCCATTGTTGACCCAATACCTCTGTATTGCGACAACAACGGGGCTATAGCTTTAGCGAAGGAACCCAGGTCCCATCAGAAATCCAGACACATCTTAAGGCGGTATCACCTGATCAGGGAGATCGTGGATCGCCAGGAGATCGAGGTCCGGAGAGTTGCATCAGAGGATAACACAGCAGATCCATTCACCAAGGCCTTGCCCCAGACTCAGTTCGAGCGGCTGATCGAGATGATAGGTCTTCGATACGCCAGTACATGGCCTTAGTGCAAGTGGGAAATTGTTAGTGTATATGCCCTAGAGGCCATTACTGTATCATACTAGCTTGTATATTACTTGATGGAAGCTTGGGATATTCACAGTTGTATATACAATCTTGCTCGAAATGGTAGTATGCTACTTGGTTTGTCTCTGCTTTAATATGTGCATGTGTTTCTTTTAGCATATTGCTGGTATACATATTAGTAGAGCCCTTAGGATCTTTGCTTGATTACCAGCGTTGTGATGGCGCTCACACTCGTGGGAGCTGGGTAATCTATAAGCACATCCTTATACAGGTCCCTGGTCGTTGGACTATCGAGACAGGGCATCGATACTCCGGAGTAGACTAGCGTATGCGCTTCTCATCCCAGTGTGGGAGACGGTCTGTCCCACAGCCGTTAGTACGTCGTACTTGGGATAGTATGCGGGTGCTCGTTAGGTTACGAGTACACTGGACAGGACTCGTCGGGAACTGTTGGTTGGTAATATACCTATCGTCAGTTATCAGTTCCCAGGTGACATGAGTACAGCTTAGTCCGCTGACTTGACACTGTCACTTCGCCTCGAGTGTGTTCCCACTGCACTTTGATTACTACCCTACCACGGCTCAAAAGAGCTGTGCAAACAGGTAGTTTTTGGGTGCAGTCCCGAAGCACTTGGAGGCAGTGACGGTTAGACAGGATTCGTCTCTCCCGGTATTGGGGGTTGACATCGCGCTGTGTCTAGGAGAGCCATTACACGAGTAGTCCCTGGCCAGGGCAAGCGAGATATACTGGTAGGTTTCCAGTGTTATCTCAGGGTGTTCTGGGCTACACTCCGACACGACTTGTACCGCTATTAGGGGACTGACGTTCACCGCCCTCCTAGGCCCGCCATGCGATGTATCAGACGAACAGACCGGACTGTACGGAGACTGTCACATACAGGCTCAGTAGGAGTGCAGATGGGGTTCACCTCGTCAGTCTTCTTATCGACATCTACCTGGGGACCGTTACGTACAGCTAGTGCCGCTTGCGGTCTGTGGTTAAACCCACTGCCAGCGTAGTGTCGAGTCTTTAGAGTCCCACACAGAGAGCTATTCGCCTTTAGGCAAAACGAGTAGAGGTCGCATGGTTTTGCGACAGGGTTCGTTCGCATCCGCGCACTTGTGCACGTTTGCTGTCCGGACAGTTTATACTAGCGGGCTTTGGTTTAAGCCGGATCCTAGTATATGATTTGAGATTGGTTTTTCTCATTGTGTTCGTGTTCCTCGGATCACGAATGCGGGTGCGTATGCACAGTTGCTTGAGATTGGGGGAGAGGACCTTGTTTAGGGTTAATGGCTTTTGTCATTTTATTAACCCTATTGTTTTTGTGTGGATTATTGTTAATTGATAATTAGCTTAATTATTGTGCATGGTTGTTGTTGACAATTTGACTTCATTGACTTGTTGACCATGTTGACAACTTGACCATAATCATTTCATTTGGAAGATGCTCTTTGATCTTTGCAAAAATTGAAATGATAATGGTCAAGTCATGATTTATCATGACAATTTTCAAGCTAATTATCTAATTAAAATTATCCTCACATATTAGTGAGAATGGCTCACTATTATTTCATTCTATCATATCTTTTCTCTCTCTTGCTCATCCTCTCCCTCAAGCTCTCTCCCTCTCATGTGTTGAGAAACAAAAAGCTTGAGAAAAACTCTCTCTTGATCTTCTCTACTCACTTCTAGGGTTCAAGTCTTAGCATTTCTTGCACTCTAGTTACTCCTAGCTTGGAGTTGAAGCTAAAGGTGGTGGCTTTCAAGTGGATCCTTCTTTGACGGGAGAAGACAAGCAAGGTGATCTCTTTCAACCATTCCTAGGAGCAAGGAGAGAAGGACTAAAGACCAAAGGTATAACCTTTCATCACTTAGCTACTTTGTAGTTAGGGTTAGCTAGTTTATGTTTAGCAAAGATCCTCACAAGCTTAGTCCATGTTGCCTAAGTCATTAAAAATCCGATTTTTATTATGTTTTCCGCCTCCCCGTAAGCACCGGGGTGGGCAACGTGGACTTACAGTGGTATCAGAGCCTAACTAAACCTAAACTAGTTAAGTAGTTAAGTGTAACGAAGTTCGGAACCGGAAAAATCGAAAAACCAAACTTGCAAAACCCTAGTTTCTGTTAAAATTTTTCCTGCTCTAAATGAAAAACTTTATACATGTAAAATCGTCTCAGGGTTTTGTGAATACACCCAAGAAAAACGATACCCTAATTCCCTCAAGTCGCCGCTCTTCCGCCGCATGAAGTAGGTATATGCGGCGGAACCGCCGCGGATTGTCGTGATCGGCGCATCGTTTTTCGTGCAGAGTGTTTTGTTATTGGTTTTGAGATTTTTAGGATATATTATATGTACCCAGACTTTACAGAAAAGAAATTTCCTTTTGGGGTCCTATAATTCCGTATTTTTCCGAACTTCACTGCACTTTAACTATATCGGTTATATCTGTAATGCTTGCATGTATTGAACGTCGGCTAATCGCTATAAGACGATTAGTCGGGGTTATACATGATCTGTGATTGTTATTGGTTTGTGGATATGAATGGATTGGATTGTCGCGGGTGAATAGCCGGGTTGGATGTGAGATGAGCGTTATTTTTCTTTCATTCATTTGTAACATGTAAATTGATGTAATAATATTCTTTGTATGGCCGCACAACCGGGTCGGGGTTGTAGCCGTCATTGTATAATTCTTTTTACTGTTTTTGCTCCTAGGATAGACCCATGGAGGGGGTGCACAAACTACCGGGTATCTCGAAGTGCCGAGTGGCCTACTCACGGTGGTGAGGGAGGTTGCTTCGCTTCGGGTGCTTGGCGGGTAGTTTGCCGCACCCGTAGGGGTCTTGGGTAGGGTTTTGGCTATTCACCGCGACCGTGTAATCCGCTTTGCGTTGCAGGCTCGAACGCATTGCGGATTCCTAGTATATCCAATGTATTCATCTGTGATCTGTAATGTCTATCATTGCTATATATTTATATATAATAACTATTTAGGCGTTGCTTATGTTTTACAGCCGCGCTAGCCCAGCCCCCGCTCTGTCGTTAGTTAAGTAACCTAACGGGTGATGACGGGGCCCCGTGGCGAATGCGAATGGCATAAGCGTACGTCATATTTTGGTTGTTTTCTGCAATGGTAGGATTAAATGATGGGACGCATTAAAAGAACTAATGCAAGAAATAAACCAAGTAAAAGTCGATTGGAACACTTTGAAAACCACTCGGTTCTTTTCAAAACTAAACTTTTAAACGCGGAGCTTGAACCACTCCTTTTAAAAGCTATCTCGTTCCATCGATTATATCAAGTTCACTACGTTCACGGTTTCGCCAAAACCATCCGTAGCCCTCCATCATTTCGGTTAAATATTCGGTAGTATTCAAGCTATGTATTTTGACCTCACGCCAAGGCATAGTGATTGGTAGCTACCGGATATTTATCCGTTGCATAGATAGAATGCGTTGATTTGAGACAGTCGTACTGCCGTTTTGGCCTACGTCAAGGGTAGGTACGGGTGGGTTCAAATTAACCAGGATAATGATGGGAAGAACTTGACATGTGACTTATGACATTTTGACCTCACGCCAAGGTCATAAGAGCATGGGGCAAAAATCCACATCGGGAGTTTCATAAGTACTGAAACTTGCTAGTGTTGCATACCATTTGGAGTGTGATGATTCTGGTAGGATTCCTTCGGCTTTATCACGCGATGATATTTGGATCCCGATCCTACTGTGAGTATATGCTACTCCTCGGGAAAACTCTCACTTAACGATCAATGCTATAAACCTAGTAGGTGCCTAGAAAGGTGTTAGCGGGGCTACGCCCACAGGGAAAAGAGGTTACTTAATTAAGGAACTTCGCGAAAGCGTTGGAAAACCTCCCTCGAAGTACCGACACTGGCCTGGCTGAACGGTTAAGCAAGTATTGTACGGTGAGAATGATCCCGGCTAATCCTTTTCTTTACGGTTTGAGAAGGGATTCGAGAGACAGTGGGAGCCATCCAGTTTAGACAAACTAAAAACCACTCTAAACTTGCAAGAGCATCATGCTAAAGTGTTTCTTTTCTCTCTCCTAATTGCAGCGACCATTCAAGATGACCGGACTTAAGTTACTATTAGATAAAAACATATTGACAGGGCCAAACTACAAAGATTGGCTCAGGAATGTCAAGATGGCTATCACTTATGACAAGCTGGGGTATATACTTACCACCAAAGCTCCCCCTGTCCCAGGTCCCACCTCCAGCGTCGCGGATGTTGAAATCCGTAAGACATGGGAGATAGATTGCGCGAGGGCCAGATGCCTCGTACTAGCCTCGATGGACAATGACCATCAGAGGAGGCACGAGAATATGGACCTAGAGTCCATATTTCTCTATACAAAAGAACTGTATGGAGAGCAGTCTCGTATCGCAAGATACGAAGTGTCGAAGAAGCTCTTTTCGGCAAGGTTGGCCGTCGGATCATCGGTAGCGGACCACGTGCTTAAGATGATCGGCTACATAGAGGAGCTCGCGGACCTTGGGACCACGTTGGAGAATGAACTCTATACCGATTTGATTCTCCAGTCCCTTCCTTCCACTTACGCCCAGTTCATTCTTAACTTCAACATGCAAGGAAAGGAGGTTGAACTTGCCGAGCTTCTGAACATGTTGAGGACTGCTGAGGGCACCCTACAGAAGGGTAGGGAGACATCCACTTTGTTTGTAGGAGGATCTTCCTCTTCTAGGTCCAGGGCGAAAGCCAAGGGCAAGAAGAAGAAAGCCCCCGCCAAACCAAGAGGCGGTGTCGGTAAAGTGGATACGAAGGGAAAGGGTAAAGCAACAAAGGTAGCGGGGAAGCTGGTGGGGAAGGAAGAATGCTTCTATTGTCACAAAAGTGGTCACTGGAAACAAGATTGCAAGGCTTGGAAAGCCAGAACACAGGATTTGAAGCGAGTTGCAGCTTCAGCTTCAGGTGTGTATGTTATTGAAAACTGTCTATCAATAAACTCTACATCCTGGGTATTGGATACCGGATCAGGATCTCATATCTGTAATTCTTTGCAGGCGTTGAGAAAGCGTAGAGTTGTGAAGGCAGGTGACATGACCCTCAGAGTTGCGAACGGTGCTAGCATGGATGCAGAGGCCGTGGGGGACTATCACCTGGGATTATCAGATGGACACTTTTTGGTTTTGCGTAGTTGTTATTATGTACCAAATGCAACCTGTAATATCATTTCTGTATCTTTATTATCTAAAGAAGGTTATGAATTTGCATTTGTAAGTAATGTAGTGAACATTCACCTTAATCAAGTTTTGATTGGGTCAGGTACATTGAACAACGGTATTTACGTTTTAAACCAACCACAGGTTTTCAATATCCAGAATACACATAAAAGAAAGTCTCCAGATATTAATCAGGCTTTCTTATGGCATTGTAGACTGGGTCACATCAACGAGAGAAGATTGACTAAGTTACATACTGAAGGATATTTAGATTCGTTCGAATATCAATCGTATGCAACTTGTCAATCCTGTCTCAAAGGAAAGATGACAAAGACTCCGTTTTCTGGACACGGAGAAAGAGCGAGCGAGCTCTTGGGACTCGTACACAGCGACGTGTGCGGTCCAATGTCTACACATGCGCGAAGCGGTTATTCTTACTTCATTACCTTTACGGATGATTTTTCAAGGTACGGTTATGTCTTCTTAATGAAACATAAATCCGAGGCTTTTGAAAAATTCCAGGAATATAAGAATGAAGTAGAAAAACAAACAGGCAAAAGTATCAAGATCCTAAGATCGGATCGAGGAGGAGAATACTTAAGTGCCGAATTCCTGAACTACTTAAAAGAGAATGGAATTCTCTCTCAGCTTACTCCTCCATACACTCCGCAACATAACGGTGTATCGGAGAGACGGAACCGAACCCTATTGGATATGGTACGGTCCATGATGAGTAACGCTGAGTTACCGCGATCATTCTGGGGATATGCGCTAGAAACAGCTGCATATCTTTTGAACCGTGTTCCCACTAAGACTGTGCCTACCACACCATATGAGTTATGGAGTGGGAAGAAACCCTATCTTCAATACTTGAAGATTTGGGGATGTCCAGCTTATGTTAAAAAGCAGCATGTGGACAAGCTCGAGGCACGCTCAGTACTGTGCAAGTTTGTGGGATACCCAAAGAACTCCAGGGGGTATCTTTTCTATTACGCAGAGGAACAAAAAGTCCTTATTTCTCGCAATGCCCACTTTCTAGAACATCAGTTCATAGAAAAGGAAATAAGTGGGAGCGCAATAGAACTGGAAGAAATTCCAGAACCACAAACTACTACTGAAAGTTTAGTGGAACCAGAAGGTTCAAAAGAACAGGACATTCCTATGCCACTCCGCAGGAGTAGTAGGCAGTCTCATCCGCCCGAGAGATACTACGGTTTTCTCATTGACGGGGATAGAGAAGACTGCATCCTGGATTGTGATGAGCCTACTAGCTTCCAGCAAGCCATTCAGAGCGTCGACTCGGTAAAATGGCTGGATGCAATGCGGACCGAGATGGAGTCCATGTACACCAACAAAGTATGGACGTTGGACATTGCTCCAGACGGGGTAAAACCCGTAGGATGCAAGTGGATCTTCAAAAGGAAGATTGGTGTAGATGGACAGGTTGAGACCTATAAAGCTAGACTGGTAGCATAGGGTTTTCGTCAGCGACCTGGTTTGGACTATGACGAAACCTTTTCCCCAGTAGCTATGCTGAAATCCATTCGGATCCTTCTTGCCATCGCTGCTTTCCACGATTATGAGATTTGGCAGATGGACGTAAAGACAGCTTTTCTAAATGGTCATTTAGAGGAGTGTGTCTATATGGACCAGCCAGAGGGTTTCATTCAGGGTGGGAGCAGCGGAAAGGTGTGCAAGTTGCTCAAGTCCATTTATGGACTCAAGCAGGCATCGCGGAGTTGGAACATCTGTTTTGATGAGACGGTCAAAGAATTTGGCTTTATCAAAAATCCAGATGAACCATGCATCTATTGTAGATTTGTAGCGAGAACTGTAGTATTCCTCGTTTTATACGTGGATGACATTCTCTTAATAGGAAATGACATTCCTATGCTACAATCTGTCAAGGGGTTCTTGTCACACAGGTTCTCCATGAAAGACCTGGGTGATGCCTCCTACATTCTGGGTATCCAGATCTACCGTGACAGATCCAAGAGGATATTAGGACTCTCGCAGTCCAGGTACATCGACACCATACTGAAGAGATTCAGTATGGAAGATTCCAAGCGCGGTAATCTACCGGCTTGTCACGGGATCACCCTCTCCAAAGAGATGTCTCCCAAGACTGATTTGGAGAGGGATCGCATGTCTATTATACCCTACGCTTCTGCGGTAGGCTCTATAATGTATGCGATGTTGTGTACCAGACCGGATGTGGCTTATGCACTGAGTGTGGTAAGCAGGTATCAGTCAAACCCTGGGGAGAAACATTGGATAGCAGTAAAGAACATTCTCAAGTACCTGAGAAGGACTAAGGAGATGTTCTTGGTGTATGGCGGAAAAGACCTGCAGGTTGAGGCCTTTGCTGACTCCAGCTTCCAGAGTGACAAGGATGATTCCAAGTCCATGTCGGGTTTTGTCTTTACCCTCAATGGAGGGGCGGTGTGTTGGAAGAGCTCCAAACAGGAAACCGTTGCTGACTCGACTATGGAAGCGGAATACATCGCTGCATCTGATGCCGCAAAAGAAGCTGTCTGGATGAGGAAGTTCTTGAAAGAACTTCAGGTGGTTCCGTCCATTGTTGACCCAATACCTCTGTATTGCGACAACAACGGGGCTATAGCTTTAGCGAAGGAACCCAGGTCCCATCAGAAATCCAGACACATCTTAAGGCGGTATCACCTGATCAGGGAGATCGTGGATCGCCAGGAGATCGAGGTCCGGAGAGTTGCATCAGAGGATAACACAGCAGATCCATTCACCAAGGCCTTGCCCCAGACTCAGTTCGAGCGGCTGATCGAGATGATAGGTCTTCGATACGCCAGTACATGGCCTTAGTGCAAGTGGGAGATTGTTAGTGTATATGCCCTAGAGGCCATTACTGTATCATACTAGCTTGTATATTACTTGATGGAAGCTTGGGATATTCACAGTTGTATATACAATCTTGCTCGAAATGGTAGTATGCTACTTGGTTTGTCTCTGCTTTAATATGTGCATGTGTTTCTTTTAGCATATTGCTGGTATACATATTAGTAGAGCCCTTAGGATCTTTGCTTGATTACCAGCGTTGTGATGGCGCTCACACTCGTGGGAGCTGGGTAATCTATAAGCACATCCTTATACAGGTCCCTGGTCGTTGGACTATCGAGACAGGGCATCGATACTCCGGAGTAGACTAGCGTATGCGCTTCTCATCCCAGTGTGGGAGACGGTCTGTCCCACAGCCGTTAGTACGTCGTACTTGGGATAGTATGCGGGTGCTCGTTAGGTTACGAGTACACTGGACAGGACTCGTCGGGAACTGTTGGTTGGTAATATACCTATCGTCAGTTATCAGTTCCCAGGTGACATGAGTACAGCTTAGTCCGCTGACTTGACACTGTCACTTCGCCTCGAGTGTGTTCCCACTGCACTTTGATTACTACCCTACCACGGCTCAAAAGAGCTGTGCAAACAGGTAGTTTTTGGGTGCAGTCCCGAAGCACTTGGAGGCAGTGACGGTTAGACAGGATTCGTCTCTCCCGGTATTGGGGGTTGACATCGCGCTGTGTCTAGGAGAGCCATTACACGAGTAGTCCCTGGCCAGGGCAAGCGAGATATACTGGTAGGTTTCCAGTGTTATCTCAGGGTGTTCTGGGCTACACTCCGACACGACTTGTACCGCTATTAGGGGACTGACGTTCACCGCCCCCCTAGGCCCGCCATGCGATGTATCAGACGAACAGACCGGACTGTACGGAGACTGTCACATACAGGCTCAGTAGGAGTGCAGATGGGGTTCACCTCGTCAGTCTTCTTATCGACATCTACCTGGGGACCGTTACGTACAGCTAGTGCCGCTTGCGGTCTGTGGTTAAACCCACTGCCAGCGTAGTGTCGAGTCTTTAGAGTCCCACACAGAGAGCTATTCGCCTTTAGGCAAAACGAGTAGAGGTCGCATGGTTTTGCGACAGGGTTCGTTCGCATCCGCGCACTTGTGCACGTTTGCTGTCCGGACAGTTTATACTAGCGGGCTTTGGTTTAAGCCGGATCCTAGTATATGATTTGAGATTGGTTTTTCTCATTGTGTTCGTGTTCCTCGGATCACGAATGCGGGTGCGTATGCACAGTTGCTTGAGATTGGGGGAGAGGACCTTGTTTAGGGTTAATGGCTTTTGTCATTTTATTAACCCTATTGTTTTTGTGTGGATTATTGTTAATTGATAATTAGCTTAATTATTGTGCATGGTTGTTGTTGACAATTTGACTTCATTGACTTGTTGACCATGTTGACAACTTGACCATAATCATTTCATTTGGAAGATGCTCTTTGATCTTTGCAAAAATTGAAATGATAATGGTCAAGTCATGATTTATCATGACAATTTTCAAGCTAATTATCTAATTAAAATTATCCTCACATATTAGTGAGAATGGCTCACTATTATTTCATTCTATCATATCTTTTCTCTCTCTTGCTCATCCTCTCCCTCAAGCTCTCTCCCTCTCATGTGTTGAGAAACAAAAAGCTTGAGAAAAACTCTCTCTTGATCTTCTCTACTCACTTCTAGGGTTCAAGTCTTAGCATTTCTTGCACTCTAGTTACTCCTAGCTTGGAGTTGAAGCTAAAGGTGGTGGCTTTCAAGTGGATCCTTCTTTGACGGGAGAAGACAAGCAAGGTGATCTCTTTCAACCATTCCTAGGAGCAAGGAGAGAAGGACTAAAGACCAAAGGTATAACCTTTCATCACTTAGCTACTTTGTAGTTAGGGTTAGCTAGTTTATGTTTAGCAAAGATCCTCACAAGCTTAGTCCATGTTGCCTAAGTCATTAAAAATCCGATTTTTATTATGTTTTCCGCCTCCCCGTAAGCACCGGGGTGGGCAACGTGGACTTACACATGATGGCAACCACCGAGCCCGAGGTAGCGGTAGGTGAGATAGCTACCATCGCTGAGCCCGAGGTAGCCACTCTTTCTCAAGAGTCGGGCACTGCTCCCATCGTCACTCTTTCCGCCTGCGGTTTTCTGCCATCTCCTGGCGTCGCGAGCGTTACGACAGCTCTTGTAGAGTCAGGGGATGAGGCGACGGGAGGCGAGACCATTCCGTTGGAGGAGGGTGAGGCAGTTGCTGCATCCGATGATGCCCCTGTCGCGGTCTCGACCGACGACTCACCAGGTAGACTTTGGGTCATCGCTTTTCTTTTTATGCTGCAATCTCTGTCAATCTCTTTTTAACAGCGTTTCTCTTATTTTCAATGCAGGTGTGATGAGCGTTGGGGTTGTGCCATCCGAGGAAGCATCTCCAGTTGTTGCTTTGACGATGGTTGTCCCTCCGTCTTCTCTTATAACTTCTCAAATGCTGGAAGGTATGGGTTTGTGATAAATTTAAATCGGGGACAGTATCTTTCGTATACTGACCATGTATCATCGTGATCTCGCAGGAGTTCTTTTTTATCATTTGTATCAGGTGCTAAACCTGCACTTCTCTTTCCCGTCGGAAATTAGTCCGCCCGCTGGTGTCGATGAGTATCTTTTCTAACCGACGTCCTTTCTTTTCTTTAACGGGCAGTCATGTTATTGCTAATTCTTCTTTGCGTTGCTCATAGCCTTACAAATTGAAGGGGGGGTCAAGGGTATCGCCACGCCACCGGAACTCCCAGCTCTGCCCCCTGTTGCAGCCGGTATAATAGACTCTTTTGTTCATGTATTTATTTTTTTATTTCTTAAGCCGACATCTGATTGTGATTTTTTTGTAGCGGTCATATCGACTCCAGCCCTGTTCGAGTCTCACGTTATGATGCCGGCAGGGCCCTTTTCCAGAAGTCCATCCTCAAAAGGTGCTGTGACCAGTCTGCGTATGTTGAGCGATTGCATCAAAGAGCTTGACGCGGAGGCCTCTACGTTTGCTGTAGATTTTGCCGCTGAAGTTAATCCAATACTGGCGACGCTTGTGAACTTCCATAACGAAGGCGTCGTTGAGTCTTGGGTTAACCACTGCAGGAAGATTGAGGCCTGTCTGCATGAGCTTGAGCTTATGCGTCCTGCTCCTGAGACTCAGGCTTTGAATTCCCAGCGGGCTGCGTGGGTCGAGCAGAGCACTCCCTACTTCCGCCATCTTGAACAAGAAGCGGCTCTAAAGCATAAGGAATGTGAAGAGACTTCAAGCGAATCTGCTCGACTGCATGCTCAGGTTGATGCCAATGCTGTGCAGTTGAAAACCATCTTTGAGGGCCTTCTACGATGCATTTCCGATGGGTTAACGCTGAAGCGGAAGCTCGAATTCATCAAACAGGATGCGCAGAGTCATGAGGCAGCTCGGCAGGTCGTCGATGAGCGACTTTCATCTTACTTGCAGCAACAGGCTCAGGTTGAAACGGAGTTGGCCGTGGCGGCTGACCGTGAAGAGGGACTGAGGGGAGTGCGAGAGCAATTGATTGTCTTGTTGAAAACGCTTCCCTCCCAATAGTTGTTTTTATTTGCAATTTTTGAATAAAATGTATCCATTTTTCTTTATCCTTTCAAATGATGTAACTGGTACTCAATTGAACTTATAAATAAAAGATACATTTATTTCGTACCGTCTTGTGTTATTTCTTGCTTCTCCCTTTTTTGTTTTGCCGGCATGTTACCTTAGTAAGCGTAGCCTGTAGATGATAGAGAGCATTCCGTCTTGAATATTTCGAGAAGTAGTGATGGCTTAGGAAGCAGGTTCAGATCTGCTACCTAAGGCTTTTCAATTTTATGAGCCGTGAGGGTCTCATAAAGACCTTTCTCCTTACGAGTCATGAGGTTCTTGTAGGTGTATTTTCTTCTTAGGAATCGTGAGGACTCTTAAGTGTGTTTTCTCTTGGGAGTCGTAGGGATCACACAAGAGATTTTTCTCCTTTATGAGTCGAGTGGACCCGTAAGTGATTGATGAAGTTGACATTATCCGCATTTCACGGAGTCAAGGGTTACTCTGGACGCTTCTCACGGGGTCAAGGTTGATGTATTTTCGTGTTCCACAAGACCAGAAGGGGTTGACTTATTTTCGAGGCAGGGTCATGTGGATGACGTATTTCCGCGACGAGGGTCGTTTGCTGACGTGTTTCCGCGACGAGGGTCGTTTGCTGACGTGTTTCCGCGACGGGGTCATTTGGATGGCGTATTTCCGCGACGGGGTCATGTAGATGACGTATTTATGAGACGGGGTCATTTGGATGACGTATTTCCGCGATGGGGTCATATGGATGACGTATTTTCACGACGGGGTCATGTAGATGACGTATTTCCGCGATGGGGTCATTTGGATGATGTATTTTTGCGACGGGGTCATATGGATGACGTATTTCCGTGACGGGGTCATATGGATGACGTATTTCCATGACGGGGTCATGTGGATGACGTATTTCCGAGACGGGGTCATTTGGATGACGTATTTCCACGACGGGGTCATTTTGATGACGTATTTCCGTGACGGGGTCATGTGGATGACGTATTTCCGCGACGGGGTCATTTGGATGACGTATTTCCGTGACGGGGTCATGTGGATGACGTATTTCCACGACGGGGTCATGTCGATGACGTATTTCCGCGACGGGGTCATTTGGATGATGTATTTATGCGGTGGGGTCATATGGATGACGTATTTCCGCGACGGGGTCATTTGGATGACGTAGCGTCTGTTGTAATGAGACGAATATCGAAATGGTCTCTAGGTTGTCTGTGAACCGTCGAGATTTGGAAGAGGGGCTCTGCCATGGCTCCAAGGTTGATTGTCGCGTCTGAATCCTGCTGTACTGAGGAGGAACGCTGTTGTGGGTCTCCAGGCTGTAGATGTGGCCGTCGTGACTTGACTCTCCTTCTAATTGGAGCCTGGTAGGAAGGTATGGTTCCCTATTTGTTTGTGCCCCTGGATTGTATACAGGGATTGATATGATCTCGCCTGTAGGGCAAAAAGTTTCATTTTATTTATTTTTCTTTCCGCGATGCTCTATCATTTCAGCTTTTATATCGCGAAAGTCGCGATTGCCCAATCATTTCGGCTATTTTCGCGGTGCTCAATCATTTCGGCTATTTATTTTAGTTTTACTCACTGCTTTTTATTGCGAGTTGCCCAATCATTTCGGCTATTTTGCATGCATACATTTTTACTTGCCGATTTTGTTGCAAGTTGCCCCATCATTTCGGTTATTTCATATGCATTTTTGGCTCGCTAATTTTTATCGCGAGTATGTGATTTTGGATCTGATACCGATTTAGGCATCAGCATCGCTACAACTGGGATATTGCCAGGAGCGAATCATCATTTGCCTCTGTCGATGTCGAACAAAGGTGGCTTAGTAAACAAGGTTAAGATCTCGTCGACTTAGGCTTTTGACTTTATGAGCCGTAAGGGTCTCGTAAAGGTATTTCTCCCTACGAGTCGTGAGGATCTCGCGGGTGCATTTTCTCCTTGAAGATCGTGAGGATCTCAAGTGTAAGGTCTCTTGTAAGTCGTAAGGATCTTACAAGAGTGGATTCTCCTTATAAGTCGAGAGGACTTACAAGTGTTTTTTTCCATATGAGCATATCCCCAGTCTCTGGTGGGACTTTATTGGGGAAATGTTTATTCGCGCCCGTGGATTGTATACAAGGGTCAGCATTGAACCGCTTGTAGGGCAGCATTGGAGGTTGTGATGGCTTAAGAACAGGTTCAGATCCCTGTAGCTTAAGGCTTTTGAATCCTATAAGCCATGAGGGTCTCATAGGAGGGTTCTCCTTACGAGTCGTGAGGATCTCGTAAGTGTAATTTCTCCTTAGGAGTCATGGGGACCCCTAAGTGTGTTGCTTCCTTGTGAGTCGTAAGGATCTCACGCAGGTGGTTTCTCCTCACAAGGTCGAGAGGACCTTCCAAGTGTCTTTTAACGAGATTGCGCCCTTTCGGGTTTTCACAAAACTCGCCGGTAGCCCTGCTGTTTTTACTGACGTAGCCCTTTCGGGTTTTCATCCGTGCCCATTTTGCTTATGAGCATACTGTTTCCTCTTTTTTTGTGTCAGCCTTAGGATGCTGCGGTCCGTAGTAGTTTATAGACGTCTCGGTTCACAGCCAGTTTTAGGACATAGTGGTCCATCGTTAGTTTAACGACGTTTCGGTCTGTCGTTAGTTTAAGGACGTTTCGGTCCGAAAGCCGGCTACTACTTATAGAGTTAGGGCTTAGGAAGATAGCGAGCGGACATAGTTGTCGTCATCCATCATTGATATAGGCCGTGACTCGTCAAGCATAATACTTTTTCAGGAAGCGACCATTTATTGGCCTGAAGGGCCTTTCGCCATGCATGTCCATGAGTATATAGGCTCCACCCTGGTAGACCTTGTCTATGATATACGAGCCTTCATAGTTCGGCTCAAATTTCCCCCGTTTAGCACGATTGGGGATCATAGGTCTTTTGACCACTAGCACGAGTTCGCCTTGGTGGAATGTCCTCGGCCTAGTCAATCTTTCGTATGAGCATGTCATCTTTGCTTTATAAGCCTCCAGACTCTGTTGCGCCACGAGCCGGTTTTCATCAAGGGCATCAAGCTCCTCAAGCCGAAGGTGTGAATTCTCTTCATCTGTTAGCTCATAGTGAACCGCCACTCGTAGAGAGGGTAACTCTATCTCAAGGGGGAGTACCGCTTCCGTACCGAATACCAATGCATATGGCATTGTGTTCGTGACCGTTTTGAACGTAGTTCGATACTCCCAGAGAGCTTCATGTTGTCTCTCGTGCCAGTCCCTCTTATTTCGAGACACCGTCTTTTTCACGATCTTTGTCAAGGACTTATTGAAAGCCTCAGCTAGACCGTTTGCTCGGGGATTATAGACTGAAGAGTATCTCCAGTCTATGTTATGCTGTTGTGCGAAGCAGCTGATCTTGTGGCTTCTGTAGGCTGGCGCGTTATCGGAGATAATCCGTCACGGAGTGCCGAATCGGTAAATGACGTGTGTCTTGAAGAAATGGAGAATATTCTCCGTCTTCACTTCCCTTAGCGGTACCGCTTCTGCCCATTTGGAGAAGTAATCGGTTGTTGCCAGTATGAACAGATGTCCTCTGGACGATGTTGGTTCGATGGGGCCGATTATGTCAGTTCCCCACATTTCGAACGGCCAGCTAGACACCGTTGAGTGTAGCGGATTTGGATCCTGATGGATAAAGTCCCCATGAATCTGGCACGAGTGGCACTGCTTCGTGTATTCGAGACAGTCTTGGATCATCGTGGGCCAATAGTAGCCCATCCTTTTGATCTTCAGTTTCATCTTCGGCCCGGCTTGGTGAGAACTGCAGAGTCCGTCGTGTGTTTCTTGGATGAATCTCCTTGCCTCTTCAGGTCCCAGGCATCTTAGCCACAGAGAATCAAATGATCTCTTATACAGAGTACATTGACGAAGGCGAAAGACAGAGCTCGTTTCATAAGCTGATGCCTTGAGGACGCATCTTTAGGTGTTCGACGGAATTTAAAGTAGTCTATAAAGACTTCTCTCCAATCCGTAACCTTTTCCTGGCCTTTTATTTGCAGAGTTATTTGCTCGGTCGCTCACTTTTCTTCAGACGACTCTGGAGATATTTCTGCCGGTGCAAGAACCCGACGGCTTTGTACCACGATTCTTACATCATGGAGGTTCTCGTCGGCCAATTCTTTAGCGAGCTTGGCTAATGCATCTGCTTTGCTATTCTCCGCTCGCGGTATACTTTCCAGCACGTAGAAGGGAATTTGAGTCAGTAATTGCTGCACTCTCTCGCCGTACTTCACCAACTCTGGCTTGCACGTTTGATGTCGCCGTTTACTTGACTAACGACCAGTTGGGAGTCTCCGTATATGAGGAGGTTTTCAATTCCCATATCGATAGAGATCTCGAGACCTGCTATCAAAGCTTTATATTCAGCTTCATTATTCGTCTTCGGCTCTATTAAATAGAAGGCAAAGCCTATTATCCCTCCTTGTGGAGTCACGAAGATGAGGCCTACCCCTGATTTGATTATAGGGGTGTTTTGTTCGTGCTTCTTCATGGAAGACGCTCCATCAAAATAGAGTTCCCACCGGGTATCATTCTCTTTTCTCCCCCCGTCGACCGCGTCAAACGCGTGCTCGTACGGCAATTCGAAGTTCAAGGGAGAGTCGGCAGGTATCGGGTGCTCAGCGAGGAAGTCGGCGATGGCCTGGCCTTTCACTGCCTTAAGAGGCTGATAAGTTATCGAGAATTCCATTAAGAGCAGGGACCATTTAGCGAGCCGCCCCGTTAATATGGCCTTCGACATCAAATACTTGAGAGGATCGACCTTCGATATGAGACGGACTTCATGTGCCAACGCATAGTGTCTGAGCTTCGTTATCGCGAAGATCAATGCCAGGCAGTGTTTTTCGATGGGAGAATAATTGCCTTCTGCCCTCAGAAGAACTCGACTCAAATAGAAGAGGGCTCTCTCCTTCCTTTGGTCGTTCTCTTATGCCCACAATGCGCCTAAAGAACCTTCGAGGGCTGTCTTATACAGAATGAGAGGATTTCCCTTAACCGGAGCGGTCAGCACCGGCGGATTCTGCAGGTATTGCTTAATTTCGTCCAGTGCACTTTGGCATTTGCGATCCTAGACGAACGGGGTTCCCTTTTTCATTATGTGACTATAAGGATGGCACTTGCCTGAGAGATTGGCTATAAATCGCCGGATATACGCAAGTTTCCCTTGGAGAGACCGCAGCTGCTTGAGAGTCCTTGGCGTAGGCATTTCCATAATCGCCATGATCTTTGACGGATCTATCTCAATGCCTCGATGTCGTATGATGAATCCCATGAACTTGCCTGAGGAAACTCCGAATGCCCATTTGAGAGGGTTCATCTTCAAGTTGTATTTCCGAAGGCGCTGAAACACGATCTTTAGATGCTCTAAATGTTCCTCGTATGATTTGCTTTTTACTACGAGGTCGTCGATATAACATTCGACGATTTCATGTATGAGGTTATCGAAAATCTTCGTCATGGCCCTCTGATAGGTGGCGCCGGCGTTCTTTAGACTGAAAGGCATCACCTTGTAGCAGAATATGCCTAAAGGGGTCCGGAAAGCGGTATGCTTCTGGTCTTCGGAATGCATCCTTATCTAATTGTATCCTGATGAGACGTCCATGAAGGAAAAGACTTCGTGAGTGGACGTATTATCTATCATCAGCTCGGTGACCGGTACTGGAAAGTCATCCTTTGTGCAAACTTTGTTGAGATCCCGAAAGTCCACGCATATGCGAACCGTCCCATTTTTCTTCATCACCGGGACGATGTTGGCGATCTAATCAGGGTACTGAACCTCTTGGATAAAGCCGGAGTCGATTAGCTTCTTGACCTCGGCGTTGATACTCATCTCAAGATCGAGCCACATTCGTCTCGGTGCTTTTTGACTGGCTTGATGTACGGAGATATCGCCAATTTGTGCACAGCAATCTCTGGATCTAGTCCCGACATTTCGGAATAGTTCCATGCGAAGCAATCTTTATACTGCATGAGCACGTCTTTGAGCGTAGCCACTTTTTCTTCAGACAACAGCTCACTGACGAATGTCGGCCGTGGGTCTTTTGCCGTTCCCAAGTCGATTTTCCTGAGGTCATCCGCAGTGGTATGTATCCCATCTTCTAGCTCTTTTGGCGCCGGTGGAAATTCTGTCACGACCCGAAAAGTACGGAACATGACCGGCACTTAAATTACGAAACGTCTCGAGGCGTACGTAATCTAAGTAAGCCAAAACCCAGAAATCAAAACCAAAGAAGCAGTAGAGTGAAGGAAAAACCAACTTAAAGCAAGTAGTTTTAATAGCATAAGCCGAATTATGCGTTTTAAAAACATCAAATATTTTCTGAAAATTTCGGCAGAGTCTCCTTTGTAAATACTGGCCCCCAAACGGGATACAACATGAATAGTATACGAAGTAAAAAAAAAGGCATCCCTAAGCGGGAGCTAGCACTTCGTCAAACGACGGTCACAACCACGCAAGCAATATAATATACAACACCGAAGGGCGAGGATCAAAACTGAAAAAGAAACTTAAAACAGCAAGAAATTCATAATAATACAACGCGCGACTCTAAGGTCGAAAGAATAAACAACTGGTCTCTAAATCTGAATAAATATACAAGTTTGGTTGATGGAGTCACTAGATACAACTGAATAAAATAAGGGTACAATAGTGGTCACGATACAAGTGAACCCACTTACCAAAGCAAATCACCCGAAATGGAAGCAGGGTGCCTGCAAAACCGTAACGAAATATGTACGACAAAACCTGCAAGGAACTGTGGCAGAACGGGGGTGAGTTGCCAACTCGTGAGTAGAAAACATCACAGAGCAGAAATCGCATGTATGACGCAATCCTAGGTCATACGATCAATATAATCCTCAAATGATAAAGTCTGAAGTATGAAAAAGTGGCAAGGTTAAACATCTATACATAAGTGTAATCCCATGTGCTCGTGTCAGTACCTCAGGTAGCAACATATCATATGAATGAGGTATGAATGCATGAAAACAGAATACAAGTAAATGAAGAAACTGCTTTCATAACTTAGTGAGATTTCTGTATATTTAAAATGAGGTATCATCAAGGAAATCAACATAAACAGTGTCTAGCATCGACACAAAACATAAATCCCAATATCTCAATATCTTAGGCTCCGGCTACCCGGACTGGCCTGTATCATCAAATCTCAATACCTTAAAATCCCAGTGTCTCAAATCTCACTATCTAGAGCGCCGTCAGTCCGGATCGGCCCCTAACATCAATCACACGACCATGACAGTATCCTCCAGATATCCGACGCGTCAGATAAAATCACCGGTAGGCAGTCTTCCCCTGCCGGGCTCATCGTCTACTACTCGATCTTCTTGCCCCGGGGTACCTTACCGGGTCCACCATGTACCCGCAGACGGTTCATCGAACTCCTCGAATCGGGTCTCGAAATCCATCTCATAACCGAGAAAACATTATGGTGGACGACTCATACATCATGAGAAAACCGCACATTTCATTTTAAAAAGAGAGAGAAGTTTATAAATATTCTTGCGGTTTTCTTCCGAATCCAGGAAATCTCATGAAAATCCGAAATCCAATCGTCAATAGCACGTAAACAGTGAATATAGGCATAATACTCCATAATACTGCATAACAGTGAATAATAATATGCATGAAATAACAAGTAATAACTACAATGTCTAAACTGGCTTATAAGGCAAGTACACTAATATCATATCGAAACTATCAGCTAACAAGCTATGTCAATGAAATAGTATTCTCTAAAGTGTACGTGACATGACAATTACCGATGATGATGTGTGTGACTTGCCAAGTAAGTGTACGTGGAACATACGCATCATTGGTAATGCTGCTGGTGTCCTGACAGCATGATATCTATAATGGTATATGAAATCACAATATAAGCATGCGATGCGAAGCGAACAGCAATAATGTGCGGGAGCTGAATGATAAATATAATGATAACCAATCTGCATTTAATATAAATATAAGTCATACAGTGGTGCCATTTGAAATAACATGAATCGTGGTGTTTTGAAAATAAGGGCTACGGTGTTTTTAAGAAAAGATACGTCCTTTGAAATATCCGTAGAATCCCTCGGCCTGTCTTTTAAAATACCCACGATTCGTTAGTTTTTGAAATAGGTAGGAATCGAATCTAGTCTAACAACTACACTAAACTATAGGGCTGAGCTAACAAGCTAAACGAAAGGTAAAGAAACCGCCTAACATCTGAGTCGACACACACACACACACACACACACACACATATATATAGACGGTGATCCCGCCTCAATAGTATCACATACGATACAATATCTATAATATGACATCCTCAAGTCAAGAGTGCGGATTTATCATCAATATATAGCTCGTACGTAAGTTCGTCGTACGACATCCCAAATCTGGGTACGGGTCAAATATCACATTCATCACATTATTCATCCGGTATCCTTTTTATCAAAGATCATAATCCGGGGTACTGATCTACGTCTAGTACAATACTGATACCAATCTAAGTAAATGCATGCGTGTGTATGAAACACCATGTTAAAGGACCCGCTAAAACATCATGTCATACCTCAAATACGAACCCTGTCATATCACCGATCTCACGGCCTCAAATCCAATCTCATCGACTCATCTCCAATCCCAAGTACCATTCTCATAATCCAGTATATGTACACATAGTCCCATACCCATGTGAATACATATACACATATCCCCATATACGCACATGTAAAAGAATTAGTGTAAGCAAGTGTGTGTGCGTGTGTGGGTGCAACAACTACTCTAGGGTTTCGCAAGTAACACTATAAATCCATGAATACATAATCATATCCTGAATATCATCCACGTATCATAAACCACATATATATATCCATTATATAAGCCATATTACGAACTGCGGGGGTGCTATACGCCATCCACCCGACTTTTCCCCGTAGATATAAATCTACTCACCTGGTCCTCGCTCGCCGGTGCCGACGTCGCCACGCGCTTGCTTGTCGTCTCGAAGTCCACATGGGGGTACCTACATGTCACAACGTATCGTGTCGCATAAAAACCCAATTCGAAATCGAAACGGCATACGAAAACCAAATCAGCACGCGTATCACGCATAGGTCAAAACCTATCGCTACGCATGCAAGAATAGCCAAACCAATCCTCGATGTCGAGGTACAAACGTCAGACCATAAAAAAAACACCAAACGTACCAATCATGGTCTTACAAGTCACTAAAAATCTACGAAATAGGATGCAAATCATCAAAACTAATAGATTGATTAAATCGATTTATTACAAGAAACCTAGTAAGCATCAATTAGCCGTTTTAAAACAAAACTTGATGTTTTAACAATTCTAATGGCCATAATACTCATTAAACATCTTAAATAAGTCATACAAACCATTTCCATAATTTAATCTCATCACTTTCCATTAATCCCAAAAAACCTAGTTTGCAAAATTTATCCAATTTTAACAATTTCATAGTAAAAATGCACAAACAACAATTTAGCTTGGTTTTGCATGAATTAAAGTATTAAACTACAATTTATAATGTTAAGAATGTCATGAAACCTTAATTAGATTTTTAATCTCACATTTGCAATTAAATTCCAAAACCTAGTTTGCATAAAATTCCAATTTTAACAATTTACAAGCATCAATTAGTAAACTAGCAACTAGGTTAGTTTTAGCATATCATTAACATGTTAAACTACACATTTATCCCATGATCAATTTATAAAAACCCCAACTTGAATTCACAAACCCTATTCTTGAATTTTCCAATTTGCAAAATAGAACCATATTAACACTTAATTACATTAGATTAAGGAAATTAAGCAACAAGGTAAGTATTGTGTTAAGATTTATACCTCCACAATTTAGAGATCAAGAATGAAAACCTAGACTCCAAAATGCTTCCTTTGCTCCAAGATCCATGCTAGCTTGGACAAGAAATAATGGGTAAGTGTTGGATTTGGATTTAGCTTTGATTTTTTTGTGGATTTAAAGCATTTTTGGTAAATTTTTTGATGAGAAATGAGAGGGGATTTGGGAGGGGCTGCTGCTGATTGGGGAAGGGGAGGGCTCGACCACATGGTGTGGGAAAGAGAGGAGAGAGAGTGAGGTGGGGAAATAAGGTCAAGTCAACCCAAAGTCAAAGCCCATACTCTTTTCTTTATTGATTTCCTTTGTTTTCTTTTCTTTTCTTTAGCAAAACAAGTGGGGAAAATGAGGGGCACTTGGGGCTGCTGATTTGGAGAGGGGAGAGAGGGTGTGGGTGAGTGTGGGTGAGGGAAAAATGATAAATGTTATACCCCAATATCCATTTACACTAATTTCACTATTTAAGCCTTTTTCTTCAATATTTTCTAAAACCGTTTGACATCTTTTTTTCATTTAAAAAACAACATGTTAAAATTTTGTTTAATGTGTTATGATGCACAAAATTTGTTTCAACCCATTCCAATTTGTAATTTTCCCTAATTAAATGTATTAGTGACGGTTAAAATAATATTAAAATAATAAATTTCGGAAATTTTTTCAGAAAATTAGAAATTTTACCAGTGGCTCAATAAATACCAAATACTAGTAATCACATAGCTAGAATATGTATATTTAATTTTATATTCAAAGATAATTATATTTTCACTTTTTACGGAAAACCCCCTTATTTTACCGATTTTCCGAAATTTCACCTAAACGATTTTCAAAACGTTACAAATTCTGAGATCAACTCATTTTCATTTTCGAAGCACGAGGGAAGGTCATCCGTATTCTCGAGTTCTTCTTCTGACAGCGTTATCACGTGACAGGTGCGAGATCGCTTCCAAGACCGACGTTGATTTGGTTCTACTCTTGCTGCATACGTGGCTTTCGGTTCATGCTTCTGCGGTGGGGTTACCTTCCAGCTGCTGGATAGAGCGAACCTGTCTTGCTGATACTGGTCTTCTACCCCGTTTTTAAATGTGAAGCAGTCTTCGACAGGATGTCCTATTGCCCTATGATAGGAGCAATAGTTCGGGTGAGAGACTTCGCCTGCCTGCTCGGGGTGCTTGGACTCCGGGAGTGTCATCATCTGATGTTTTATGACAAGATCGAATATCTTCCTTGTCTTGTCTTGGGGAAAAGAATATTCTTGACCCATCTTTTTCATAAGAGACGAATCCGGACTGCTCGATTCCTGATCGCGTGGTTTCTTGGACCCGCTTTGTCGCTGTCGAACGCCTTTCCCATTCTTTGGTTTATTTCTGCCTCTGCGTCGGGCCTTTTTTCCAACGAGTTGACATGGAGGATCATTTTCATTTTTCACAGCCTGTTGAAGGAGGCGTTGCTTCCTGGCTTTCTCGTAGATAGCCATTTCGCAATTATGGTCGTCTCAAACCTTTTGACCTGCTTCCCTTATAAGCTTGTCCATTTGTTCTTCGAACGATGGACTTGGCATTTTCATGGCGGGACCTCATTTTGGTTCAGGGTTAGCATCTTCCCACAGAGCATCTCCTTCTTCATCGAAGTCATGTATGACGTAGCTGCCATGGACTTGCTCCCATTTCTTAGATTGAACATATCCAAGTCTGATCGTTTCCATTCTCTCGTTGAGCAGTTTTCGCTGAGTTCCGGGGATGCTCCAGATCCTGTTGTAGAACCGAGCTTGTCGAGCAGTCTGTTTAAAGGATGCGTCTTGGCGCCTCAACAGCCTTTTTAACCCGTCTGTGTAGTATCTGGGCAAACGGATGGGCTGGAGTTTGTCAAGTGTAGAATCCGTACCATGCCAAATTTCTTTCTCCACTTTGGTTTCCCCGGATCGGTAGAATAGGATTGCCTTTTCACCTGTTCGCCTGGGAGGGACATAGAATGTCTTCATCTCTTGCACACTATAGGTATCAAGCGCGTCTAGCTCTTTATGATGCTTTGGCGGAACCATGGCAACTTGCAAACTTTGATCTTCATCAGCGAATGTTTGTATTGATGGCCGAGCGGAGAATACGGCATTGACCTCATCTTCCGAGTCGCTGCCGAAGATCAACATAGGAGCGGACGGTCCCGGCTTGTTGTATTGGGGCGGTCCTGAATAAACTATCTCTTCTTCCTCCTCGGAATCACTCCCGAAGACCAGAATAGTGGTGATAGCTTTGTTCTTGTCCTCCGGTTTGCGACATCTTTCTATGTCTTCAAAATCTGGCAGGAAGTACTTGGCATCCTCGTATTTGCGGACTTCGTTCACGGAGAATGGGTTCAGTTCCCCTGTCACAGTGTACTCGAGACCATCTTTGAAATAATTTATACACTGATGTTGTGTAGAAAGGATAATGTTGTACTCGTGTAACCAAGGCCGGCCGAGAAAAGCGTTATAGCAGGTCTTAGCATCGATGACATGAAACTTGATGTCCATGATAAGGAGCCCAAAGCGCAACGTCAATATCACAGACCCAAGCGTCCGTGATGACTGGGAGTCAAACCTGGAGATAGTGATCTTATCCCGAGCGAGGTGTTGAACGCTCATGCAGATTTCCTTCAACACTCTCACATTGAGGAGATTGACGGAGGACCCATTGTCGACCAGGATTTTGCCTATCTTGATATCATGACAGTATCCGGAGACATAAAGGGGACGGTTGTGCTCGCACGTCCCAAGAAGGAGATCTTCATCGCCGAAAGTGATATCGGCCGTATGCACTTCTTCCAGCTCGTCCTTCATCTTTTCTTCGACGAAGAAGGCTTGGAATTGCTCTGGCTCTTGTAATGCCTTGATCAAAGAATCTCTCGCTTCTTTGGATAGCAAAAGGGCATCGAGAATGCTTAGTTGCGAAGTCAGCTTTCTCAGGTGTGCCAGAACGTTGTAGTCCACCTTACTTTTCTTTGGCGGGTCCTTGGCTGTCAACTTTTCGACGGCTTGATCATCAAGGATGATATTCTCAGGGACCTTTTCTTTCCCTTTATCTTTTCTATTTGACCCACTGTTTGAGGGCCCAAGATTCTTTTCGGGCAGCGTACGATTGCGCAGCTGAATATTTTTACAGGCCTTCGGTTCTTCTTCTTTTCCCGACGTGGATTCTTTGAAGAGAGGACCAAGAGCTATTTCTTCGTCAGAGTCGCTACCAAAGGTGAGAACTTTTGATCCCCCAGCTTCGACCATGCGACAGTTGCCGGTAATTCTTTTGCGCTCCTCGGTCGTATTTATTTACTCCCGACAAGTTTTGTGTTTCATCCTCTTGAAATGTTGTCGGTGAGCAACATATCCCTGCCACCATCTTTCAAAAGCGTTGCACTCTTCAGTAGGGTGCGCAATCCTTTAATGATATAGGCAGTAGTTAGGATATGTCTCCGCTTCACCAAGAGTGTTCTCTTTGGAGGGTGGCAGCTTCATTCCCATCGATATGGTTTTAGCGAACCTTTTCCTCATCTTGAACCTGTTTTTATTTGCGACGGATGTACTTTGATCTAGCAGGAGAGTTTCAACTCTTTTGTCCAGTCGCCGGCATTTGGCTTTTTCAAATATGGCCATCTCACGCTCCCGATCAGCTTTGCTTGTAAGACGAGCTTCGTCCAGGAATGCATCAATCATTTCGTCTGATGGCCCTAGAAGTTCCGGTTCAGGAGTTGCCCCCAGTTTCTCGGTGCAAGGAGCTTCTTCATCGTCTATCGACAAGTAAGAGATCACATGGCAACTTGCCACGTAATCTTCAGATTCATCCGAAGAGTCTTCTCCATTACCATCATCTCCGTCCTCAAGGACGTGGCTAAGAAACTCTTGAAGTGTGACCGAAGTCCGCGCCTTTTGGTTATACTCTTCCAGCGTGTCAATATGCTTTTGCAGGTTCGTGCGCCTGTCACCAGGCTTCACGAGCTTCTTGGATTTCTTCTTCTTCTTCGAAGATTTTGACGGCTGGGTGTGAGTGCTTTTCCTATCACCACCGATCTTTGGAGTTGGACGCGGTTGTAACATTCCTTCGATGATCTCGGGTTCGAGTGGATTTTTCCACCTGATCGCCGGGCATGTTTGGAGGTCTTTCAGCATTCTTTTCATCTTGGCTAAGAGAGCGACCTCCCATGGAGCTTCTTCTATGAAATAGCATGATACCCCCGGTGAATCCGTCTTCTTGGGAGTGTGTGGCTGAGGCGGGTTCACCTTCCAATTCTCATATAATATGAATTTGCCCTGCTGGTACTGATCTTCTATCCAGCTTTTGAAGATGTAACAATCCTCGATCGGATGGCCCAACATTCGGTGATAAGGGCAATAGTTAGGATTGCTAATGTCACCTGGTTGTGCTGGGCGTCTTGGTTCCGGCAGATTGATGAGCCTATTCCGCAGTGCAAGCTCGAATAACCTCTTCGTCTTGTCTCGAGGGAACGAGTAAGGGCGTCTCATTTTATCTTCGAGAGATCGAGTTCTATTATTTTGGCGATCAACTGGTCTTAGACCACTGGACTGCTGTTGAGCATTGGCGACGACGATCACTTTCCTCTTTCCCTTCTCGTTAAGCGGCTTCGGCTTTGGAGAAGACGGTCTATGACCCATCTGGTCCATTTGGTCCAGTTTGTCGATCAAGGCTTGGAACGCGGTCAGCTTGAAGAACATCATGAATTGGGAAATAGTTGCATGAGGGTCCAGAGTGCCCATGAACATGCCCACCGCCGGCACTTCTTCGATGCGCTGTTCGCATTTCGACCAGAGATTCCGCCATCGTATTACGTATTGAACCCACGTTTCACCTGGCTTCACCCTGGCATTGATCAATACTGTTATTGGGGTGCGTTCACTAGCACTTGCGAATCGCTGGGTGAATAACAGCTCCATTTCCGCGAAAGTCTTGACGGAGTCGTTTGGAAGTTCAGAATACCACTCGAATGCCGTCTCCGACAAGCTGCCGACGAATTGGCGAAGTAGCAATTTATCATCACCTCCGGTGTTGCTACATAGAGCCCTAAACTGGGCGACATGCTGGTGGGGATTTCCCGTCCCTTTGTATACATGAAATTTAGGGATCGTATATCCCAGCGGGTACTTTATTTGGTCATACCAGCCTGGATATGGTCGTCCAGTTTTAACAACTTGGCCGGACACTTCATTCGCTTGGTGAGCTCGTATTTTCTGAGCAATGTAATCATCCAGAGCGGCCTTGGAAATGGTTTCCTCTTTGGCTGCTGAAAGAGCCGGAGGAGGGTTCGATGTCTCCCCTCTATCGTCTTCAATGATGATCGGAGGGTCTTCAGCTGGAGGTTCCGGCTGTAACATCATCCCAGCCATGTATTAGAACAAGAGAGCCATTCGTTTTATATTGGCTGCCTGTTCCGCAGCCTCTTTTGCTTTCCTCTCAGGCATTCTTCAGAGGAACTCGGTGTCAGTCTCCTGTTCCCGACGCTGCTCCGAGATCTCTGGATTTTCTTTTAGCCCAGTGAGTGCGGCCATTGCAGTCAGCATCTCCTGAAACTTCTGCTGTTGTTGTTCCTGAGCCTTCGTTATTGACCAGGTAAGCGGTCGATGAGCTGTAGAGGCACGGCTTTCCTCTTTTCCGGAAGCCATATAAACAGTATGCACTATCATACCCCCAGACTTGGGGCGTTTAGATTCAGTGTCTTTCCGGTTCACCGCAGTCACAGGGGCTTTCTCTGGCCTCCTTCTCTTTTGAGCAGTTGAAGTCGAGGGGGCCGTTGCAGCGGGCACCCAAGTAGCTATAGTCTTTCGTGGCTTGACAGGACGGTTCTCTTCCTGCTGAACCTTCGCCTTTTTCTGTCGGCGAGAGTAATCTTGATCAATTACTGAGTCCTGAACTTGTCGCCAGACTTTATAAATTTTGGAGGACAGCTGCTGAGGGGACTGCTCCAACTTCGTTTCTGTAACATTCTCCATGGGTGGAGGAGATCTTTTCAGTATGACGGTGGGTGAATTCCTGCGCACCCTATTGAGCAGCTCGAAGCTGTTCCCAGTTGGAACAGCAGCATTGACTTCCACCATTGGGGCTGGTAGAGTTAGCCCAGAGGGGGAGTTACCCCCAGCCTTCCTTAACTCAGCACCAGTGGCGACGTCGAGCTTATCGAGCCGGTGGGATTGTTTCAGCTTTAGGGGTGACTTCGTCATGCCCCCTGTTCTGGTGAGGCGCTGCTGGTATCAGCCTCTTGAAGACCGCTGTCCGTTGAGCAGTAGTATCCAGTCTGTCAAAGACAAACCTTTGAGCAGGAACGGGAGCCGGAGCGGCTAGCCTCGTAAAGACTGATCCCTTGACAGGAGAGGCTTCTTTAGTGACCTCGAGAGCAGGAATGGATATCCGTTTCGGGATGGCACTTCAGGTATCATGGGCTTCTTGACGGGCCTATTGGAGTTCAGGCTCAGCCTATCGAAGACTGATGCTGCTGGCTTGACATTGGATGACCCGTTGAGAGGGGCCGTGGTGGTAGTGAGCCGATCAAAGACCGACTTCTTTTACGCTTCTTGCGGCAGCGGGATGTTAATGCTCACTGGTGGGAGCATGGTCCCAAAGAACAATCCGGTGGTAGCCTGCGTCACCTGCTCTATCGGCATTGTGAACAAGAAGGCCGCCTGGGGCCCGTAAGCTATACCTCCATATGAGGTGGAACGTGAGTTGCAGCTGCAGCCGGAACACTTCGTGCAAGTAGACGCCATTGATCTTTCGTTTTCTGCACCAAGGAAGACACCAAATCTTAATACCTCAAATTCAAGGGCAAGCATATCAAACTACGATTCGCTCGCGAACACGACACACGAAGTGTGGAGTGGAAAGAGGAAAAGGTCCCACCGGGCGTGCCAGAATCTGTTCCCCGCCGAAAGATGGGAGACGCGACCGCGCATGTCCATCTTGCCTGAATTCGGGGCAGATGCTAATTAGTGCTATCTGTCCACCTCTCCGAATATACCAAGTTGATTTATGACACCATATATCGTAGGTTTAGTCGGATGCGGCCGATGTAGCAGATTTTGTCAGATTCCCCCTCATTTGAGGGGTTTTTGATTGTGGGGACGCTCTTCCCTGCAGGCGCAAGCCCCTGCAGTTAATTACGCTACCGCATCGCGGTAACCACTTTCTCCTTTTCCAGATGGTCATTTCGTGTCGTGGGTGTTTGTTTTGTTTTTGGTTGCCCGTGGATTGTATACGGAGACTAATTTATGTTGTCGCCCGTAGGACGTGGATTAGTCCAAATCCGTATTTTCTTAGATTTGGGTTTGGGGGTTGGGTTTAAGGATACGTTAGCCTCATTTGAGACTAAGATCAACTTAAACGTTAGTTAAGGATACGTTAGTCTAATTTTAGACTAAGATTAACTTAACGGGATCGTTTAGATCCGACAAAAGAGCATTTGGACTAAATTATTTTAGTTTAGGGACTTTGCGGTCAATTACCAGTTTAAGGACATGGTGGTTCAATACCAGTTTAAGGACATAGTGGTCCATGGGTTTAAAAGGGACCCCACAGTCCGAGGTTAAGGACATCGTAGTCCGTGGGTTTAAAAGGACCCCACAGTCCGAGGTTAAGGACATCGTAGTCCGTGGGTTTAAAAGGACCCCACAGTCCGAGATTAAGGACATCGTAGTCCATGGGTTTAAAGGGACCCCACAGTCTAGTTTAAGGACATCGTAGTCCGGGGAATGTATGGTTGTCGGGACCCGTCTCCTCTCCGAAGACGTTGAAGGATTACAACGATATGTATCAGAGGGGTTCAGAGATGTACCCTCGAACCAGTTTTGGTTGGTAGATCTATAGTCCAATTTGGAAATAAGATCTGTTAAATGATTTATGAGCATATGGGCTCAATTAATCTGAGTTGAGGACTTATGGCCAATCTTGGGCTAAGTCCATTCAGGTTAAAATGTTTAACATTTATTTTGGGCTGTTGAGCATTTGTTTGGGCTTGGCCCTTTTAACAATGCTGAGCATTGATTTGGATTTTGACAATATTTCTGTCTTTTAGTGCTGAGCACTCAAAATAGCTCTGAGGCTTATTAAAGTACAATTTATGTTCTGTCAGTGCCCACGTGAGTGACACGTGGCGCGCTTGGCGCTTTGCGCCAGTTAAAGAGCGTATTGCGCTTCTGCTGAGAAGCGTACACGTGAATGACACATGGCGCGCTTGGCGCTGAGCGCCGGATGATGAGCGTATTGCGCTTCTGCTGAGTAGCGCACACGTGAGTGACACGTGGCGCGCTTGGCGCTAGATGATGAGCGCATTGTGCTAATTTTTGAGCACATTGCGCTATTAATTCAATGGCGCACACGTGAGTGACACGTGGTGCGCCTGGCGCTGAGCGCCAGTCCATGAGCGCAGAAGCGCATTTGATCAATTTTATGATCTGGGAAATAAATTTTCCCTTAGAAGAGACTTGTCTCAAGATCAAAAGAACAAAAGTTCTTATTTTTTTGGAGATGCTTCAATATCTTGTATTAAAGAAAAGCTTTGCCTTTATGGATCTATGATCCTTAAGAGAATTTAATAATTCTCTCCCCCTTTATAATGAGATGTTTATGATCTTAGAAAGACAATTTGTCTTATAGATCTATGATCTATGAAAGAAGTAAATACTTCTCTGTTTTTATGATGAGATCTTTTGATCTTTTTATAAAAGATCTTGGTCTTTGTAGATCTATGATCTTTTAGGAAGATAATTCTTCTTTTTAAGAGATGATTTCATCTCTGTGTTCATCATTCATCTTCTTTACCTTGAAGAAATATCTTCTTGCAAGAGCTTGCTTTCTTTCTTTTGAGTTTTCTCAAAGTTTGGGGGGGGGGGTTTCCTATATCAGACTTGAAGTCTTGGGGCCTTTATATAGGGCAAGCTGATTTGTTGGATCAGTTAAAGAGATCTTTCTCTGATTGATTTGGGGATGTTTCCCACCATTGGATCTTTGATCCCAGGGCTTCTGTTTTACAGAAAGCAATCTTCTTGTTTTTAACAAGATTGGAAAATCTTTCCATAACAGAATTTAATTCTGATTAATTAATGATTTATCATTATTATTAGATCTTTTGATCTAACGGTGGAGAGTTTTTTAGTTCCAGCGCTAGCGCATCCGTGCTTTGCACGTGGTGCGCTGCTTAGAGCGCAGTGCACCTTGCGCTAGCGCACCTGTGTTTGACACGTGGTGCGCTGCTCGGAGCGCAGCGCAGCCTGCGCTAGCGCACCCATGTTTGACATATGGCGCGCAGCGCGCCTAGCGCTAGCATACACATGGTGCACTGCCTAGGGCGCAGCACACCTGGCGCTAGCGCATCCGTGTTTGACACGTGGCGCGCAGCGCGCCTAGCGCTGGATCTGAAGCGTTGCTTCAATTTTTGAAATTCAAATTTCAAACATAGCTTTGTTCTGATTGGGGGAAACAACCGGGTCATCGAGTTGGTCGCCACGGGGGATCTGTGGCCACCGGAGATAGCGAGGCGGTGCCCAGATGTACCGGCACGGGCAGTGTCTTCTCTCTCCATGTGTCGTTCCCGAGGTGGAGGAACGGCGAATTTAGGAGCTTGTCCCGCCGTTTGGACACGGTCAAACGCATCCTCGAAGGACGCAAGCCGATCTATCCGAGCAGATAGGGCGTGAATGGCGTTCGGGGGAGGAGGGGATCCATCGGCGTCTCCGTTGTGGGGAGGACGGCGGCTGGAGCTTGGATCGTCACGATGATCACTCGCCATATGTTCGAGATCGGAAGATTAACTTTCGTTGAGCGGAATTTCGTATTCCCACAGGCGGCGCCAACTGATGGAGGTTGTGATCTCCTTCAGATGCTATCTTCCGCTGATCTGTAGCGGGCAGCGATGGATGGCTGAGATTGAGTTTGAGGGTTTCCTCTTGATGCGTGTGGATCTCAATGGGCTTGATTAGGGAATGAAGCAGAGCTACCTGCAAAGAAGTCCCGGGGTGGTTGTACCACAGTGGACCCTCCGACGATCAAGTTAGTCGGGGTATTTTGGCAGAGTAACAGCTTATTGGGGTAAAATTGCCTTACCTGAGTCGTTTGAAGATGGGTTTATATAGTGGCAGCCATAGGCTGGCAGTCGCGAGATTCACGCCGGCCGTTACGTCCCTGGGCATTACGCCTGCATGAAAGGAGGGATTCCCCATTAATGACGAGATACGCTCGTTAATGGGGAACACGATGGCGTGGAATGCAGGATCGTGGGCGGCGGATATCTCGCGATTGGCAAGATTCGCGGAGCCGTGGCGGAGATGCTTGTGATCTGCGCAGTTGGTCGGTCAGTGATACCGAGGAAGCTAAGCTCGGCGGGAGGCTCGGGAACGAGCGGGAGGCCGAGAGAGCTTGGTTCTGCGATAGCTCGGAGGCGAGCTAGGATGGCTGAGGGAGCTCAGCGTGCGGGAGGGATTGGAGGCGAGCCAATGGTTGTTTGGAAGATGAGTATAGGAGAAGTCTGGGAGGCCATCGAAGGTTGGGAACATCTTCGGGAGGAAGGCCCGGGGTATGCTTCCAATGTACCCTTCTTGCTCTTCTCTCATAAGTTTTGGGACACGTCATCTGACACGTGTCATGATCTGGGAAGTCCTCAGTACCGAGCATCATCGGAACTAGAGATGGATGTAAATTGCTTTGTTAGATATCCAGAAACCTAGGAATTAATTTGGGGTATTATGATGCTTCAATCTTATACCATAGTCACATAATTCATGAATAATTCGGGGAATTCGTGAATTTTTGAACGCTTCGAATAATTTTCTGGTTTAATCGTCACTGGCGAACCCTTCGAATAATTCACAAAATAGCGAATAATTCGCAATATCAAAACCTAGCGCCTCATATATTAATTTCTTGCTCGAAATCCTTCCCGAATACTTGCCGAATCTTTTCCGAATACCTGCTGATTTTTTCCGAATAGTTCCCCGAATCCGAATTTTTGATCTCGTCGAATAATTCCCGAACTGTGAATTTGTGACTATGTCTTATACTCGTAGTGTTTAATAAAAGAAAAAAGAAAAATTTGGACTCATTATTGGCCATCAAGCATGCCAAATTTAGATTTCTATCTATGTAACTCAAGCCATAAAAATGTGCTCAACACTAAAAGATATTAGTATTTAATGTTGTGCCGATCATGTATACCTACTCATGATGTTAAGCCAACGCTCCTCAAATAGTTTGTTGTTTGTCTGCATGTTGGATTCACTTAACCTGTGCGTAGAATAATTTCTTCTATGTAACACATGTTAACCTAGCGAGAAAGTACTGCAAGAAAGACGTGAGGCAAGCATATGGGACGAAAAATGATATATGTGATTTGTATGCAATACATTGGGAAAGAAGAGAGACAAAACTAAAATTACTGGACAAATTGATTGTCCTATTCGTATCCTTTTCTCTTCCAAGACGGCTCTAACGAAAATGTGAATGTGACGTGTGCATGCTTATATATGCCAACTGTATAGGCCGTAGTCCCACACAAGCCCAACTGCTCCATACAAATTAAGTCAAGTCTCCTGCTTGGTTGATTTAGGGATAATAAGTAGATTATTTTGTTGCTATTTCATAGATGCAGTAGTTGCCAAGTTTTTGCTTGTGATTGTTTGTGAGCTGATCATGTAATACTTGCTTTTATTATGGATCATATATTTTCTTTTAGGCGTTCTGGATTCTTAAGTCCTAGGACAATTGTTCTAATAGCACCTTTACTTAGACTTGGACTTTTCCTTGAACTTTTTCTTGGACTTTGATTTTTTCTTGGACTTGAACTTGGACAATATTATAGGACTTTTATATAACATAGAATTATCCTTCTATTTTAATTTTATGACATGTCATTATTCTTACCAATTTTAAAATAATATTTTTATTTACATAATATTATTTATGATATATTATTATTTAATGAATATTAATAAATAAGGAAATAACATCAAAAATAAATTGCATCATCACAATGTTAAATTGGGTACCAATTGAAATCAAACGCGGGTTACTGGGTCCCTTCAATTTCATCATCCAACAAAACCATGTTACAAATCAATACCCAATCCAACAAAATTCCAAACACCAACACAAAATCTCAAATTGGGCATTACCTGAAATTGGGTACCAATTGAAATCAACATCGGTTCCTTTCAATCTCATTACCCAACAAGAACCACACACTGAGGAAGATAAAGACAGAGAGAAGTTTTTCTTGAATCTCCAATAGAGAGCAGGGCCTGAGACGCAGAGAGCAGGGTCGGAGGCGAGGTCGAGGTCGGGGTCGGAGGCGAGGGCGAGGTCGGGGGCGAGGCCGAGTATCTGGCTGATTTGGGGAGAGTCCAAAGATCTTTCTTTTTTCTTTCTTGGACTTTCTTTAGGAGAGAGTTTATATAGCAGGTCTGAAAACTAGGAGTTTAAAAGTCCAACCCAAATCCAAGTCCAAACAACCAATAACACATACTTTTGAAATCCAAATTCAAATACAGAACTAATAACACAAAAATGTAAAGTCCAAATGGAAAGTCCTGAATCAATAAAAAAAAAATTCCGCCCTTATAATTTTATCTCACTGCTATAATAAGGGGTTGCCCCTACGGATAGAAGAATTCGTAAGGCCAACTTTTTATTGCCCCTACAGTTTACTCCGTAGGGACATTGTTTGCCCTTACGGCTAAATTCGTAGGGGCATAAATAAATTAAAATATTAAAATGCAAAGTTTTTATTTGGCTTTACGATGTCACAAAAGAGAGCCCTACGGATTAATCTGTAGGAGCAAAAAATGGTTATTTTAAAAATATAAAGCTAAGAATTTTCCCACCGTCCCCCAAATTTTCCCACTAACTCGCTCTACAAGCATCGTCACCCATCGTCGCCGCCCCACTCTTGTCGCCGCCTTCCTCTTCGCTGAGTTCCTCCTCCATTGCTGTCGATCGAGCTCGTCGTGTAGTTCCTCGTCGCCTCCTATCGTCATCGTCGTCACCTCCGCCACTTTGAACTCTATCTTCCCGGCCTCTTCCACCTCGTCGAAGCCTTGCTCTCCACCTCCTCAAGAAACTTTACTCGTCGGCAGAGGTGAGTTAATTTTGATTTTAATTTATAATTTTGTTGTTTTAAATTGGTGTTATTGTTGTTGATTTTAGGGTTAAGGTTATCAGACCGGGCTAATTAGGGGTTAATTTGGGTTAGGATTAGGTTTTGGGTGATGATTAGGGTTAAGGTTAATTAGGTAAAATAGGGTTAGGGTTATAGGGCTGGGTTAATTGGGGGTTAATTTGGGTTAGGGTTTGGGTGATGATTAGGGTTAGGGTTAATTTGGGTTAATTAGGTAAAATAGGAGTTTGGGTGATGATTACAGTTAAGGTTAATTTGGATTAATTAGGTAATATAGAGTTAATTTGGGTTAGGGTGCTGATTAGGGTTAATTTAGTTTAATTAGCTTAATTTTGGATTAATTAGGGGTAATTTGAGTTAGGGTGATGATTAGGGTTAATTAGGGTTAGGGTTTAAGGTGCATTAGTTCCTTCAGTAGGATACTCGATGATAACGTAAACGTAAAATTTTACCGTAAACGTAAGAAAACCTTACCCTAATTAAAAACTTCAAACCCTTAAAAACGAAACGTAAACGTAAAACCCGTTCAAGTTAAATGTTCAAGTTAAAACCAATATATGATACTCGATGATAATATGAAAATTTCATATTCTCGTCGATATTCATATGTGAAAATCAAAGCGCGACTTAGTCATCGTCTATCGGTTAACATACGTTCGATATTCATCATGACATTGAACTATACGAAGGTTGTAAAATATCGGACGGTATAGTTCGGTGCTAACAACCGCCGTATAGTCTATATGAGGAGAAGATTCAATCATATGATAACCGATAGATTTGTCCAGTGTGGACAAGTTATGAATGTATAAAGTAAACACCTGTATTCACTTGTATTTCATTCGTTTCGAGTTATTTCGTCTGTACTTTTCTGCTGGTTCTACGTGTACAAAGATAGATTAGATAGCCATTTCAACGTTGTTTCACAGCATCGAAATGATTATCTATTCTATTATAGTGTACTCGGAGAACATCGAGAAGGTGCTGCCGAAATTTACTCGAAACGGATGAAAGCATAAGCGAATGAGTGTCTGCTCTATACATTCTTAATGGGATTGAAGCCTTACCCGCGACAGCCGAAACACACATATACAACACAAATACACAACAAATGCACACACAAAGTACATACACACTAACAACCCTACATTTAAGCGAAGTCATAAATTAAAATACACATACACAGAATACAACTCATACTTGGGTATCTTCAAATCTAACTTTGTTAATCGATAATTTATTCTTTTCAACGACAAACTTGCCTCTATGAATTTTCTTCTTTGTCAGTAACCATCGCGTTCTTAGATTTCTCAATATAGTCATCATAACCTACAATTTATATGTTATACAGTCTAATATGGCCCATGAGTACATCAGAGTTATGGACTCGATGTATGTGGATTGGCAACAACGCATGCAATCTAAGTTTGTCGCAGGAGTTGCTGCTTTCATTGAATTTGCACATGCACATAACAAGATCATGTTAGAGAAGATTCTCTGCCCGTGCGATAGATGTGGGAATAAGTTCTGGCAGAAGGTAGAAATCGTAGAGCTTCACATCGTTAAACATAGTTTTACTAGACTTTATACAACTTGGCTATATCACGGGAAAAGACAAGAAGAAGATGGTAATGCGGCAGAAGAAGAAGAAGACGATAATTTCTTTCCAGGAGAAAAATTGGAGGATATGGTAGAGGCTGCCCTAAGTGATAGTATTCCTACCGAAGATGACATTCCTTCCGGTCAAGGACCGCGTGCGGATAAGTATGAAAAGTTCATGAATGATGTTAGAAGACCAATTTATAAGAATGCAAAGTATTCCACCCTATCATGGTTCGTCCAACTTTTCCAGATTAAGTGCCTAAATGGATGGAGCAATAAGTCATTCACGATACTTCTGAAGTTCCTGAAAGATTATATGCCTCCGGAAAATAACGTGCCCGACAGCTGGTACGAAGCCCAGAAGATGTCTGATTTGAGTCTGAAGTGTGAGAAGATTCATGCATGTCCTAAATATTGCGTGTTGTATCGGAAAGAGAATTCAGATTTGAAAGAGTGTCCAACATATGAAGAGGCCAGGTATAAGCCGAAAGAATCTGATAAGAATCCCGATATACCTGTCAAGATAGCACGATACTTTTCCATAACACAGAGGCTGCAGAGGCTATTTAGGTACAAGAAAACAGCTGAAGCAATGATTTGGCATCACCGTGCTGCTCCAAGTGAAGATGGAAAAATGAGTCATCCAAGAGATTCACCGGCAGGAAGGATTTCAATAAGAGGCACAAAATATTCAGTAGTGATCCTCGCAATGTCAGACTCGGACTCGCTAGTGATGGCTTCTGCCCATTCAACTATATGGCTGGAAACCACAGCACATGGCCCATTGTAATGATAGTTTATAATCTGTCGCCTTGGTTGGTTATGGATCAATCCTACTTTATGATGCATTTTCTTATTGATGGACCAAACTCACTGGAAAACAATATCGACGTCTATCTACGACCTCTGATCAATGAGTTAAAATCTTTATTCATTGATGGTGTAGATACTTACAATGCAAACACAGATACAACCTTCACAATGCGTGTGGTTTTAATGTGGACAATTAATGACTTTCCTGTATATGGAATGCTATCAGGTTGGTCCGTACATGGTCATAAATCATGCCCTTATTGCCATCAATATACAACATCGAAATACTTGAATTTTAGCAGGGAGGTTTGTTATTATGGTCATCGACGTTTCCTGCCACTAGACCATCTCTACAGGTTAGACGCTGCTCACTTTAATGGTCATCAGGAGCTTCTTAGGCCTCCAGCCTCATTGTCCGGAGAGGCCGTGATTGCTCAGTGGGATGGCTACAATAATGTGACCTTCGGGATAGATCCGGCAAAACAAGTCAAACCACCTTACCGGAACAAGTTAAGCATTTTCTACGAGCTTCCGTACCGGTCAACAAATTTAGTGCGTCATTGTCTGGATGTCATGCACATAGAGAAGGGAGTATCCAAGCACGTACTCAACTTGCTTTTTTATAAAGACGGAAAATCGAAAGACAACCTCCGTGCTCGGATGGATCTTCAGGACTCGGAAATTAGAAGTGAATTGTATCCTAAACCGATAGCGAGTAAACCAAGCAAGTTTGTACTTCCCAATGCCGTGTATCATATGTCACAACCGGAGAAGAAAAGGTTTCTGTACGTGTTGCATGATTTGAAAGTTCCCACAGGTTTCTCAGGATCATTTAGCAAGAAGATAAAAATTGTGAAAGGCAAGATCGATGGGCTGAAAATTCATGATCACCATATTATTATGGAGCACCTTCTCCCATTAGCTCTCAGGACTTCCCATCCCGAATCGGTTGGTCTAGTAATCAATGATCTTTGTTACTTTTTTAGACAATTATACGTTAAAACCCTGGATGTTGTGACGCTGGAGAATCTAGAAAATTCTATTTCATTGATACTTTGCAAGCTTGAGCGTATTTTCCCACCATCATTCTTCGATATCATAATACACCTGACGGTTAATCTTACAACCGAGGCTAAGTTTGCCGAACCGGTATAATATCGATGGATGTATCCCGTCGAAAGGTACGTGGAATTTTTTGTTTTACGTAATTTGTAAAATTATTATTGTCCTATATGCCCGTATTTATTTATTTAACATATTTTTTTTAGATACATCCACACTCTAAAAAATATATACGCAATAGAAATCGACCAGAGGGTTCTATCATGTAAGGTTATTTTCTAAATAAAGTAACTACATTTTGTTCCCATTATCTGGACAAGAACATTGAGACGAAGCTTAACCGGTCTCGGAAAATTCAGGACGGGCCATATGGTAAAGCTGATTATAAGAGAGTAGATACTATATTTATCAACAAGATATATCGGTTTATCTTCTTCAATAGCGTATGTCTTGAAGAAATTAGAGAGTAAGTTTTTTCGATTAATTTTTATATTTATGTTTGTGTGTGTATGAAATGATATAATATTAATGTCATAATTTAATGTTGAGAACATAATTCATATTAATGAGGTACGTGAGGGGCATCTTGATTGGAATGATGAACGATTGAAAAAATATCATCAGGATAATTTTTGCGATTGGGTTGCAGATCATGTAAGTTGTTCGAAAAACACGTTATTGCTACCCGTCTTAATCTAAACTTATATCGTTATGTATTTTCCATAAAATTTGTTTTGTCAGATCCACGATCCGAACTTGTTTGCATCATTAGAGAGAGATTCAAGATATTTAGCTCAGTTTCCTAGTATTGAGGTTGCATATTATAAAGGATTCGGTGTCTTTAGATACAAATTTGAAGTTAAGGACATAAAAACATCTTGAACCACTCAGAATAATGGGATTGCGACGGTAGGATCGGATGGTGTGATTTATTATAGATACTTAAATTGCATACTTGTCATCTAATATCCCGGATGATCAAAACCATTTTATATATTTTAGTGTACTTGGTACGATACACGAACCGATACGGATAAGTAGAGAAACAATCTCGAGATTTGGAAAGATGAATATGGATTGATTAGTGTGAACACACTTCGATTTTATGGTCAGGACGATCCATTTATCTTTCCGAACCAAGCGTTCTAAGTATACTACTCACAGTGCTTGAAGCATCCGGGATGGAGTGTCGTATGTCGTGGGAAACTCATGGATCTTTACGATGTCCCAAAATTCGAGGATTTTATGGAGGACAGCGATGAGGATGAAGAAGAAAGAAGACTTAGAGTGCTCTGACCGTCTGTTTCAAAAGACGGGTTGTCTTCGGCTGATCGTGAAATTACGTGGGTTAGAAATGATATCGATGATGAAATCCAAGTAGATATGTTTAATATGTCTACGAAACGAAAAAGGTTATCAGTAATGCTATATTATTACTTCACATTTCTACGATCTATACATATATTGCATGCATATGTAACGATTATACTCTTATCTAGGTTTGATGACGATGACCGTAGCAGCGAGGGGCAGCAGGTTCACCAGCTGCGGCAGCGGCAGCGGCAGAGGTAGGGGCAAAGGCAGAGCGGTTTTGCCGCCTGGGGCTGTCTAGGGAGCTTCAGAGGGCTGGTCTTGCACCTCGATCGGTATCCCCTTCGGATGAATCCTTCCATGTGGACTTTGCTATACCTCCAGGTATATTGCACGCATATTCATTTTGAATGTAATATTATAGTTATACATGCATATTTATTTCAAAATTACTTATATAGTCAATGTTTAATTGTCTAGCTGTTTGTGGTGCGTCCACATCAGAGGCAGAGGCCAATACCGCAACTGCGGGTATGTTTATATATCCTATAGTGCATGCATATTGATTTAGAATGTTATATCATAAATACACACACATTCTTTTCACTCTTACTCAGATAATCATTTTTGATTGTCTAGCTGTAGGTGGTGCCTCCACTTCTCGGGCAGAGGTCACCACCGCACCTGCGGGTATGTTTATATATCCTATATTGCATGCATATTGATTTAGAATTTTATATTATTAATATACTCATTCTTTTTGCAATTACTTATATAATCTATTTTTAATTGTCTAATTATAGGTGGTGCATCAACATCTGGCGCAGAGGCCACTCCTGCTACTTCCGTACCCTCCGCTTAGTCTGCATGTTAGTATGAATAAATATAAAATATTTATTCATTTTAAATATCATCTAAGAATAAATATGAACATCATGTAATTTTATCTTCAATGTTTATTTTCTAGTTGGAGGGGATGCTTCTACGTCCGGGTCACCGGCTGTTCCTCACCGGAGGAACTATCGTCCCGCTGGTGCTGCTGCCTGGGCCCAGGCTCGTGCTGCTGTCGCTGGAGGTATATATCACACTTCAATTTTCGTTAATCCTTGATTTCTTAATACCACTTTGTCTTAATATTGCTTGTCTTGATATTTCTTATAGATGCAGGGCAGCCCCATCCCGAGAGGGGGACTCGAGGGCCGAATCAGTCCCACAGGCTATGGCCCGATAGAGCTAGGGGGAGGCACCATTCCCCCTCTTCTTTACCCCCGATTATCGCTATACTGGTGATTATGCCGAAATGTTCGTCCGGTATATGAAGGATGAGAGCCGCATCCAAAAGAAGTATCCACTTCACGTTGAGTGGGGCGATCAGCACCGGCGCTCATTTGCCCTCTTCTGGGATCATGCTCCAGTATCAATATATATTTTCATTTGACTTATCCAATATATTTATTATTATTTAACACTTGCAATTTAAATACATTAATTTTTTGTATTTGCAGTTGGATTACGATTTTGAGCCTGTACCCGACCCTGACCCTGAGAGAGTGCTCGATCTTCACGCTCTGTACCTGGGCCTGATGAAGAACATGCAATCAAAGGTCCGATACAATAGGAACGAGTTGAAGATCGACTGCTATTTGGTATGGCTGGCGACCCCTGAGGCAGAGAGAGCGGCTCTCCTACATACTCCGGCCTTTGCGAGAGTCGACGTAGATACATGGCCCCTCTTGTGCCAATATTACGACTCTCAGCGTAAACAGGATTGTAATTTAAATGTAATTCATTGTTTAGTATATAATTTTTTTTGTTGCTTAATTAGAAAACTAAATCTGAATGTGTTGTGCAGAAACAGGCTGATCAAAATAAGGAGAATAGGAAGTCGGCGAAGAGGGGTCGCCCCACTTATACAATAGATCTATTTTGATATAATGTAATATTAAGAGTTATTTTATAATATATGTAAATTTTTGGCGAATTGCAGAGAGCTCAAACCCTGACGCAGGGTGGTACACCGAGCGTGCTGACCGCATATCTTGCCGTCCACGACACCTCGACAGATCCCGCCACGGGCGAGATTCGTTCCCCGACACCGCTATCCCGGAGTATTACGTAAGTGTTAATATTTATTCTAATTCGAATAAAATTGTTGTTTTGATAAGTTCAAATTTAAATGATATACTTATATTTTAATGGTTAATGTAGGTGTAGGAGCGGGTGGTGGAACAGGCGGAGGCATCGGGGATCGATTTTAGTGGACAGACCGATCCGATGCTACCGATCCCAGTCTTAGACGCCGCACACGAAGGGCACCACGGAGGTTGGGAGAGAGGCCGGGGACTGGGTCCTAGCAGGACCCATATAAGGTTGGTCTCCACTCCGGCGGTTACTTCCCCTACCCTCCCGTGAGCGACGTCTGAAGCATGATGTTGCCGCATTGAAGACCACCGTCGAGGAGTTGAAGGAGATGTTGGTACGTATATTACTTAATAGTAAAATATTATATTACATTATAGATAGTAACATATGCAATATTAGTAGCCTGAGCTTATTTGGTTGTAGACTTGGCTTTGATTAATCATACTTACATAAAACTATCTAATTAAAATAAACTACGGTTTTCCAAACTAGATACCCAAATAAGGCCTAAGTCCCTAAGTTTCGCAATAACCCGATAATGATACGAATTCGAATAAAATCTAATACACCATTCTTATTTGTAACGACTCTGAAATTACTGTACAAATTTTTTTCTTTTTAATGTACAGAAGAGTTGATCACTGCCTGAGTTGGAGTTATAAGTTACTTTTTCTAAATAAGAGCAAGAAGTCACTTGTAGCTCACTGGTAAAGCTCTTGCACTGCTGTGACGTAGCCCCTATGTTATAATCCCATTAGACAAGTTTTTTTCAATGATTTTTTAAAAACATTTTGGAAGACCAAAAGTTTACATGTGCAATACACACAAAAATGATAAGTCAGAAAAATCAAACACGTGCAAAAGGGTGTTAACACTGAGAGGAACACGTGGCAAGAATCCAGAACCCTAAAACCCTAGGATGACTGGCGCCGATGGTTCTTTGGTAGCCAAGTGTCCCCGGACTTTGCACACAAACTCTTTCCCCTACCCCTAACTCCTCTGCACTGTTTGATTTCCCTGCAATTAAACATAGACCTTCAATCCCTAATTTATCATCTTTTTAATGCATTTTAATTCACCATTTTAATTCCAAAACCCTAATTCTACACTATAAATACTACCCTATGTCCTAGCCCTTCATCATTCTGAAAATTCCAATCAAAACTCTCAAAATTTTCTAAGTACAAATAGAATAGAAGAGGAGTTAGCAAGCGGTCAACTTCCGGCGAAGAATCGAAGCTTTTCCGACGATCTCGCGATGCCACGAAGTTCAACACTCTCTCTTCTACCTTTTCATAGGCTAAGCAACTAGTAAGTCCCTCTCAATCTCTTTTCTTCTTCTTTGAAAATCTCATTTCAAAACATATGTCAGTAAATGGAGTTAATACTGACATCTTCTTCTAAAACCTAGAAATTCCACTTTTTCATAAACATTGCTCATCCATATTCTTACACCGTGCTTGTTATCATAAAACCAATATTTAGAACCAACTTTTAATCAAAAACATCTTGCAAAATAACTTTAACTTAACTTTTACTTTAAAATACCATGAACTTTGTATATATCATCTTTTATTGTTTTACTTAAACATACCTTTAGGAAGATTCACGAGGTAACAATCTGCCTCTCACATGCACACATGGTTCCATAGCATGATATATTCTTGTATGAATTTTTGTTACGAATACAAGATTACATTAAAATACCATTTACTATAAAAATCGGTTTTCTTTTGAATTGTATTTTAAATCCCTTTGCGATTATACCTTTACAACCCTTTTTAGGGGACCCGCTATTGGATGGTGCGGATTATCGCACATCCTTGGGCTAGTAGAGCGAGATGCAGACCTCCTCACGGAGCATTCGGCCTCGAAATGTTTTTAATACGGTTTTTAAGAAAAATGAATTTTCTACTTAATTAAAATTTTAATTTTTAATAATTATATAAATATTACAAAATCCATATTTTTCAAAATATAATAAACTTATATTTTTAAAATAAAAGAATTACAAGTTTCAGCAAAATACCATCTAGATACCACAAAAGATAAGTTTTACAATAAAATACCATGAACTTTCCAAGTTAAGCTTTTATCACTAAAATACCACAAATCTTTAAAATTAATATCCATAAAAACCCTAAATAATATAACTAACTCCTCGAGATTATTTTGAAACTATATTAAAAATATTTTTCATAAAACCCTATCGAGTTATATAAAACAACATTTAAGGACTTTAGTAAATATAGATTTAAGCGGGATCAATTCTCTTGAGCCACAGGGAGCCGGAGAAAGTGAGTACTTGCCTATTTAAGGTAGAAAACTTAACGGAGTTATCAATGGTAATTATCTTGGAAAAAGACACAAATCCTGTCGTCCATGTGCAGCAGTTACCGATAACCCCTGAACCTAATTCAGGATTTAAATCAGTTTACAAGTGTCTGACTCAAGTCAGACTCTAACTCAAGTCTAAATCCAAACTCAAACCTAAATCTAAAACTAAACACGAATACTTGATCATGAATACTTGAAATCAACATCGAACTCAAACAGGTATACTTGACCCTTGATCATGAATCAGAACACTTAAACTTAACTAAATCAAAACATGAATATTAGAACATTATGACTTGACTCGAACCATGATTACAACTGGACATGAATATATGAATACTTGACATGAATACTTGATATAGTCATGAACTCAATCTTGCAACCTGATGTATTCATGATTCGAGCAAGGTTGGTAATTTTAGCTGAACTTAGCATATACGGGGTGTTGGGGTAGTTCACGCGTGAATCCAACGAAATCTCAGGAGTCCCACTAGATCATGAATCCATGTCTACTAACCAAGCAAGTTATCATGAGGTCCTGCGTTTCCTTGCTCCTGATTTACAGCCTGTTGAGTTTGGAATACTTTAATACTAGGTTGAAGTCCCGTTACTATCACTTGATTCGGGCCCGTGGTTCCTTACCTGGATTATAGCCTGTTGGGTTCAAGAACACTCTTGAGATTGGTTGACATTCACCCTTGAACTTACGTTAAATTAATACACCTAAGTAGAGACCGTTAAGACACTTACATTCACTTCATATTCACTATACCTACACTACACGGCCATGTTATACTCTTCTCATGCTAGTTACCATGATATAAATAACTGCATGCTAAATAAACTTGCCATGTTTACATTAAACGACATGCCGACACATCATACTTCATAATCAATTGTTCATGATATTCATTTTTCTTTATCATTACACTTTATATTTCACTTCCTTTCTTGTTGACTTACCGAGCGAAAGTTCGCCGACGGGCATTCCACCCACCTTTTTTTTGGAATGTTCGTTAGATATCGTGGAGACTGAGGAGATAGACATCTCAGAGGAGGAGCATGATCAGATCGAGACCCAGGCCTAGACCGGTTATCTTTTCTCAGTTTATGTATGCCATTGTTTAGGCATTTCCATTCCTTTCAGTTGAAATCATGTATTGAAAATGAATGAAGTTGAATATAAATAAAATTTTTGAATTTTAAATCTTATGTGTAACGACTCTGAATTTACTGTATGAATTTTTTTGAATTTAATGTACAGAAAGGAGTTTACAAGCCTGAGTACACTTTAAAAGTTAACTTTTGTTAAGAACGGCAAGAAATAACTTGCAGCTCACCGGAAAAGCTTTGCACTGCTGCGACGTAGCCCCTGTGTTCGAGCCCCATCAGACATATTATATTTTTTCTGATTTTTTCTTTTAAATTTTTTGGAAGCCAAAAAGTTTACCCGTGCAATGCACAAAAAAATGAAAAGTTTAGAAAAATAAACAGGTGCAAAAGGGTATAAAGACAGAGAGGAACACGTGGCCAAGATCCACCGGCCCATCTCCACCAAACGACCGGCGAGATCTTCTTTTTGGTAGGCGCCGACGGTCCATCCGTAGGTGATGGTGCCCGTGCTTTGCACACAAGTCCCTTGGCCTACCCCCATCACCCGTGCACTGTTTGATTAATTTGCAATCAAACAGAGACCCCTCAATTCTCCAATTTATCACATTTTAATGCATTTTAATTCACTCTTTTAATCTGAAAATCCTAATTCCACAATATAAATACTATCCTATGCCCTTACCCTTCCTCATTCTAAAAATTCTAGCCAAAACCCTCAAATTTTCTTAAGTACAAATGGAGTAGAATAGGAGTTAGCCAACGACCAACTTCCGGCGAGGAATCGAAGCTATACCGGCGACCCCATGACGCCACGACCACCAATCTAGTTTTTTCAACTTTTCCTTACCTTAAATCACTTGTAAGTCCCTCCCTATCCCTCCTTTTCTTCTTGAAAAGTTCTCTTTTTCCAAACATATCGGTAAGTGGAGTTAACACCGACCTTTTATTCTAAACCCTAAAAAGTTCACTTTTTCTTACATACTTTTTCATCCATATTCTTACACCATATTTGTAATCATATAATTAATGGTTAGAACAAACTTTTACTCTAAAATATCATGAAACCTAACTTTAAATCAACTTTTACATTAAAATACCATGAATTTTGTATCTACCATATTTAATTGTTTTGCTTAATTATACATTTAGAAAACTTCACGGAGTAATGACCTACCCTTTATATACACACATGTTTCCATAGCACGATATTTTTTGAACATATTTTGTTACCATATTACATCAAAATACCATGTACTATAAAAACGGTTTTCTTTTAAAATTGTATTTAAAATCTCTTTGCGATTATGCCTCTTCAACCCTCTTTAGGGGACCCTTTATTGGATGGTGCGGATTATCGCACATCCTTTGGCTAGTAGAGCGAGATGCAGACCTCTTTACGGCGCATTCGGTCTCGAAAGGTTTTTAATACGGTTTTTAAGAAAAACGCATTTTTTCTACTTTAATAAAATTCATTTTTAATAAATATATACATATTATGAGACCACATATTTTCAAGATATAATAACATTATATTTTTCTAAAATTAGAAGATGACAAGTTTCACCAAAATACCCTCAATTTATCCGAAAGACAAGTTTTACACTAAAATACCATGAACTTTCCAAGATATGTAACTATCCCTAAAATACTTCAAATCTTTAAAACTCACATCCATGAAACCCTTAATACGATAAATAAATTCTCGAGGTTTATTTTGAAATTATATTAAACAACTTTTCATTATAAAAAAATGCCGAGTTATATAAAACAATTTAAGAATTTTAGTAAATATAGGTTTAAGCGGAATCAATTCTCTTGAGCCCCAGGGAGACGGAGAAAGTGAGTGCTTGCCTATTTAAGGTAGAAAACCTAATGGTGTTATCAATAGTAATTGTTTTGGAAAAAGACACAAAATCCTGCCGTCCATGTGCAGCAGTTACCGATAACTCACGAATCTAATTCAGGATCCAAATCTGTTTATAAGTGTCTGACTCAAGTCTGAGTCTAAATCAAACTTGAATCCAAACTCAAATCAGAATCCAATCCAAACATGAATCCAAACTCTAACATGAACCTGAATACCAAAACCGAATACTTGAACCTGAATACTTGAATCAAACCACAATAACAAACATGCAAATATGACTTGACTTGACCAAACCATGGCTATAACTTGACATGACTACAAGATTACATCCTGAACCTGAATACTTGAACAACTTGTATCTATGGTCTTGGCAAGTCTGATAATTATAATCTATATAATACATTACGGGGTTAACGGGATAGATTGGTACGGAATGTATTAAAAGTGGCATGATGATGGTCACTAAAAGACACCTACATGAACTCTCATGCCGTTGTCGCGTAGGTTTTGATGGAGCCTTGTAATTACATGTTACCATAGTCCATGGGACAATTGGACTCCTCTCGTATACACTGATACCTTTTGTACCAAGCTACAAACAACTACGTTAGAATAATAAACTGATACCTGTATAACTTAACAGTTTCCTTCCACATTACTTCTTGTACTCCTTCCTTTCTTTTGGGACTTACCGAGCGCTAGTTCGCTGATAACATTTCTGTCTATTTCTTTCTTCGGAATGTTCTTCAGGAGGACCGGACTCTCTCGAGACCGAGCCTAGCCAGCAGGACGTGGACCAGTTCAACGAGCAGAAGGACTTCTAGCTTTCCTTGTACTTACTATTTCATTTCATTTTCCACTGTTTAGGCATTGCTTTCTATCATTGTACTTTCCTTTTCAAAGCAATGTATTGTAAAGATGAATGTTAATAAAATTTTCTGTTATATTATATCTCTGTCATTTCTTGTGCATTTTATATATTGCTTAGTAACGCTTGATGTATTTATTTCTTAGTAAATACGTCGCGTGCCTGCCACGTCACCGCCTCCGTACACTGAGAAGCGAGGCATAACAGGTTTTGTTGGCGGCCCATCCAGGTCAGCTCTGCATGAATTCCTAAGCAATATACCACAAGAATTATAAGAATCGGCAACTATATATTCTTTACATTTCAAATTCTTTGAATCTATCCTAACCTTTCCTTTTCTATCAAGGTCATGAATTCTTCCAACAATACCAGCACGAACATCAATGACAACATTACACCACCTACGCTACCACCACCACTTACCATTGTGAACCTACTGATAAGACCAATGGCGTTCCTTAATGCATCCAGGAGTCTAGTTAAGGAACAGCAGAAGCAGGCTGCTTTCCTTCACCAAGAACTAGTTCGCACTGAGGCAGCTTTGAGGACAGCTCATGGTTATATCAAGAAGAAGGAAAGGACACCGCCAGCAAGGACCTGCAATTATTGCAAGAAGCTCGGACATGTGGTAAAGGACTGCAGACGAGCTAACCGTCTTTGTATGATTTGTGGATCTCCTAAACACACTCTAAGACCATGTTCAAAGTACAGAGCAGACGCAAACCTCTTACCAAGACTGACTATACAAGCTCCTACTACCCTCTTAGCTTTAACCGCACCACCTCCGTATGGACCACCTTTACCTCGTCAGTCCGAAATGTACCAACAGGCACAAAGAAAAGTGCCAAGAGGTCAGACATTCATTATGCCGGTTGGAGAAACCGAAGCCACCAGTCAATTCATCACTGGCAATTCCCAATCCTTTCATCTTTTCAATCCTTGTATATCACCCTATATTTTTCCTGTATCAAAACCAACCTTACACAACTTAGGTACTATACTAGTAGCCACCCTTCCTGCACTAGCACCGCTCGAAACTGGAGCGTCTCACTGCTTCATGTCACAACGATTTGTGAGAACGAACGCAATTCCCTTGAAACCACTCATTTCAAGATGGAATGTCAGTTCAGGGAATGGGGTCTTGAAGGCAACTATGGGATTGGATTAGTGTCCAGTTATAGTTTGCGGACGAGAATTCTATGCGAATTTCAAAGTACTGGACATCCCAAATTTTGATGTTGTGTTGAGCATGGACTGGTTGGGAGTTTTCTATACTACGATTGACTGCCGTCAAAGGAAGGTAGTATTTGAGATACCAGATCATCCAGTCTTCTACTTCAATAGTGGAGATTGAACTTTGGAGCTAAGGAGATACCGTGCTAAACCGAAGGAATCTCAGTAGATCCAGCTAAGGTGTCAGCTGTCAGTGAATGGCCGACACCAAAGACGGTGAAGGATATTCGAAGTTTCTTTGGATTAGCAGGATACTACTGACGATTCATTGAAGGTTTTTTGAAGATTGCAGCACCCCTGACCAAGCTCACACGTAAAGATGAAGCATTCGTGTGATCAGAAGCATGTGAAAAAGCTTTTGTAGAACTCAAATCAAGATTTACATTTTCTCCTATTCTCGTAATACCGGATCAATCTGGAGGTTTCATTGTATATTATGATGTGTTCGGTAAGGGATTAGGATGTGTTCTACGCCACCATGGAAAAGTTGTAGCTTTTGCATCAAGACAGCTAACAGTTCATGAGCGCAACTATCCAACGCATGATCTGGAGTTGGCAGCCGTTATCTTTGCACTTAAAATTTGGCGCCATTATCTTCTTGGAAAACGAGTGGATATATACACTGACCACAAGAGTCTAAAGTATGTATTTACTCAGAAGGAATTGAACATGCGGCAGAGAAGATGGGTAGAACTCATGGCGGACTTCGAAATCAACCTACAATATCATCCTGGGAAGGTGAATGTAGTTCCTGATGCACTTAGTCGCCAGCCATTAGAAATAAATCTCATCGCTCAGTGGAAACTTCAGCATGAATTGCACGGGATGGAGATTGAAGTAGTTATGCCAGGTAACGCTTCGAATGTAATGAACTTTCAAATCCAGTCTACTCTTGTCAATCAGATCAAAACAGCTCAAGCAAGTGATGCCAAGCTACAAAAGATCCGAGAACAAGTAGAAAGTGGACTTCGAACTGACTTCATCATCCACGAAGACGGATCTTTGAGATATGGCAGTAGATTGTGTGTACCACATGGTCTTGTTCGAAAAGAGTTGATGAAAGAAGCTCACAACTCTCCTTAATCAGTACACCCCGGTGGTACAAAAATATATAAGGATCTACGACAACACTACTGGTGGCATGGAATGAAACGTGAAGTAGCCAAAAGCGTAGCCAAGTGTTTGGTGTGTCAGCAAGTAAAGGCTGAATATCACAGAACTGCTAGTTTACTTCAGCCGTTACCAATCCCAGAATGGAAATGACAGCACATTACCATGGACTTCGTGACTACTCTTTCTCGCAGCACGAAAGGTAACAACGCGGTATGGGTTATTATGGATCGACTCACCAAGTCGGCTCCATTTATTCCCTTTCGAGTTGGCCAATCTACCGAGATGTTAGCAAAGAAATATATGGAGGAGATAGTAAGATTACATGGAGTACCAGTTTGCATCGTCTCCGATCGTGATACCAGATTCCGATCACAGTTTTGGCAGAGTCTGCAAGCAAGCCTGGGAACGAGTCTGAACTTCAGTATGGCTTACCATCCACAAACGAACGAACAGTTTGAGCGAATAATTCAGATTCTAGAAGACATGCTAAGAGCTTGTATGTTATACTTCGGAGGTTCGTAGGAAGATCACCTACACCTTGTGGAGTTTTCATACAACAACAGCTATCAGGAGAGTATAGGAATGACACCATTTGCAGTTCTATATGGAAGAAAGTGTCATTCACCACTAAGTTGGGATGACATCGGGGATCGTGAACTCCTTGGACCAGAGATGATCGCGGCAGCTGTGGATGTAATTCGCATGATCTGGGAAAGAATGCGCATAGCCCAAGACCGACAGAAGCACTGGGCTGATGCAAAGCGCCGACACCTGGAGTTCCAACATGGAGATCATGATTTCTTAAAGATCTCTCCAAATCGAAGAGTAATCCGCTTTGGCAAGAGGGGTAACCTCAATCCGAGATATATAGGATTGTTCGACATTTTCGAATGAGTCGGAGAAGTGGCATATCGTTTAGCACAACCACCCTCATTGGAAGGAGTGCACAATGTGTTCTACATATCCCAACTTCGAAGATATGTGAGCGACCCCAACCACATCCTTGATCACTCCGAGCTTACTGTACAAACTGGCCTGACTTGTAAACAACAACCCGTTGAAATCCCGGACTGAAAAGTGAAGACATTACGGAACAAGGAAGTAAACTTGGTCCGAGTGATGTGGAGAAAAGATTCGCCAGGAGAATCAACGTGGGAACGAGAAGATGACATGCGTGCAAGATACCCTTTCTTATTTGTAAATTAGTCCTTATGTAATTGTAAATTTCGAGGTCGAAATTTTTATAAGGAGGGTAGAATGTAACGACTCTGAATTTACTATACAAAATTTTTCAATTTAATGTACAGAAAAGAGTTTACAAGCCTGAGTACACTTTAAAAGTTAATTTTTGTTAAGAACAGCAAGAAACAACTTGTAGCTCACTGGTAAAGCCTTGCACTGCTGTGACGTAGCCCCTGTGTTCGAACCCCATCAGACACATTATATTTTTTCTGATTTTTTCTTTTAAACTTTTTGGAAGCCCAAGATTTTACACGTGCAATGCACATAAAAATGAAAAGTTTGAAAAAATAAACATTTACAAAAGGGTATAAAGACAGAGAGGAACACATGGCCAAGATCCATCGGCCCATCTCCACCAAACGACCGGTGAGATCTTCTTATTGGCCGGCGCCGACGTTCTATCCGTAGGTGATGGTTCCCGTGCTTTGCACACAAGTCCCTTGGCCTACCCCCATCACCCCTGCACTGTTTGATTACTCTGCAATCAAACAGAGACCCCTCAATTCCCCAATATATCACAATTTAATGCACTTTAATTCACTCTTTTAATCCAAAACATTAATCCACACTATAAATACTATCTCATGCCCTAGACCTTCCTCATTCTGAAAATTCTAGCCAAAACCCTCAAATTTTCTCAAGTACAAGTGGAGTAAAAGAGGAGTTAGCCAACGACCAACTTCCGATGAGGAATCGAGGCCATTCCGGTGACCCCGTGACGCCACGACCACCAATCTAGTTTCTTCAACCTTTCCTTACCCTAAATCATTTGTAAGTCCCTCCCTATCCCTCTCTTTCTTCTTGAAAAGTTCTCTATTTCCAAATATGTCAGTAAGTGGAGTTAACACCGATCTTTTATTCTAAACCCTAAAAAGTTCACTTTTTCTTACATACTTTTTCATCCATATTCTTACACCATATTTTTAATCATATAACTAATGGTTAGAACAAACTTTCACTCTAAAATATCATGAAACCTAACTTTAAATCAACTTTTACATTAAAATACCATGAACTTTGTATCTACCATATTTAATTGTTTTGCTTAATTATACCTTTAGAAAACTTCACGGGGTAATGACCTACCCTTCACATACACACATATTTCCATAGCACGATATCCTTTGAACATATTTTGTTACCATATTATATCAAAATACCATGTACTATAAAAACGGCTTTCTTTTAAAATTGTATTTAAAATCTCTTTGCGATTGTGCCTCTACAACCTTCTTTAGGAGACCCGGTATTGGATGGTGCGGATTATCACACATCTTTGGGCTATTAGAGCGATATGCAGACCCCTTCACGGAGCATTCGGTCTCGAAAGGTTTTTAATATGGGTTTTAAGAAAAACGCATTTTTCTACTTTAATAAAATTTATTTTTTAATAAATATATAAATATTATCAAACCACATATTTTCAAGATATAATAACATTACATTTTTCTAAAAATAATAGATGACAAGTTTCACCAAAATACCCCCAATTTATCCAAAAGACAAGTTTTACACTAAAATACCATGAACTTTCCAAGATATGTAACTCTCCCTAAAATACTTCAAATCTTTAAAACTCACATCCATGAAACCCTAAATACGATAAATAAATAATCGAGGTTATTTTGAAATTATATTAAACTACTTTTCATAAACCCCCCGAGTTATATAAAACAATTTAAGGATTTTAGTAAATATAGGTTTAAGCGAAATCAATTCACTTGAACCCTAGAGAGCCGGAGAAAGTGAGTGCTTGCCTATTTAAGGTAGAAAAATTAACGGTGTTATCAATGGTAATTGTCTTGGAAAAATACACAAAATCTTGCCGTCCATGTGCAGCAGTTACCGATAACTTCCGAACCTAATTCAAGATCAAAATCAGTTTATAAGTGTCTGATTCAAGTCTGAGTCTAAATCAAACTTGAATCCAAACTCAAATCAGAATCCAATCCAAACATGAATCCAAACTCTAATATGAACCTGAATACCAAAACCGAATACTTAAACCTGAATACTTGAATCAAATCACAATATCAAACATGCAAACATGACTTGACATGACCGAACCATGGCTATAACTTGACATGACTACAAGCTTACATCCTGAACCTGACTACTTGAACAACTTGTATCCATGGTCTCGGCAAGTCTGATAATTATAATCTATACAATACATTACAGGGTTAACGGGGTAGATTGGTACGGAATGTATTAAAAGTGACACGATGATGGTCACTAAAAGACACCTATATGAACTCTCGTGCCGTTTTCCCGTGGGTTTTGATGGGGCCTTGTACTTACATATTACCATAGTCCATGGGACAGTTGGACCTCTCTCGTATACACTGATACCTTCTGTACCAAGTTACAAACAACTACGTTAGAATAATAAACCGATACCTATATAACTTAACAGTTTCCTTCCACATTACTTCTTGTACTCCTTCCTTTCTTTTGGGACTTACCGAGCGCTAGTTCGCTGACGACATTCCTGTCTATTTCTTTCTTTGGAATGTTCGTAAGGAGGACCGAACTCTCTCGAGATCGAGCCTAGCCAGGAGGACGTGGACCAGTTCAATGAGCAGCAAGACTTCTAGCTTTCCTTGTACTTACTATTTCATTTCATATTCCACTGTTTAGGCATTGCTTTCTATCTTTATACTTTTCTTTTCAAAGAAATGTATTGTAAAGATGAATGTTAATAAAAGTTGTTGTTATATTATATCTCTGTCATTTCTTGTGCATTTTATATATTGCTTAGTAACGCTTGACGTATTTATTTCTTAGTAAATACGTCGTTTGTCTGCCATGTCACCGCTTCCGTACACCGGGAAGCGGGGCGTGACATCATGTTAATTTTCTTATCATTTTTATATTGCTTCTTTTACACTTAGCGTATTTATTCCGGAAAATGACCTTCTCGAAATAAATACGTCGTGGGCTTGCCACGCCACCGTTTCCGTCTATTGGTAAGCAGGGCGTGACATGTTTTGTTGGCGGCCCATGCAGGTCCGTTCTGCATGAAGTCATAAGTAATATATAACAAGAAATATGATATTCAACAACTGTACATTCCTTCCAATTCAATTCCTGTTGAATCTACCATAATCTTTCTGCTCTATCTAAGGTGATAGATTATCCCAGCAACCCTAGCACCAACGATGGAAGTACACCACCACAACCTATTCTTACCATTCTACCACCTCCATCTACTGTAGCCGCTCCACTCATAGAACAGATAATACTTCTGAAGGCTATCAAAAGCCTACTTGAGGGTTAGCAGGCTCAAAGCACGATTTTGCAGGAGCAGACTGCTCTCCTTCAACAGAGCTTCATCCGCTCTGAAGCAGAAGCACCGGGAGTGAAACAATTTCGAGCGTTACACCCGAAGAACTTCTCAGAGAAGGAGAAACCACTTGAGGCCGATGAATGGGCTCAGAGCATAGAAGACGACCCAGCTGCAGCTCAAGTCCCAGAAGTGGCTTGGGTCAGAATAGCAAAACTCCAGTTTACTGATAATGCCAGAGTCTGGTGGAAGGCCGAAGAGAGCCGTCTTGAGTAGCCAATCGAGTGGAAGAATTTTCATGATCTCTTTGATGCCAAGTATTTTCCGGAAACCGCACACTTCGAGATGGAACATAAGTTTATTCACCTGCAACAAGAATCTATGTAGGATAATTCAGTAGACGAGTACGATGCTGAATTCACCATGCTCGACAGATTCGCCGCCCATCTAATTCCTACTGCAGAAATCAGAGCCAGACGTTTCCAGTAAGGATTGGACCCTGAGATTCAAGCCACCCTAGCAACGGGAGAATACCTAACACATGAAGCAGCTTTGATGTCAGCCCGTCGCTATGAAGCTATCATTAAGAAGAAGGGAAGGCCACAGTCGGTTGGTATGAAACGTCCTGCCAATCAGATTACTGGAGGAGCCTCTTCTAGGCCAGCTCTCCCAGCGCCTGCTATGAGGCCAGGAGGATCATTTTTCTAGATTGAACCCAATTTTAGTATTTATTATAAGAGGACCGGACACCAAGTCAAGGATTGCCGTCGAGCGAATGGTCATTGTCAGATATGTGGATCATCCTCACACACTATAGGAACTTGACCACACAACCGAACAGGCCCAATTTCCGCAGTTAGACCAGCTATTCAAGCGCCACTTACTCGGTTAGCTCTTCCTTCACCACCTCCACGCGGACCACCTTTACCTCGTCAGCCATCGATGTATCAGTATGCCCAAAGAAATTTACCGAGACGTCAGTCTTTCACTTTGGTGGCCTAGAAGCCGAATCCATAGGTCAAGATAATACGGGAGAACATCCTCCTATATTTTTCAGCGTTTTCAAATTCTTGCATCTTTTAGTTCTTTCACCTACGCAAACATTCTCATGCATCTTCGGTGCAATATCAGTAGTTCCTTCACCACTGCTTTAACCAAACTTTCTTGAATCCGTTACAACATCTTTGTATAAATTTCGAGGACGAAATTTTTATAAGAAGGGTAGAATATAACGACTCTGAAATCACTGTACAAATTTTTTTCTTTTTAATGTACAGAAGAGTGTATTACTGCCTGAGTTGGAGTTATAAATTAGTTTTACTAAATAACAACAAGAAGCCACTTGTAGCTCACTGGTAAAGCTCTCAGACTACTGTAACGTAGTCCCTATGTTCGAATCCCATCAGACACATTATTTTTTTCTGATTTTTTAAAAACTTTTTGGAAGCCCAAAAGTTTACACATGCAATACACACAAAAATGAAAAGTCAGAAAAATCAAACACGTGCAAAAGGGTGTTAACACTGAGAGGAACGCATGGCAAGAATCCAGAACCCCAAAACTATAGGATGAACGATGGATCTTGCTTAGGGGTCGGCGCCAACGGTTCTTTGGTAGCCAAGTGTCCTCGGGCTTTGCACACAAATCCTTTCCACTACCCCTAACTCCCCTGAACTGTTTGATTTCCCTGCAATCAAACATATGTTAGTGTATATGCCCTAGGGGCCATTATTGTATCATACTAGCTTGTATATTACTTAATGGAAGCTTGGGATATTCACAATTATATTAACAGTCTTGCTAAACATGGTAGTATGCTACTTGGTTATATCTATCTTAATATGTGTGTACGTATTGATAGAGCCCCTAGGATCTTGCTTGACTACCAGCGTTGTGATGGCAGTCACACTAGTGGGGGCTGGGTAGTCTACAAGCACATCCTTTTTCAGGTCCTTGGTCTTAGGATTCTCGAGACAGGGCATCGATACTCCGGAGTAGACTAGTGTGTACGCTTCTCATCCCAGTTGGGGAGATGGTCTGTCCCACAGCCATCAGTACGTCGTACTGGAGATAGTATACAGGTGCTCGTTGGGTTACGGGAACATCGGACAGGACTCGCCGGGAACTGTTGGTTGGTATTATACCCGTCGTCAGTTAAAAGTTCCCAGGTGACATGGGTACAGCATAGTCCGCAGACTTGACACTGCTACTTCGCCTCGAGTGTGTCCCACTGTTCTTAGATTGCTACCCTACCACGGCTCAAAGGAGTCGTGCAAACAGGTAGCAGTTGGGTGCAGTCCCGAGCACTTGGAGGCAGTGACGGTTAGACATGATTCGTCTCTCCCGGTATTGGGAGTTGATATCGCGCTGTGTCTGGAGAGCCATTACGCAAAATCCCTGGCCAGGGCAAGCGAGATTTACTGGTAGGTTTTCCAGTAGTTTCTCAAGGTGTAATGAGCTTCGCTCCGACACGACTTATACCGCTTTTAGGGGACTGACGCTTTCCGCCCCCTAGGCCCGATATACGATAGTCCTAGACGGACAGACTGGACTGTACGGAGATTGCCACATCAGGCTCAGTAGGAGTTTGGATGGGTTTCCTCATCGGCCTTCTTATCGACATCTACCTGGAGACCGTTACGTACAGCTAGTGCCGCTTGCGGTCTATGGTTAAACCCACTGCCAGCGTAGTAGTCGAGTCTTTAGAGTCCCACACAGAGAGTTTCCCTGCTTCGGGCGAAACGATATAGAGGTCGTATGGTTTTACGACAAGGGTTCGGACGCATACGTATTTTTACGCACGTACGATGTTCGGACAGTTTTTACTAGCCGGCTTTGATTTAAGCTAGATTCTAGTATCGGATTATTGGATTTATACAGTCTAAAGTTTTTCCGTGTTTTCACGGATAGGAGGGGCGTTCTCGTAATTTGGCGAGAACCTTCTAGAAGGATGATGACTTGAGGGCTAAGGTGGTATTTGCATTTATTGATTTAGTGACTCATTTGTGTGATTCATCCATGGAGTTAATGATGCATTTAATGGCTAATGACTCATGAGATGAATCACACAAGATGAATGAATGAAGCATGGTTGATAAATCATTTGATTTATTCATTTGATAAATCATTTGATTTATTAATTTAATAAATCATCATGCTTCATATATTCAAAATGAATCATTTTTTCATTTCATTCTCACTCTCACCTTCTCTCTCGTTAAGCTCTCTCTCTTCAAACCCTAATCCTACCCTCTCATATGTTGAGATCAAGAATTAGCAAGACTCATTAATCCATAATCGTACTCTATAATCCCTAGGTGACTTTGATTAGCAATTAGAGTAACCTAGTTACCTCAAGATTAGAGGCAAAACTTGAAGTAGAAGCTCTCGGGTGGACCGTCTATTACAAAGAGGAGGCCGACGAGGAGGTGGTTAACGAGAAGAAGAAGGACTTGGTTCATTAGGTATAATCTTCTTTCATAGTAGCTAATTACTCCTATGATAGTGTTAATTATAGTTTAGCAAAGATCCTTTCGGTTAGTCGATGTTGTTTTAAACAAAATGATTGTTTTACCTATTCCGCCTCCCCGCAACTCGTGGGGTGTACAACGTCGACTTACAGTGGTATCAGAGCCTCGCTAAACCATAACTAACTTATTAGCAAAGTCCTTAGAAATTCGATCGCAAAACGAACCGGAAAAAACATCATTTTTATCAAGTTTCTGTCGATTTTAAAACGGGGTCTAAAAATTTTTCAGGGACCTCTAAAATTACAAGTAGGAAAATATAAGAATACTGGAGAAATTTGGGTTCCTGAATCGGCCATGTCGCCGCGGAACCGCGGCCGATCCAAGCGATCGGCCGCGGATCCGCTGCCGAGTTAGGGCCGAGTCAGCCCAAAATTCCCCAGAACTCTTCAGTGATTATTTTGTTCTTTCTGGAATGTTTATTTTCTGCTCAAGTCTCAGGTGCACAGAGAAGTTTTTGGAGTAGAATCTATTGTGTTTGCTCGATCGAAATTCTACGATGTTTGGCTAATTAGATTACATCTGTGAATTGTATAATGTGTTCGTAAACCTCCCTTAACTGCTAGTATGTCGGTTGGCAGGGGGTTGCGCATTTCTGTAATGATTTTACTGTTTGTGCTTATGAACTTGATTGGATCGTTTTGATGATTAGCCGGGGTTTGAGATGGGTTTTTATATTCATTCATTCGATATAAATTGTAATATGTTGTAATATTATTTTGCGGGGCACATCCAGGTTGCGGTTGTAGCCACCGTTGTATTATTTCATTTTACTGATTTTTGCTCCTAGGATAGACCCAAGGTGGGGTGCACAAACTACCAGGTACTTTGAAGTGTTTAGTGGCCTACTCACGTTGTTGAGGGAGACCGCATCACTTCGGGTACTTGGCGGGTAGTTTGCCGTACCCGTAGGGGTCTAGGGTGGGGTAATGGCTATTCATCACAACTGTGTAATCCGTCTTTCGTTGCAGGCTCAAAGGAAACGCGGATTGCTTGTATATCCAATAATGTTCATCTGTGATCTGGAATGCCTATTATTGCGTCTGACGAATGTACAATATCTATATATGATAGCTATTTAGACGTCACTTATGTTTTACACCCGCGCTAGCCCAGCCCCCGCTCTGTCGTTAGTTAAGTAACCTAACGGGTGATGACGGGACCCAGTGGTGAATGCGGATGGCATAAGAGGACGTTGTATTTGTAGGGTTACTAGGCACACTAATGAAGTTACACAAGTGATCAAACATGCCCAATTGAAATTTTACATGTGCCGAGAAAACCTAATACGGATCGTTAACTAGATATATAGGCGAAGCAAGCATGTAATCGAATTAAATGCTAAGGGAAAGTGACCACGACCTTTGTAGATCCGGTCCACCACTTCCTAAGCTCCGCGATGATCTCCCTCCGCTGTCCAAATCAAACCCTTGACTCTAGCATTGGCATCATCGAAGAATGAGCGGGCTTGATCGTCGGTTCGATGCCGAAGATGATCTACGTCGAGGCATCATAAGAACAAGCTCCAACTTCACCAAGCCTTGAAAACTTGTGAAGGAAACACCCTATACAACTTGGCAAGAGGTAGAGGATGAAGAAATAGGAAGTGGGTAGACTTTAGATTTGGATTTCTCACTCATTTTGGCTAGTTGCCATTGATGGTGCAAGCTTTCTTCAAGTTGAAGATGAAGAAGAAGATGATAAAGAATTATGATAAGTGTTATGTAAATGATAAATAAATCAATACTTATCATTTACTAACCCTTGGTTAGTTGTAGAGAATGGACCATGGTTAACTTGAATGGTTAGGGTTAAGGATGAGACAAGAATGGTGACTTAGTCAAAGTTTCAAGAAACTTCAACTACAAACAAATCAAGCCACCATTCTATTTTCTTTATCATTTTCTTTTTCCAAAATAAACAAAAAGAATAAATAAATGAATAAGTAAATAAAAAGAAAACCCTAATCATAAACTTAACCATGGTCTAATTCTTTACACTAACCCTAGCTTGCATGTATCATCAAACATGATACAATCATGTGCACAAAATATATCACATATACAATGTGCACAAACCAAGTGAGTAAATCCATTTAAAGTGAACCGATACTAGTTGATGCAAAGTAATATATCAAATATATAATTCTACATTAAATCATTAAATCAACACTTGATTTAACGATCCGGTCATGTCGCATATAACCGGCTAGTATCCAATGTATCGGCTTATCGAATCAATCCTTGATTCGATAACTAGCTTATATCGCATACAACCATTCGACACATTCATCGCGAGAATGAAATACGGTATCATATACACGCATTATTCTCGGTCCCGCACATATCTCATATGCGCTCCTATTTCGTTTCGCTTGAGCCAGGAAACCTCTGTGTAGGACTCTAAAGACTCGTCAATACGCCGGTAGCGGATGATGATCATATCAAGCACCCACAAGCCGCAAGCGGTCTGCTAAACGTAACGGCCACCCGGGTATTGAGCGATCAGAAGATCGACGAGCAAGCCCGCTCACACTCCTGTGAATCCAACCAGTAACACTTACCGTACAGTCCGGTCTGTTCGTCTGATATGTCGCATATCTCGCCTAGGGGTGGTAAACGTCAGACCCCAGTAGCTCGATAAGTCATGCCGACTTGAGGTCCATAACATTCATGAAACTACTGATAACTCTTACCAGTATATCACGGCAACCCTGGCCAGGGATTTCCTGTTATGGCCAGTCGAGCATAGCACAACATCAACCCCCAATACCGGTAGAGACGAATCCCCTCCTATCGCTCATTGCCTCCATGTGAATCGGGACTGTACCCAAAAACCACCTGTTTGCACGACTCAGTAGAGCCGTGGTAGGGTGGAAATCAAAGCACAGTGGGAGACACACAAGACTCTATGACGATCTCGGGTCAACAGACTAAGCTGTACCAGTGTCACCAGAGAACTGCCATCTGACGTGAGGTATAATACCATCTGGGAGTTCTCGGCGAGTCCGTTCAGTGTACCCAGTCTCTACTGAGCACCCGTATACTATCTCTGATGTCAAACACCAATGGGTATGGGATCATCCATTGCCCATCACATGGGTCGAGAAGATATACGCTAGTCTACTCTGGAATATCGATGCCCCGTCTCGATATTCCCACGACTAGGAACAATGAAGGATGTACTCATTGACTACCCAGGCCCCACTAGTATGATCTACATCATAGTCCTGGAAGTCGAGTACTCATCCTAAGGGCTTTATCAACATGTAATCAGAGAGACAGGAAGTATACATGTTAAGATAAAGAGCAACCAGATAGCGTACTATCATGTTGAGCAAGAAAGTCCTACATATATATGTCCCAGCATCCACTACAATATACATCCAATGTACAGTAATGGCCTCTAGGGCATACATATAACTAACAATCTCCCACTTGCACTAGGGCCATCTGTAGTAGTGGTTGTAGTATCTAATACTCAACCATCCCCTAAAAGTCTCTCTTTGGGAAAAGGCCTTCGTGAGTGGATCCGCCGTGTTCTCCTCTGAGTCTACTCTCCCAACCTTGATCACCCTGGAGATCAACTATCTCCATGGTCAGGTGATGCTGCCTCAGATTATGTCTGGGTCACTGATGGGACCAGGGTTCCTAGGCCAAAGCCACAGTTCCATTGTCACACAATGGTAGGAACCTAGTTCATCTCATGAACCATTATACCCCCAAACAACCTCTTTGGTAGCATCTTAAGTAGCGATGTATCCTGCCTTTATCGTCTAGTATGTCACGGTATCTGGCTTGGAACTCTTCCAACATACCGTCCCTTTACTGAGGGTAAAGACAATGCATGCGACTGACATTCAGTCGTCCTTATCACTCTGGAACCCTTCCAGTGATTCTCCCCAGGATCGATTGATACCATCTCACTACAACTAGTGAGTATCCTAACATCCAATTAGATCTATCTCATAGATCCAAAGCTTAGGATTTAATAGGTATCACTTTGATCCTATATGGAAAATCATTGTGATAAGCGGAGATTGATCGAGCGTAGCATAGGAAATTCCTTCCCTAACAAGAGTATGTCATCCACGTACTCTACGAGGATCGTCACCATACTCCCTACTACCTTTTTGTTTATACAAGGTTCATCTACCATTGTGATGATGTCAACTTCTTTGACTAATCCATCAAAACAGATGTTCCAACTCCGCGATGCCTGCTTTATCTTATAAAGCATCTTGAACACGTTTCCGCTGCTCCCACTGTCTACGAGGCCCTCTGGCTGTGTTCTTATAGACGTTCTCTTCTAAATCAATATTTAGAAAAGTAGTCATGGTATGTAGCCGTGGCAAGTAGGATCTGGATGGATTTAAACATAGTCCCTGGAAAAGGTTTCATCATTATCCGTGCCTGGTTGATGACGAAAAACTTTAACAAGTCTAGCTTTGAAAGTCTCAACTTTTCCATGTACACCAAGTAATCTTCTCAAGATATACTTGCTCCTGATGGGGATTTAACCCTTCAGATATAGCAACCAAAGTCCATACTTTGTTGGTGTATATGGATTCCATCTCAGACCGCTAAGCATCCAGCCATTCTTACAGAGTCCCTACTCTTGATGGCCTGCTCGAATCTAGTTGGGTCATCATCTCATGATGCAATCCTCGCTCCCACTGTCATCGAGAAACCGAGGTATCTCTCAGGCAGGCGAGGAACCCTACCAGATCGGCGGAGAGGCTGAGGTTCGTCGGGGACTATAGAATCCTTTGGTTCTGTCAAATCTTCAGCTATAGTTTCGTATAGCTGGAACCTTTCCAGTTCTACAGAACTGACCTTGCCTTGATCTTGTCCGGATTTTTCTTTTGACATAGGCCGGACAATCCCAAATCTTAACTTACTTAAGAGATAGGATCTTCCCTTTCCATATCACATATGAAGTGGTAGGCAGTGATTTGATTCGAACCTAATTCAATAGGTACGCAGCTTCTCAAGCGCATAACATCCAAAAGGAAATAGGTAACTCAGTAATACTCATCATAGAGCACACGATATCTAATATTGTGTGATTGCTCCGCCCCGATACACCGTTGTGCTGTGGTGTATTCAGAGGAGTAATACTGAGAGAGAATCTTATTTTCCTTTAGAATGGTCCAGGAATGCCATGTACAAGTATTCTCCTCCCTGATCTCATCATAGGACATAATACTTATACCCGGTTATTGGTTCTCTACTTCTAACTTATATTCTGTGAATATCTCAAAAGGTTCGGACTTGTGTTTCAACAGGAACATATGTCAGAATCTTGAGAGATTATCAGAGAATATAATGAAGTATAAAGAACCAGTCCTGGCATGTGTAGACAGGAGACCTTACATACATCATCATGCATCAGTCCCAAGAGTTTACTAACTCTTTCTCAGTTTTCAGCAAACGGAGCTATGGTCATCTAATCTTTGCGACATGACTGACAAGTTTCACAAGATGTAAATTCAAACTAATTTAAATATGCATCTAAAATGTAACTTCAGCCAGTCGGGTCGCATTGATGTGACCTAGTCTACAATACCTCAAGAAGAATTTGTTCATTTCTGAACTCTTCCTCTTGTGTGTGTTCAGTATATAAGGAACTGTAGTTTGATTTAGAACGTCAATGCTTTTAGATAACGTGCCTGAACCGATCAACTTTTGATATAGGAAATGTTCAAAACATTATCCAACAATACAAAATTATATCATTTCTTTACTAATAAAGAGACTGATATGATTTTGTATATCAGGTTCGGTATTTAATAGCATTTGTTCAGAATCAATGTATTAGTAATAGAGGGTGACAGTGACCAACAGACTTGGCTGCAACACTTGCCCCGTTTTCTGCCTCATGAAACTTATCACCCGTTCTCAGTTTTTCTACCCTTTTGTAGCCCTATGTAACAGATTACATATCTGGGATCCTGATCCGGTATCATATACCCAGGATGCAGAGGATACTGAGAAACAGTTCTTTGTAATGAACACACCCGAAGGAGATGCATCGTATGCACTGTCTTCGTTTGGGCGGCATAGGAATTCTGGTATTGCCTATTTCCTGCTCTGTCTTATAACAATTATAAGTTGGAGCGGGACCAACGTTCCCCAGCTCAGTATAACAAGCAGGTTCGGTCAATACATCCATTTTATTATCTTGATTAAGGCGTGATATGGTCGCTACCAGGAGAGAGAGAGAAGAAAACACTCTGCGTGCGCTCTTGCAAGATCAGATTGGTTATATATTTTATCTAATCAGGATGGCTCCCACTGTTTTTATCAAATCTTCCTTCAAACCTTAAAAGGAAAGACTAGCCGGGATTAATTACACTCTACAAGTTCGCCAATCTTTCAGCCAGGCCAGTGTCGGTACTTTGAGGGAGGTTCCCCGTGCTTTCGCACGGACCTAATTACAGTAAACCTCGTTTTCCCAGAGGCGTAACCCCGTTGACACCTTTCTAGATGCCTACTTGATCGGCTAATTGCAAAGTGCAAAACTCTCCCAGGAGTAACAATTACTCGCAGTGGGTATCGGGATCCAACTATCATATAGAAGGTATGCAATCTCATTGCAAATTTCAACACTTGAAACTCCCGATAAATGTTTTTACCCCTAGCACCTATGACCTTAACTATGGTCAACAAATCATAAGTACTAGTCAAGTTCTACCCGTCATTTCGTGATTAATTAGACCCACCCACATGACCCTTAACTAAGGTCAACAAAGTCACGCGACTGTCCTAACTAATCGCATCATATGCGGTGTAGGAAGACATCACTTAGCTACCGTACACTGTGCCTTGACTATGGTCAACAAACACAGCACGAATACTAAGTACTCTACTTCCTAAAATGACGGAGGGTTGCGAATGGTTTTTGTGAAAACCTTTAACGCTTTGAACTTGATCTCGTTGCGGAATCAAATGGTTTTTAAATGGAATGTTTTCGAGGCTTTTCTAGTTTTGCTAAAGGGGTCACTCCCGGTGAAGGGATCGTCGGCCCTTTCCTCGTCGAATGAGGTGCGGGATATATCATATATATCACTGTGCAAAGAGGAAACTATAGAAGCAATCAAAGACAAACCGAGGGTTATAGCATCTGCCAGTTATTGCTAAAGGAGTCACTCCCGGTGAAGGGATCTCGGTCCTTTCCTCATCGAATAAGGTGCAGGATGTTCTATAATGAACACCGCGATGCAAAGCAAGAACTGTAGCTACCTGTTTTTATTTTGAAATTCGATTCCACAACATCAATTAGGTTTATTTTCTTTCATTAATCTCATTAATGAATATCCCATCATTTAAGTCTACCTAACCATCACAGATAAATATAACGTACGCTTATGCCATCCGCATTCGCCTCGATGTCCCGTCTGCACCGTTAGGTTAGGTAACTAACGGCAGAGCGGGGCAGGGATAGCGCGGGTGTAAAACATAAGCAACGTTTATATAAAATATCTTATATACTATATATAATATCTGTCACAGAACATCACATGATCACATCACAGATAAAACACAGCAGAAGAAACATATGAAATATTGGATATACTAGGACGTCCGTGTTTTCAATACGAGCCAGTATAAAACACGGATTCCACGGTCGTGATGAATAGCCAATCCCACACCCCTAGACCCCTACGAGAGCGGCAAGCAACCCTACCAATTCTAGGGTTAGGAGACCCGGACTCGACTCCTCGAGTTGGTCTCCCACTGGACCCCAGAACCCGGTTACTTGTGCTCCCCTCCTTGGGTCTATCGTAGTGCAGAAAAGTAAATAATATACAAAAGGTGACATCTTCCGCAACCTGGAAGTGCCCCAATAAAAGAATATTACATACAAGTATTTTACATGAATGAAAATGAAAAACACTCATCTCACATAAAACCCCCCGGCTATTCGAACACGACGATCCAACATAACATATCCAGCAACACATAACATCACATGTCATCAACGTAAGTAAATATGTGCACCCCAATTGTCGTTGACATATAGCAACGAAACCGGCGATATCACATATTACACTTACGGTCACAGAAAAGAAAGTGTAAAACTACAACAGTTGGAATCCGCAACCTCTTTAGACATCACATGCCTAATCAAATGAATTACTTAGACATCGCATGCCTAACAATTATAAACCCCGCATTTTAGTCTCGAAATCGAAAACACTTTTCAATATCAAGTCGGGCAATTCAACAAGATTCCCGAAAAACTGATCGAATGCTCGTCGCAAACTTTAGTAGGCGGCCGCACACATGAAATAAGTCTAACAACATTCAGTTCGTGCCTCAGTACCAACGGTCCAGCCGTAGAAGGGTCAAGCCAACACCTCACATGCGGCACGCCGTACGGCCCCAAACCCGAAGGTTCAAAGGGCAGTTCAAGACGGTCACATAATCGAGTTAAGGTTTGTTGTCTTCTAGAGGGTCCATCGCGTTACTTGCACTACTTAGAACGTCGTTAAACTACGGAAAAATCCAACAATTGGAAATTTCCCGGCAGGGGAAAAAGTGGGTATTTATATTCGGTCGAACTTTTTAACATATTTTAAGATTATCCGGAAAAGCACACAGACAGAATTAGACAATCCTATCGATATACCGAGTCCCCAATACGACCCAGAAAATGCAACTCTGGAAAAAATTAATAAAATCCCCAGGAAAGCCAGCACAGATAACTAAGAATTACTGTGCAAAATTGGATGCACAAAACGACAAAATGGCCGCGGAACCGCCGCATGAGCATGCTCATGCCGCGGATCCGCGGCGCCTTTATGGAATCAGGCCCTCGAATTTTACAGTAAGCCTTAGATCTTCCTATTGATTTTTCTGAATATTTTTAATCTGCAAAAATCCACATTTTACAGAATTGTCCAGAGAGCATTTTCAAGTCGGGGTTTTGGGTCGATCGGACTTCTAATTCCGTCGGGACTTCGCCTAAGGCTCTAGCCAGTCTCTGATACCACTGTAGGGTTACTAGGCACACTAATGAAGTTACACAAGTGATCAAACATGCCCAATTGAAATTTTACATGTGCCGAGAAAACCTAATACGGATCGTTAACTAGATATATAGGCGAAGCAAGCATGTAATCGAATTAAATGCTAAGGGAAAGTGACTACAACCTTTGTAGATCCGGTCCACCACTTCCTAAGCTCCGCGATGATCTCCCTTCGCTGTCCAAATCAAACCCTTGACTCTAGCATTGGCATCATTGAAGAATGGGCGGGCTTGATCGTCGGTTCGATGCCGAAGATGATCTACGTCGAGGCATCACAAGAACAAGCTCCAACTTCACCAAGCCTTGAAAACTTGTGAAGGAAACACCCTATACAACTTGGCAAGAGGTAGAGGATGAAGAAATAGGAAGTGGGTAGACTTTAGATTTGGATTTCTCACTCATTTTGGCTAGTTGCCAATGATGGTGCAAGCTTTCTTCAAGTTGAAGATGAAAAAGAAGATGATAAAGAATTATGATAAGTGTTATGTAAATGATAAATAAATCAATACTTATCATTTACTAACCCTTGGTTAGTTGTAGAGAATGGACCATGGTTAACTTGAATGGTTAGGGTTAAGGATGAGACAAGAATGGTGACTTAGTCAAAGTTTCAAGAAACTTCAACTACAAACAAATCAAGCCACCATTCTATTTTCTTTATCATTTTCTTTTTCCAAAATAAACAAAAAGAATAAATAAATGAATAAGTAAATAAAAAGAAAACCCTAATCATAAACTTAACCATGGTCTAATTCTTTACACTAACCCTAGCTTGCATGTATCATCAAACATGATACAATCATGTGCACAAAATATATCACATATACAATGTGCACAAACCAAGTGAGTAAATCCATTTAAAGTGAACCGATACTAGTTGATGCAAAGTAATATATCAAATATATAATTCTACATTAAATCATTAAATCAACACTTGATTTAACGATCCGGTCATGTCGCATATAACCGGCTAGTATCCAATATATCGGCTTATCGAATCAATCCTTGATTCGATAACTAGGTTATATCGCATACAACCATTCGACACATTCATCGCGAGAATGAAATACGGTATCACATACACGCATTATTCTCGGTCCCGCACATATCTCATATGCACTCCTATTTCGTTTCGCTTGAGCCAGGAAACCTCTGTGTAGGACTCTAAAGACTCGTCAATACGCCGGTAGCGGATGATGATCATATCAAGCACCCACAAGCCGCAAGCGGTCTGCTAAACGTAACGGCCACCCGGGTATTGAAAGATCAGAAGATCGACGAGCAAGCCCGCTCACACTCCTGTGAATCCAACCAGTAACACTTACCGTACAGTCCGGTCTGTTCGTCTGATATGTCGCATATCTCGCCTAGGGGTGGTAAACGTCAGACCCCAGTAGCTCGATAAGTCATGCCGACTTGAGGTCCATAACATTCGTGAAACTACTGATAACTCTTACCAGTATATCACGGCAACCCTGGCCAGGGATTTCCTGTTATGGCCAGTCGAGCATAGCACAACATCAACCCCCAATACCGGGAGAGACGAATCCCCTCCTATCGCTCATTGCCTCCATGTGAATCGGGACTGTACCCAAAAACCACCTGTTTGCACGACTCAGTAGAGCCGTGGTAGGGTGGAAATCAAAGCACAGTGGGAGACACACAAGACTCTATGACGATCTCGGGTCAACAGACTAAGCTGTACCAGTGTCACCAGAGAACTGCCATCTGACGTGAGGTATAATACCATCTGGGAGTTCTCGGCGAGTCCGTTCAGTGTACCCAGTCTCTACTGAGCACCCGTATACTATCTCTGATGTCAAACACCAATGGGTATGGGATCATCCATCGCCCATCACATGGGTCGAGAAGATATACGCTAGTTTACTCTGGAATATCGATGCCCCGTCTCGATATTCCCACGACTAGGAACAATGAAGGATGTACTCATTGACTACCCAGGCCCCACTAGTATGATCTACATCATAGTCCTGGAAGTCGAGTACTCATCCTAAGGGCTTTATCAACATGTAATCAGAGAGACAGGAAGTATACATGTTAAGATAAAGAGCAACCAGATAGCGTACTATCATGTTGAGCAAGAAAGTCCTACCTATATATGTCCCAGCATCCACTACAATATACATCCAATGTACAGTAATGGCCTCTAGGGCATACATATAACTAACAGTATTTTCGTTGTTTTCTGCAATGATAGGTTAATTGATGGGACGCATTATATTAATGCAAAGAAAATAAACCAAAGTTGAATCGTTGGAACAGTTTAAAAGAAACCACTCGGTTATTTTAAAACAGAGGATATTCTTTAAATTGCGGAGCTTTAACCACTCCTTTTAAAAAGCTATCAGGTTCCTTCGATCATATCAAGTTCACTATGTTCACGGTTTCGCCAAAACCATTCGTAGCCCTCCGTCATTTCATTTAGGTATTCAGTAGTATTCAAGCTATGTATTTTGACCAACGCCAAGGCATAGTGTTTGGTAGCTGCTGGGTATTCATTTGTTGCATAGATAGATGGGTTAGTTTGGGACAGTCGTATTATCATTTGACCAACGTCAGGGGTATGTACGGATGGGTTCAAATTAACAAGATAATGATGGGTATAACTTGACATGTGACTTATGACATTTTGACCAACGCCAAGGTCATAAGAGCATGGGGCAGAAACTTATATCGGGAATTTCTAAAGAAACTGAAATTTGCAAAGAGATGCATACCATTTGGAGTTTGATGAATGTTGGTAGGATTCCTTCAACATTATCATACGATGATATTTGGATCCCGATCCTACTGTGAGTATATACTACTCATCAGGAGATTCATCACTTAACGATCAATGCTATAAACCAAGTAGGTGCCGAGAAAGGTGTCAGCGGGGCTACGCCCCTAGAGAAAAGAGGTTATTTAATTAAGGAACTTCGCGAAAGCGTTAGAAAACCTCCCTCGAAGTATCAACACTGGCCTGGCTGAACGGTTAAGCAAGTATTGTACGGTGAGAATAGTCTTGGCTAGTTCTTCATTTTTGGTTTGAGGAGGGATTCGAGAAACAGTGGGAGCCATCCAGTTTAGATAAACTAAAAACCACTCTAAACTTGCAAGAGCATCATGCTAAAGTGTTCCCTCTCTCTCTCATTGCAGTGACCCAAAAACATGACAGGCCTTAAGTTACTTTTAGAGAAAAATATATTGACAGGGCAAAACTATAAAGATTGGCTGCGGAATATCAAGATGGCTTTGACTTATGAAAAATTGGGGTATGTCCTTACCACTAAGGCACCTGCAGTCCCTGGTCCTAAATCCAGAAATGCGGATAAGGAAATCCGTAAAACCTGGGAGTTAGATTGTGCGAAGGCCAAGTGCATCGTGCTTGCCTCGATGAATAATGAACATCAGATGAGGCACGAGGATATGGATCTTTAATCCATATTTCTCCATACAAAGGATCCGTATGGGGAGCAATCTCGTATAGCAAGATACGAGACCTCAAAGAACTTGTTTCAGGTAAGGTTGGCCGTCGGATCATCGGTAGGAGAACATGTCCTAAAGATGATTGGCTATATAGAAGAGCTCGCAGACCTTGGGACGACTTTGGAGAACGAGCTCTATACAGACTTGATTCTCCAGTCCCTTCCTTCCACCTACGCCCAGTTTATTCTGAATTTCAACATTCAAAGAAAAGAAGTTGAACTTCCAGAACTCCTTAACATGTTGAGGAGTGCAGAGGGTACCTTGCAGAAGGCAAGGGAAACACCCGCTATGTTTGTTTGCGGTGCTTCTTCTTCCGGGTCCAAGGCTAGGGCCAAAGGAAGGATGAATAAGGCCGCCACCAAACCTAGAGGAGGTGTTAGTAAGGTGGGATCGAAGGGAAAGAAAAAGATTGCGGTGCCAGTAGTGGCAAAGGATGAGTGCTTCCACTGTCATAGGAAAGGGCACTGGAAGAAAGATTGCAAGGCTTGGAATGCCAAGAACCAGGAACCGAAGCAAGCCGTGGCTTCGACTTCAGGTGTGTTTGTAATTGAGAATTGTCTGTCAATCAACTCTACTTCCTGGGTATTGGATACCGGATCATGATCTCATATATGCAATTCATTTCAGGCACTGAAAAACCGTAGAGTGCTGAAGGTTGGTGATATGACCCTGAAGGTTGCTAACGGAGCTAGCGTGGGAGCTGTGTCCATAGGGGATTATCACCTGGGATTGACGAGTGGATATATTTTGGTTTTACATAACTGTTTTTGTATACCTAGTTTAACGTGTAATATCATATCAGTTTCCTTGTTATCTAAAGAAGGTTATGATTTCACGTTTGTAAGCGATGTTGTTAACATCCACCTTAATCATGGTTTGATTGGGTCCGGTACACTGGATAACGGTATATATGTCTTAAACCAATTACATATTGTCAATGTCCAGAATACACTAAAAAGAAAGTCTCCAGATTTAAATAAGGCTTTCTTATGGCAATGTAGACTAGGTCACATCAATGAGACAAGGTTAACTAAGTTACATAGAGAAGGATATTTGGATTCGTTCGAATATCAATCTTATGCCACTTGTCAATCATGTCTCAAAGGAAAGATGACAAAGACTCCATTCACTGGACATGGAGTAAGAGCGAGGGAGCTCTTAGGACTCATACACAGCGATGTATGTAGTCCAATGTCTACACATGCAAGAGATGGTTTTTCCTATTTCATTACTTTTACGGATGATTACTCTGGGTACGGATTCATTTTCTTGATGAAACATAAATCCGAGGCTTTTGAGAAATTCCAAGAGTATAAGAATGAAGTAGAAAACCAAACCGGCAAAAATATCAAGACACTAAGATCTGATCGAGGTGGTGAATACTTAAGTGCCGAGTTCCTAGGTTACCTAAAAGAGAAAGGAATTCTCTCTCAGCTTACTCCTCCATACACTCCACAGCATAACGGTGTATCGGAGAGACGGAATCGAACCCTATTGGATATGGTACGTTCCATGATGAGTAATGCTGAGTTACCGCGATCTTTCTGGGGTTATGCGCTAGAATCAGCGGCATATCTTTTGAAAAGGGTTCCTACCAAGACTGTGCCTACCACGCCATATCAGATGTGGAGTGGGAAGAAACCCTAACTTCAGTATCTGAAGATATGGGGATGTCCAGCTTTTGTTAAAAAGCAGCATGTGGACAAACTCGAGGTACGATCAGTACAGTGTATGTTTGTGGGATATCCAAAGAACTCCAAGGGGTATTATTTCTATTACGCAGAGGAACAAAAGGTTTTTGTTTCTCATAATGCCCATTTTCTAGAACAGCAGTTTTTAGAAAAGGAAACAAGTAGGAGCGAAATAGAACTGGAAGAAATTCTAGAACCACAAATAACTACTGAAAGTTTGGTAGAACCAATAGTTCAAGAAGAACAGGACATTCCCGCACCCCTTCGCAGGAGTAGTAGGCCGTCTCATCTGCCTGAGAGATACTACGGTTTTCTCATAGATGGGGATAGAGAGGATTGCGTCATTGATGATAATGAACCTACTAGCTTCCAGCAGGCCATCCAGAGCGGTGACTCGGTACGATGGCTAGATGCAATGCGGACCGAAATGGAGTCCATGTACACCAACAAAGTATGGACTTTGGACTTTGCTCCAGATGGGTTAAAACCCATAGGATGCAAATGGATCTTCAAGAAAAAGATTGGTGTAGATGGGCAGGTGGAAACCTATAAGGCTAGACTTGTTGCAAAGGGTTTTCGTCAAAGACTTGGTTTGGACTATGACGAAATTTTTTCTCCAGTGGCTATGCTCAAATCCATTTGGGTCCTTCTTGCCATTGCTGCCTTCCATGATTATGAGATCTGGCAGATGGACGTAAAGACGGCTTTTCTAAATGGTAATTTAGAAGAGCGCATCTATATGGATCAGCCAGAAGGCTTCAATCAGAGTGGGAGCAGCGGGAAAGTGTGCAAGTTGCTTAAGTCCATTTATGGACTGAAGCAGGCATCGCGGAGTTGGAACATCTGTTTTGATGAAACGGTCAAAGAATATGACTTTATCAAAAATCCAGATGAACCATGTATATATAGTAAAATTGTAGCACGAACTGTCGTATTCCTCGTCTTGTACTTGGATGACATTCTATTGATAGGAAATGACATTCCTATGATACAATATGTCAAAGGATTCTTGTCACACAGGTTCTCCATGAAAGACCTGGGTGATGCCTCTTATATTCTGGGGATCTCGATCTATCGTGATAGATCCAAGAGGATGTTGGGACTTTCGTAGTCCAGGTATATCAACACTATACTGAAAAAATTCAGTATGGAAGATTATAAGCGCGGTAATTTACCGGCTTGTCACGGAATCACCCTCTCCAATGAGATGTCTCCCAAGACTGATTTGGAAAGGGATCGCATGTCGATTATACCCTACGCTTCTGCGGTAGGCTCTATAATGTATGCGATGTTGTGCACCAGACCAGATGTAGCTTACGCACTGAGCGTGGTAAGCAGGTATCAGTCAGACCCAGGGGAGAAGCACTGGATTGTAGTAAAGAACATTCTCAAGTACCTGAGAAGGACTAAGAAGATGTTCTTGGTTTACGGCGGAAAAGACCTCAAGATCGAGGCCTTTGCTGATTCCGGCTTCCAGAGCGATAAGGATGACTCCAAGTCCATGTCAGGTTATGTCTTTACCCTCAATGGAGGGGCGGTGTGCTGGAAGAGCTCCAAGCAGGACACCGTTGCAGACTCGACGATGGAAGCGGAGTATATTGCTGCTTGCGATGCCGCAAAAGAAGCGGTATGGATGAAGAAGTTCCTAATAGAACTTCAGGTGGTTCCTACCATTGTTGATCTAATACCGCTGTATTGCGACAACAACGGAGCTATAGCTTTAGCGAAGGAACCCAGGTCCCATCAGAAGTCCAGACACATCTTAAGGCGGTATCACCTGATCAGGGAGATCATAGATCGCCGGGAGATCGAGGTCTAGAGAGTTTCTACAGAGGAGAACATTGCTGATCCATTCACAAAGGCATTACCTCAGATTCAGTTCGAGAGGCTACTCGAGATGATCGGTCTTCGATATGCCAGTACATGGCCCTAGTGCAAGGGGAGATTGTTAGTTTATATGCCCTAGGGGCCATTATTGTATCATACTAGCTTGTATATTACTTAATGGAAGCTTGGGATATTCACAGTTATATTAACAGTCTTGCTAAACATGGTAGTATGCTACTTGGTTATATCTATCTTAATATGTGTGTACGTATTGATAGAGCCCTTAGGATCTTGCTTGACTACCAGCGTTGTGATGGCAGTCACACTAGTGAGGGCTGGGTAGTCTACAAGCACATCCTTTTTCAGGTCCCTGGTCGTAGGATTATCGAGACAGGGCATCGATACTCCGGAGTAGACTAGTGTGTACGCTTCTTATCCCAGTTGGGAAGATGGTCTGTCCCACAGCCATCAGTACGTCGTACTGGAGATAGTATACAGGTGCTCGTTGGGTTACGGGTACACCGGATATAACTCGCCGGGAACTGTTGGTTGGTATTATACCCGTCGTCAGTTAACAGTTCCCAGGTGACATGAGTACAGCATAGTCCGCAGACTTGACACTGCTACTTTTCCTCGAGTGTGTCCCACTGTTCTTAGATTGCTACCCTACCACGGCTCAAAGGAGTCGTGCAAACAGGTAGTAGTTGGGTGCAGTCCCGAGCACTTGGAGGCAGTGGCGGTTAGACAGGATTCGTCGCTCCCGGTATTGGGAGTTGATATCGCGCTGTGTCTGGAGAGCCATTACGCAAAGTCCCTGGCCAGGGCAAGCGAGATTTACTGGTAGGTTTTCCAGTAGTTTCTCAAGGTGTAATGGGCTTCGCTCCGACACGACTTACACCACTTTTACGGGACTGACGCTTGCCGCCCCCTAGGCTTGATATGCGATAGTCCTAGACGAACAGACCGGACTGTACGGAGATTGTTACATCAGGCTCAGTAGGAGTTCGGATGGGTTTCCTCATCGGCCTTCTTATCGACATCTACCTGGGGACCATTACGTACATCTAGTGCCGCTTGCGGTCTATGGTTAAACCCACTGCTAGCGTAGTAGTCGAGTCTTTAGAGTCCCACACAGAGAGTTTCCCTGCTTCGGGCGAAACGATATAGAGGTCGTATGGTTTTACGACAAGGGTTCGGACGCATACGTGTTTTTACGCACGTACGATGTTCGGACAGTTTTTACTAGCCGGATTTGGTTTAAGCCAGATTCTAGTATCGGATTATTGGATTTATACAGTCTAAAGTTTTTCCGTGTTTTCACGGATAGGAGGGGCGTTCTCGTAATTTGGCGAGAAGCTTCTAGAAAGATGATGACTTGGGGGCTAAGGTGGCATTTGCATTTATTGATTTAGTGACTCATTTGTGTGATTCATCCATGGAGTTAATGTTGCATTTAATGGCTAATGACTCATGAGATGAATCACTCAAGATGAATGAATGAAGCATGGTTGATAAATCATTTGATTTATTCATTTAATAAATCATCATGCTTCATATATTCAAAATGAATCATTTTTTCATTTTATTCTCACTCTCACCTTCTCTCTCCTCAAGCTCACTCTCTTCAAACCCTAATCCTACTCTCTCATGTGTTGAGATCAAGGATTAGCAAGACTCATTAATCCATAATCATACTCTATATTCCCTAGGTGACTTTGATTAGCAATTAGAGTAACCTAGTTACCTCAAGATTAGAGGCAAAGCTTGGAGTAGAAGCTCTCGGGTGGATCGTCTGTTACAAAGAGGACACCGACGAGGGGTGGTTAACGAGAAGAAGGACTTGCTTCATTAGGTATAATATTCTTTCATAGTAACTAATTACTCCTATGATAGTGTTAATTATATTTTAGCAAAGATCCTTTCGGTTAGTCGATGTTGTTTTAAACAAAATGATTGTTTTACCTATTCCGCCTCCCCGCAACTCGTGGGGTGTACAACGTCGACTTACAACATAGACCCATCAATTCTCAATTTATCACCTTTTTAATGCATTTTAATTCACTATTTTAATTCTAAAACCCTAATTCTACACTATAAATACCACTCCATGCCCTAGCCCTTCAATTCTGAAAATTCTAGCCAAAACTCTCAAATTTTTTTAAGAACAAGTGGAGTAGAAAAGGAGTTAGCAAGTGTTCAACTTCCGGCGAAGAATCGAAGCTTTTCCGACGATCCCGCGATGCCACGAAGTTCAACCCTCTCTCTTCTACCATTTCATAGGCTAACTAACTAGTAAGTCCCTCTCAATCCCTCTTCTTCTTCCTTGAAAATCTCATTTCAAAACATTCGTCGGTAAGTGGAGTTACTACCGACATCTTCTTCTAAACCCTAGAAATTCTACTTTTTCTTAAACATTGTTCATCCATATTACACCATGCTTGTTATCAAAAAACCAATGTTTAGAACCAACTTTTAATCAAAAACATCATGCAAAATCACTTTAACTTAACTTTTACATTAAAATACCATATACTTTGTATTTATCATCTTTTATTGTTTTACTTAAACATACATTTTGGAAGATTCACGAGGTATTGGCCTGCCTCTCACATGCACACATGGTTCCATAGCACGATATATTCTTGTATGAATTTTTGTTACGAATACAAGATTACATTAAAATACCATTTACTATAAAAATCGGTTTTCTTTTGAATTGTATTTTAAATCCCTTTGCGATTATGGATCTACAACCCTTTTTAGGGGACTCACTATTGGATGGTACGGATTATCGCACATCTTTGGGCTAGTAGAGCGAGATGCAGACCTCCTTACGGAGCATTCGGTCTCGAAAGATTTTTAATACGGTTTTTAAGAAAAACGAATTTTCTACTTAATTAAAAATTTAATTTTTAATAATTATATAAATATTACAAAATCCATATATTTTCAAAATATAATAAACTTATATTTTTAAAATAAAATAATTACAAGTTTCACCAAAATACTATCAAGATACCACAAAAGACAAGTTTTACAACAAAATACCATGACCTTTCCAAGCTAAGCTATTATTACTAAAATACCATAAATCTTTAAAATTCATATTCATGAAAGCCCTAAATAATATAAATAACTCCTCGAGCTTATTTTGAAACTATATTAAAAGTATTTTTCATAAAACTCTCTCGAGTTATATAAAACAACGTTTAAGGACTTTAGTAAATATAGGTTTAAGCGGGATCAATTCTCTTGATCCCCAGGGAGCCGGAGAAAGTGAGTACTCGCCTATTTAAGGTAGAAAACTTAACGGAGTTATCAATGGTAATTGTCTTGGAAAAAGACACAAATCATGTCGTCCATATGCAACAGTTACCGATAACTCCCGAACCTAATTCAGGATTTAAATCAGTTTACAAGTGTCTGACTCAAGTCAGAGTCTAACTCAAGTCTGAATCCAAACTCAAACCTGAATCTAAAACTAAATACGAATACTTGAAATCAACATCGAACTCAAACAGGTATACTTGACCCTTGATCATGAATCAAAACACTTAAACTTGACAAAATCAAAACATGAATATTAGAACACTATGACTTGACTCGAACCATGAATACAACCGGGCATGAATATATGAATACTTGACATGAATACTTGATATAGACATGAACTCAATCTTCCAACTTGATGTATTCATGGATTCGAGCAAGGCTGGTAATTTTAGCTGTAACTTAGCATATATGGGGTGTTGGGGTAGTTCATGCATGAATCCATCGAAATCTCAGGAGTCCCATTAGATCATGAATCCATGTCTACTAACACAAGCAAGCTATCAAGAGGGCCCGCGTTTCCTTGCTCCTGAATTGCAGCCTGTTGAGTTTGGAATACTTCAACACTAGGTTGAAGTCCCGTTACTAACACTTGATTCGGGCCCGTGGTTCCTTACCCTGGATTACAGCCTGTTGGGTTCAAGAACACTCTTAAGATTGGTTGACATTCACCCTTGAACTTACGTTAAATTAGTATACCTAAGTAGATACCGTTAAGACACTTACATTCACTTCATATTCACTGTACCTATCGAGCGAAAGTTCGCCGACGGGCATTCCACCCACCTTTGTTTTTCTTGGAATGTTCGTCAGATATCATGGAGACTGAGGAGGTAGACATCTTAGAGGAGGAGCACGATCAGATCGAGACCCAGGCCTAGACCGGTTATCTTTTCTCAGTTTATGTATGCCATTGTTTAGGCATTTCCATTCTTGTATTTCTTTCAATTGAAATCATGTATTGAAAATAAATCAAGTTGAATGTAAATAAAGTTGTTGAATTTTAAATCTCATGTTAATTTTCTTTTCATTTTTATATTGCTTCTTTTACGCTTAGCGTATTTATTCTGGAAAATGACCTTCTCAAAATAAATACGTCGCAGGCTTTCCACATCACCGTTTCTATCTATGGGAAGCGGGGTGTGACATTACTCGTTTATTACACACAAAATTTAACAGATACGATAGGCTACTTCGGCTGCGGTTGCACAGACCACTCCTGCATCTCTACAGCCCGCTCAGACTCCCGCACATTCCGCTCTTTCATTAGTCGAGTTTTTGACGACTCAGGGCTGCATCGAGGAGCAGATGCGCCAGATTACGGCGATTATCAGAGGTGGAGGAGGTGGACCGAGCTAGGGTAGCTTTTTTTATATTTTTGAGGATGTATGTACTTATCTGATACATATTGTATATATTTTGGACGATATTGGTTGTTGTTTGCTTGTTCACGATGATTTAGAGATATCGTATTTTGTTTGTTTATTTCTTTTATATATTATGCGTGAGATGTTGATTATGAATATTTCTGTATTTAGTTATATGATGTATATATTATTGTGCACAGGACGGGGAAAAAATAGGAAGCCCATTTTTAAAAAAACTCTGATATTTTATCCCTACGGATTAATCCGTAGAGCCATCTATTGCACCTACGGATTCATCGTAGGTGCAATGTTTACCCCTACATAGTTAACCGTAGGAACAAAATATCAAGATACATAATATTTTGTCCCTATGGACTCAGTAATAGGGGTAAAACTTGCCCCTACGAATTAATCCGTAGGGGCATTTATCTGGACCTACGGATATATCCGTAGGGGCATTTATTAGGCCCTACAGATAACTCCGTAGGTACATGTATTTTATTTTATAAACCAATAAATTAAATAAAGATTATGGCCCTACAGAGTAATCTGTAGGGATAGATGTTCCTATGGAGCAAGGCGTAGGGGCAACTATTACTCCGTAGGGGCATGTTCAGGGTGAAAACTTGCACCTGCGGCCTTTGGACCTACGGAGTAATTTTATATCCGTATGGACAGTGATTTTCCCCTACGGCTAAATTCTTAGGGGCAACCCATTATTGTAGTAGTGTCTTTTAAGCATCGACAAGAAAAACGGAGACAAACAATCTCTACTATTATAATCAGAAAAAGAGAAGGGCATTTCTCACTCTTACATTTAATTCGATATAAATATTATTTTTTTTAAAAGAAAATTTTAGTTTTAAGATGATCCATGCAATCGGCTATTTTGATGCAAAAACCTAGGAATCAAATCATGTAGAATCACTTTTAGAAAAAGTAAATAAATATTATTGTTATAAAAAAAACTTCAACAGTTATTACAAATATAAAATCCATTTCCATTAACAAACTTCTTTAAAAAATAAAACATACCAAACAAATAAATAAATAAGCTATAATAATATAACATAGATCCATTATCTCTATCTCTATCTCTATTATTATAACCATTACTCTTGAGCGTCCTCAATTTTAGATCCCCATTTTTTATTTCACACTGGCCCGTAAGCTCTAAATCTAGCACACAACACACACACCACACACAAGCACACAACACACACGCACCCATGAGACTCACGAATTTGCCCCAAAAGCGTTAATTTGTGGCCACTTCCCCTCTGGGGTTTCTAGGGTTTCAACTCCGCACTTTTCCTAAGAGGAGATGTGCCCATAACAACTAAGATATGGCTCATTGGTTTTAGATCCCCCAATTGGACTAACCAACATTCACTGAGCCCACATGTCAATTCTCATACACACTTGCCGGATGCGGATTAGGTCAAAGCAGAATTTGAATCTTTTTTGTCAAAACTAGTTATCAACCATCCGTGGTGTAATACATGGACGGCTAGGATTGAAATAAAATAAAAATCCTATTTCTAAAGATATATTTATTTTCTTACTAAATCTTGACCGTCCATGTATTGCAATAAGGACGGTGGATAACCAGTTTTGACAATAAAGCTTTAAATTCAGTTTTGATCAGATCCGCGTCCCCTGTTGAGTGTTAGGTGTTATTTTAATCCACTTCACTAAATTTTTGCACGCACAATGCACGTGAATTGTTGAGAGATTCTGATCCCCTCACCATATAAAGCACATCGAGATCATAAAATTGCACAATCACACTAAAGAAGAACACCAGATTTAACATGGTTGGACCACCTCAGCCTATATCCACGGGGCCAAAATACGATGATTCCATTAACACACATGAAAGGAGATTACAAAGTACTCACACCACTCAACAATATCTTTCTCATCCCCTTCTTTTGCTCTCATACTACAAAAGAGAGAGCACAAAAACGCATCCTCACAATAATTACATCTCTCAAGCCAACCTATATTTTCCCCAAAAAGAAACACACACACACATACATACCACTAAAACCCTAACATCTATTGGTATCCCACACTAATAGATGCCCCGGCCCAAATGGCCCATAAATGCATACGGATAAGAGACACAATCCCAACAATCTCCACCTTAGCTCGAATCCATAACCTATTGTAGGGGTCCTAGGCACTCTAGTAAGGTCTCACAAGTCATCGAACATGCCAATTAAAAAAAAATGGTGCCGAGAAACCCTAGACTACGGATCTTAGACTAGATATTTAGACAAAATGAAAACTAGTTAACACTTAACTACTTGGATATGGAAATTACAACCTTTGTAGATCCGGATATCAACGAAGTCTCCTCGCTGTCCATGTCGATCCCCGGGCTCTAGCGTCGGCTTCATCGGAGAATCGGGTGAGCTAGATCGCCGGCTTCGTGTCAAAGACGATCTACGTCGAGGCATCGCAAGTTCAAGCTCCGACTTCACAAAGTGATGAAACTTGTGAAGAAAACACACTCTACAACTTGGCTAGAGGTAGAGGGTGAAGAAATAGGAGGTGGGTTCTCTTTAGATTTGGATTTCTCACTCTCAAGCTCAAGTTGCCATTGATGGCCTCAAGGTTTCAAGCTTGAAGATCAAGAAGAAGAAGAGCTAGAAAAATGATAAGTCCTTTTAAAATAAAAAGAAAAAGGAATACTTATCATAATTCTTACTAGGGTTAAGTGTAGAGAATAGACCATGGTTAATGGATGGGTTAGGGTTAAGCATGAGTCAAAGCTTCATGAAGCTTCAACTAAAAGACAAAGAAAGCCACCATTCCTTTTTAAATCATTTCCAAATAAATAAATAAAGAAATGAATAAATAAATGATTAAGCAAAACCCTAATTATCACTTAACCATGGTTTAATCCTTCACACTTAACCAAATGATCAAGTATCATCAAACATGATACAAAAATGTGCACAAAAGTATATCACATATACAATGTGCATCAAGTGAGAAAATCCATATAAAGTGAACCAATACTAGCTAATGCAAAGTAATATATCAAATATATAATTATACATTAAATCATTAAATCAACATTTGATTCAATGATCCGGTCATGTCGCACATAACCGACTAGTATCTAATGTATCGATTTATCGAATCAACGATTCGATAACTAGGTCATATCGAATATAACCAATCGAAACATTTATCGCGAGAATGAAATGCGGTATCACATACACGCATTATTCTCGGTCCCGCACATATCTCATATGCGCTCCTATTTCGTTTCGCTTGAGCCAGGAAACCTCTGTGTAGGACTCTAAAGACTCGTCAATACGCCGGTAGCAGATGATGATCATATCAAGCACCCACAAGCCGCAAGCGGTCTGCTAAACGTAACGGCCACCCGGGTATTGAGCGATCAAAAGATCGACGAGCTAGCCCGCTCACACTCCTGTGAATCCGACCAGTAACACTTACCGTACAGTCCGGTCTCTTCGTCTGATACGTCGCATATCAAGTCTAGGGGTGGTAAACGTCAGACCCCAATAACCCGATAAGTCGTGCCGATGTGAGGCTCATAACGGGTCGAGAAACTACTGGTAACACTTACCAGCAAATCTCTGATCAGCCCTGGCCAGGGACTTCCCTGCTACGGCCAATCGAGCACTGCGCAACATCAACCCCCAATACCGGGAGAGACGAAACCCCTCCTATCGCTCATTGCCTCCATGTGACTCGGGACTGTGCCCAAAGACCACCGTTTTGCACGCCCTCATGGATGTGGTAAGGTGGAGATCAAAGCACAGTGGGAATCACACAAGACTCTATGACGATCTCGGGTCTACAGACTAACCTGTACAAGTGTCACCTGAGAACTGCCATCTGACGTGAGGTATAATACCATCTGGGAGTTCTCGGCGAGTCCGTCCAGTGTACCCAGTCTCCACTGAGCACCCGTATACCATCTCTGATGTCAAACACCAATGGATATGGGATCATCCATCGCCCATCACATGGGTCGAGAAGCGTATACGCTAGTCTACACTGGTATATCGATGCCCCGTCTCGATACACCCACGACCAGGGACCTTGAAGGATGTACTTATGGACTACCATGTCCCCACTAGTATGATCTGCATCATAGTCCAGGTAGTCAAGTACAAATCCTAAGGGCTTTACCAACATGTAACTATAAGACAGTATAAAGAGACTAGTGTACATGTTAAGATAAAGAGTAACCAGATAGCATACTATCATATCGAGCAAGAAAGTCATCTCTATATATGTCCAAGCATCCAATATAATATACATCATCTGTACAATACTGGCCTCTAGGGCATACATACAACTAACAATCTCCCACTTGCACTAGGGCCAGCTGCTGTAGTATCGCATACCGAGCATCCCGAAGAGTCTCTCAAACTGTATCTGGGGAATGGCCTTCGTGAGTGGATCCGCAGTGTTGTCCTTCGTGTCAACCCTCCTGACCTCGATCTCCCGGCGATCAACTATCTCCCGGATCAGGTGATACCGCCTCAGAATATGCCTGGATCGCTGATGGGACCTGGGTTCCTTGGCCAAAGCCACCGCTCCATTGTTATCGCAATACAAAGGTATTGGATGCTCAATGGATGGAACCACTCCAAGTTCAGTAATGAACTTCTTGATCCAGACAGCCTCTTTGGCAGCATCGTTGGCAGCGATGTATTCAGCCTCCATCGTCGAGTCTGCCACGGTTTCCTACTTGGAACTCTTCCAGCTAACCGCCCCTCCGTAAAGGGTAAAGACAAAGCCCGACTGCGACTTAGAGTCGTCCTTATCACTCTGGAAGCTCGAATCGGTAAAGGACTCCACTTGGAGTTCTCCGTTACCATACACCAAGAACATATCTCTAGTCCTTCGCAAGTACTTGAGAATGCTCTTCACAGCTGTCCAGTGACTCTCTCCAGGATCAGCTTGATACCTGCTCACTATACTTAGTGAGTATGCAACATCGGGTCTAGTACATAGCATCGCATACATGATAGAGCCTACTGCCGAAGCATAGGATATCCCTTGCATGCGAGCTCTCTCCAAATCAGTCTTGGGAGACATCTCTTTGGAGAGAGTGACTCCAGAGATCGTGGGTAAGTTCCCACGCTTGGACTCTTCCATACTAAACCTTTTTAGTATGGTGTCAATGTACCTGGATTGGGACAATCCCAAAATCCTTTTGGATCTATCTCTATAGATCCTAATTCCCAATATGCAGGAGGCATCACCAAGATCTTTCATTGAGAATCTTTGTGATAAGAAGAGCTTGACCGATTGCAGCATAGGAATATCATTTCCTATCAAGAGTATGTCGTCCACGTACAATACGAGGAAGACAACCTTACTCTCTGCCACCTTCTTGTAGATACAAGGTTCATCTGGATTTTTTGACGAAATCAAACTCTTTGATAACGACGTCAAAGCAGATGTTCCAACTCCGCGATGCTTGCTTTAATCCATAAATGGATTTAAGCAGCTTGCACACCTTCCCGCTGCTCCCACTGTCTACGAAGCCCTCTGGCTGAGTCATGTACACGCACTCTTCTAAATCACCATTTAGAAAGGCGGTCTTAACATCCATTTGCCAGATTTCGTAGTCATGAAAGGCAGCAATGGCAAGCATGATTCGGATGGATTTAAGCATAGCCACTGGAGAAAAGGTTTCGTCATAGTCCACACCTGGTCTTTGACGAAAACCCTTTGCTACAAGTCTAGCTTTGAAAGTCTCCACTTTCCCATCTACACCAAGTTTCTTCTTGAAGATCCACTTGCTCCCAATGGGTTTTACCCCTTCAGGAGCAACTTCCAAAGTCCATACTTTGTTGGTGTACATGGATTCCATCTCGGACCGCATAGCATCCAGCCATTTCACTGAGTCCCTACTCGTGATGGCCTGCTCGAAGCTAGTTGGGTCATCATCCTCCATGATGCAATCCTCGCTTCCACCGTCAATGAGAAAACCGTAGTATCTCTCAGGTGGACGAGATACCCTACTAGATCGGCGGAGAGGCTGGGGTTCGTTGAGTTCTACTGAATCCTCTGGCTCCACCAAGTCTTCTGTTACAGTTTGTGTTGCTGGAACTTCTTCCAGTTCTACCTCAATGCCACTAATCTGTTTCATAAGAAAACCTTTTTCTAAGAAAGTGGCATGTCGAGAAACAAACACTTTTTGTTCCTCGGGGTGGTAGAAGATATACCCTTGTGAATTTTTGGGATATCCTACAAACTTACATAAGATAGATCTTGCCTCGAGTTTGTCCGGATTTTGTCTTTTGACATAGGCTGGACAACCCCATATCTTAACATACTTAAGAGATGGTCTCTTCCCTCTCCATATCTCATATGGAGTGGTAGGCACTGATTTGGTAGGAACCATATTCAATAGGTGTATGGCTGTCTCAAGCGCATACCCCCAGAAGGAAATGGGTAACTCAGCTGTGCTCATCATTGAACGCACCATGTCTAACAGGGTGCGATTCCTTCGTTCCGATACACCGTTGTGCTGTGGTGTATAAGGTGGAGTAAGCTGAGAGAGAATCCCATTCTCTTTTAGATAATCTTGGAACTCATTGCTCAAGTATTCTCCTCCTCGATCAGATCGAAGGATCTTAATACTTTTGCCCGTTTGGTTCTCTACTTCGTGCTTATATTCTCTGAATTTCTCAAAAGCTTCAGACTTGTGTTTCAACAGGAACACATGCCCGTATCTAGAGAGATCGTCAGTGAATGTAATGAAGTAGGAAGAACCATCCCTGGCATGTGTAGACATAGGACCGCATACATCACTATGTATCAGTCCTAAGAGTTCAGTAACTCTTTCTCCGTGTCCACTAAACGGAGCTTTGGTCATTTTTCCTTTGAGACATGAATGGCAAGTATCATAAGATGATAATTCGAACGGATTCAAATAACCATCTTTATGTAACTTAGCCAGTCGTGTCGCATTGATATGACCAAGTCTACAATGCCACAAGAAGGATTCGTTCATTTTTGAATTTTTCCTCTTGTGTGTGTTTTGTATATTGAGGACTGTATTTTGATTTAGAATGAATATGCCATTATGTAGCGAGCCTGATGCAATCAACTTTTGATCTAGGAATATGTTCATAACATTATCCTTTACTACAAAATCATATCCTTCTTTACTCAATAAAGAAACTGATATAATGTTGCACATCATGTTCGGTATATAATAGCACTCATTCAGAATTATTGTATCACCACTTGGTAATACTAGGTGATATTCGCCAACTGCTTTGGCTGCAACACTTGCACCGTTCCTAACTTGAACGGAATGATCACCCTTCCCCAGTTCTCTACCTTTTCGTAGCCCATGTAACTGTTTACATATGTGGGATTCTGATCCGGTATCTAATACCCAGGACGTAGGGTGAACTGAGAAACAGTTCTCAATAACTAACACACCTTTAGAAGATGCATCAACATGCATGTTCTTTTGGGCGTCTTGAGAATCCAGATATTCTCCTGTTTCCCGTTCATTCTTATAACACTTATAAGATAGAACGGGTTCAACGTTCCCCTGCACAGTATAACATGCGGGTTCGGTCAATACATCCATATTATTATCTTGATTAAGGCATGAAATGGTCGCTACCTGGAGAGAGAGAGAAGAAAACACTTTAGCGTATGCTCGTGCAAGATCAGATTGGTTATTATCTTATCTAATCAGGATGGCTCCCACTGCTTTTTATCAAATCTTCCTTCAAACCCTAAAAGGAAAGACTAGCCGGGATTAATTACACACTACAAGTTCGCCAATCTTTCAGCCAGGCTAGTGTTGGTACTTTGAGGGAGGTCCCCCGTGCTTTCGCACGAACCTAATTAATGTAAACCTCGTTTTCCCAGAGGCGTAACCTCGTTAACACCTTTCTAGACACCTACTTGATCGGCTAATTGTAATGTGTAAAACTCTCCCGGGAGTAACTCTTACTCGCAGTGGGTATCGGGATCCAACTATCTCATAGAAGGTATGCAATCTCATTGCAAATTTCAACACTTGAAATTCCCGATAATATTTTACCCCTAGTGTTTTATGACCTTGACGAATGCCAAACAACCCATAGTCCACTAGTCAAGTTCAACCCGTACATTTCTTGATTGAATTAAACCCACCCGCACGACCCTTGACGAATGCCAAACAACGCTGTACGAATACCCTAATCCAATCTGCATCATATGCATAAGCAGATAAATACTAGTTAGCTACCGTACACTACGCCTTGACGAATGCCAAACTACCGTAGCACGAATACTAATTAGTACTTATCTGAAATGACGGAGGGTTACGCAGGTTTTCATAAAACCATGAGCGTAATGAACTTGATATCGTTGTAGAATCAAATGAAGTTTTAAAAATGGAGTGATTTTGAGGCTTTTCTAGTTTTGCTAAAGGGGTCACTCCCGGTGAAGGGATCGTCGGCCATTTCCTCGTCGAATGAGGTGCGGGATATATCATATATATCACTGTGCAAAGCAAAAACTCTTAAAAGCAATCAAAGCCAAACCGAGTGTGTAGCATCTGCCAGTTATTGCTAAAGGAGTCACTCCCGGTGAAGGGATCTCGGTCCTTTCCTCATCGAATAAGGTGCAGGATATATCATATATACCGCTGTGCAAAGCAAGAAATGTAGCTACCTGTTTTATTTTAAAATTTGATTCCACAACATCTTAGGTTTCTTTTCTTTCATTAATCACATTAATGAAGTCCCATCATTTAAATACCTAAACATCACAGATAGATATGACGTACACTTATGCCATCCGCATTCGCCTCGATGTCCCCTCGTGCACGACAGAGCAGGGCAGGGCTAGTGCTGGTGCAAAACATAAGTAACGTCTATATAATATATCATATATATCATATACTATATCCATCACAGAGTCACAACACAGATATCGCAGCAGAATAAACATATGAAATATTGGATATACTAGGACGTCCGTGTTTTCAATACGAGCCAGTATAAAACACGGATTCCACGGTCGTGATGAATAGCCAATCCCACACCCCTAGACCCCTACGAGAGCGGCAAGCAACCCTGCCAATTCTAGGGTTAGGAGACCCGGACTCGACTCCTCGAGTTGGTCTCCCACTGGACCCCAGAACCCGGTTACTTGTGCTCCCCTCCTTGGGTCTATCCTAATGCGGAAAAGTAAATAATATACAAAGGGTGACAACTTCCGCTACCTGGAAGTGCCCCAAATAAAAGAATATTACATACAAGTTTTTACATGAATGAAAATGGAAAACACTCATCTCACATAAAAACCCCCGGCTATTCAAACACGACGATCCAATATAACATATCCAGCAACACATAACATCACATGTCATCAACGTAAGTAAATATGTCCATCCCAATTGTCGTTGACATATAGCAACGAAACCGGCGATATCACATATTACACTTACGGTCACATAAAAGAAAGTGTAAAACTACAACAATTGGAATCCGCAACTTCTTTAGACATCGCATGCCTAATCAAATGAAATACTTAGACATCACATGCCTAACAGATATAAATCCCGCATTTTAGTCTCATTATCGAAAACTCTTTTCAATATCAAATGAAACTAAACCGCTAGATTTATATCATTCATTCAGTTATCACATAACTGTTTGTGAATTCCAATTATTGTATCCCATTCCAGATAAATTGAATATATTAAACTTTCCGATCGAACATTCGAATACCCAAGTTTTCCCGAAACCATCCAACACATGAAATAGGTTCAAAGACATTCGTTTCATGCCTCAGTACCGACGGTCCAGCCGTAGAAGGGTCAAGCCAACGCCTCACATGTGGCACGCCGTACTGCCCCAAACCCGAAGTTTCAAAGGGCAGTTCAAGACGGTCACATAATCGAGTTAAGGTTTGTTGTCTTCTAGAGGGACCATCGCGTTACTTGCACTACTCAAAACGTCCTTAAACCACACAATAATCCAACACTTGGATATTTTTGGCAGGGGAAAGATTGGGTATTTATATCCGGTCGAACTTTTTAACATACCCAAAAAATATCCGGAAAACACATAGACAAAGTTCGATAATCCGATCGAATCGACAATTCCCAATACAACCCCAGAATACTCAAACCTGGAGCCAAATTAAAATTCCCAGAAAACTCAGAATAATAAATCAGGTATTACTGTGCAAAGAAGTGGGGCTGACGTCATCAAGTAGCCGCGGAACCGCCGCAGAAGCCATGCTTCTGCCGCGGTTCCGCCGCAGTATTTACTGTTCACAGGAAACTTTTTACACAGTAATTCTTAGATTTTATTGCTGATTTTTTTAGGCATTTTTAATTGACAAAAAACCACAAATTCGGAAAATTTCCAGAGAGCTATTTTGGGGTTGGGTTTTCGGTTCGTCCGGGTTTCAAACTCCGTCTAGACTTCGCCTAAGGCTCTAGCTAGGCTCTGATACCACTGTAGGGGTCCTAGGCACTCTAGTAAGGTCTCACAAGGCATCGAACATGCCAATTAAAAAAAAATGGTGCCGAGAAACCCTAGACTACGGATCTTAGACTAGATATTTAGACGAAATGAAAACTAGTTAACACTTAACTACTTGGATATGGAAATTACAACCTTTGTAGATCCGGATATCCACCTCCACGGCTCCGCAACGAAGTCTCCTCGCTGTCCATGTCGATCCCCGGGCTCTAGCGTCGGCTTCATCGGAGAATCGGGTGAGCTAGGTCGCCGGCTTCGTGTCAAAGACGATCTACGTCGAGGCATCGCAAGTTCAAGCTCCGACTTCACAAAGTGATGAAACTTGTGAAGAAAACACACTCTACAACTTGGCTAGAGGTAGAGGGTGAAGAAATAGGAGGTGGGTTCTCTTTAGATTTGGATTTCTCACTCTCAAGCTCAAGTTGCCATTGATGGCCTCAAGGTTTCAAGCTTGAAGATCAAGAAGAAGAAGAGCTAGAAAAATGATAAGTCCTTTTAAAATAAAAAGAAAAAGGAATACTTATCATAATTCTTACTAGGGTTAAGTGTAGAGAATAGACCATGGTTAATGGATGGGTTAGGGTTAAGCATGAGTCAAAGCTTCATGAAGCTTCAACTAAAAGACAAAGAAAGCCACCATTCCTTTTTAAATCATTTCCAAATAAATAAATAAAGAAATGAATAAATAAATGATTAAGCAAAACCCTAATTATCACTTAACCATGGTTTAATCCTTCACACTTAACCAAATGATCAAGTATCATCAAACATGATACAAAAATGTGCACAAAAGTATATCACATATACAATGTGCATCAAGTGAGAAAATCCATATAAAGTGAACCAATACTAGCTAATGCAAAGTAATATATCAAATATATAATTATACATTAAATCATTAAATCAACATTTGATTCAATGATCCGGTCATGTCGCACATAACCGACTAGTATCTAATGTATCGATTTATCGAATCAACGATTCGATAACTAGGTCATATCGAATATAACCAATCGAAACATTTATCGCGAGAATGAAATGCGGTATCACATACACGCATTATTCTCGGTCCCGCACATATCTCATATGCGCTCCTATTTCGTTTCGCTTGAGCCAGGAAACCTCTGTGTAGGACTCTAAAGACTCGTCAATACGCCGGTAGCAGATGATGATCATATCAAGCACCCACAAGCCGCAAGCAGTCTGCTAAACGTAACGGCCACCCGGGTATTGAGCGATCGGAAGATCGACGAGCTAGCCCGCTCACACTCCTGTGAATCCGACCAGTAACACTTACCGTACAGTCCGGTCTCTTCGTCTGATACGTCGCATATCAAGTCTAGGGGTGGTAAACGTCAGACCCCAATAACCCGATAAGTCGTGCCGATGTGAGGCTCATAACGGGTCGAGAAACTACTGGTAACACTTACCAGCAAATCTCTGATAAGCCCTGGCCAGGGACTTCCCTGCTACGGCCAATCGAGCACTGCGCAACATCAACCCCCAATACCGGGAGAGACGAAACCCCTCCTATCGCTCATTGCCTCCATGTGACTCGGGACTGTGCCCAAAGACCACCGTTTTGTACGCCCTCATGGACGTGGTAAGGTGGAGATCAAAGCACAGTGGGAATCACACAAGACTCTATGACGATCTCGGGTCTACAGACTAACCTGTACAAGTGTCACCTGAGAACTGCCATCTGACGTGAGGTATAATACCATCTGGGAGTTCTCGGCGAGTCCGTCCAGTGTACCCAGTCTCCACTGAGCACCCGTATATCATCTCTGATGTCAAACACCCATGGATATGGGATCATCCATCGCCCATCACATGGGTCGAGAAGCGTATACGCTAGTCTACACTGGTATATCGATGCCCCGTCTCGATACACCCACGACCAGGGACCTTGAAGGATGTACTTATGGACTACCATGTCCCCACTAGTATGATCTGCATCATAGTCCAGGTAGTCAAGTACAAATCCTAAGGGCTTTACCAACATGTAACTATAAGACAGTATAAAGAGACTAGTGTACATGTTAAGATAAAGAGTAACCAGATAGCATACTATCATATCGAGCAAGAAAGTCATCTCTATATATGTCCAAGCATCCAATATAATATACATCATCTGTACAATACTGGCCTCTAGGGCATACATACAACTAACACCTATCTCCCAGAAGATACATCATTGTCCTCGTAATCCGCTTCAAAACATACATTGACACATGCACCATACTTCACCTGCAAGGAACATCTCACTGCCATCATTGTCTCTAACACTAGTATCATGATCAACTCAATTTATACTGCACGAACATGTTAGTTATATGTATGCCCTAGAGGCCATTATTATACATGTGATGTATATTATAGTGGATGCTTGGACATATATAGGAAGGACTTTCTTACTCGACATGATAGTATGCTATCTAGTTGCTCTTTATCTTAACATGTACACTTATTGTCTCTCTATTACATGTTGATAAAGCCCTTAGGATGAGCACTTGACTACCAGGATTATGATGCAGATCATACTAGTGGGGCAGAGATAGTCGGTAAGTACATCCTTCAAATGTTCCTAGTCGTGGGGGTATCGAGACGGGGCATCGATATTCCAGAGTAGACTAGCGTATACGCTTCTCGACCCATATGATGGGCGATGGATGATCCCATATCCATTGGTGTTTGACATCAGAGAAGGTATACGGGTGCTCAGTAGAGACTGGGTACACTGAACGGACTTGCCGAGAACTCCTAGATGGTATTATACCTATCGTCAGATAGCAGTTCTCTGGTGACACTGGTACAGGTTAGTCTGTCGACCCGAGATCGTCATATAGTCTTGTGTGATTCCCACTGTACTTTGATTTCCACCTTACCTCGTTAAAGAGATCGTGCAAAATGGTGGTTTTTGGGTACAGTCCCGAGTCACATGGAGGCAATGAGCGATAGGAGGGGATTTCTTCTCTCCCGGTATTGGGGGTTGATGTTGCGCTATGCTTGATTGGCCATAACAGAAAATCCCTGGCCAGGGTTGCTGAGATCTACTGGTAAGTGTTATCAGTAGTTTCTCGAACCGTTATGAGCCTCACATCGGCACTTATCAGGCTATTGGGGTCTAACGTTATACCACCCCCAGGCTGTGATATGCGACATATCAGACCAAGAGACCGGACTGTACGGTAGTGTTACTGATTGGATTCGCAGAAGTATGAGCAGGCTTTCTTGTTGATCTTCTGATCGCTCAATACCTGGGTGTCCGTTACGTTTAGCAGACCGCTTGCGGCTTGTAGGTGACTGATATGATCACCACCTACTGCTGGCGTATTGACGAGTCTTTAGAGTCCTACACAGAGGTTTCCTGGCTTAGGCGAAACGAAGTAGGAGCACATATGTGATATGTGCGGTACCGAGTTTAATACGAGTATGTGATACCATATTCTATTCTTGTGATATGTGATATCGGTCGGTTATATGTGATATAACCGGGCTGTCGAATCAAGTGTTGATTCGACAAGTTGATACATTTGATATTAGTCGGTTGTATGTGATATAGCCGGATTATTAAATCAAGTATTGATTTAATAATTTAATGTTTAATTATATATTTGATATATTAACTTACATTAACTAATATTAGCTCACTTAAGATTTCTTTTTCTCACTAGTGTACACTTAGTATATATGTAATATATATTAATGTACATCTTTTGTGTCATGCTTAATGCCACATGCTATATGGGTGTATAAGACTCACACCATGCAAATAATAATGAAAGGTTTTATTTATTTAAAGTAAATTAAAATTAGTAGGAAATTAGTCACATGGTTGATGCTTAGTGGAATCTTGTAGAACCCATTGACTTAGTCCACTAATGTTGTCTCACTCTAGATATTTACTAACCTAACCATTATTGTTAGCCATGGTTTAGTCTCTACATGAGTTAGTATATGATACTAACTCACCCATGGTTGCTATTCTCACAGCTTGATTCATTCTTCACTTGCTTCATTCCATGAGAGCTTTCTTCATCTCCTTCCTCAAGCTTTCTAGCTTCATGAGAGGTGAAGAAAATTAGTGAGAAAATTATTTCTAAAGTGAGCAAAATTCCTACTTCATCAACCTCTTCTCTACTAGCCATTTAGATTGGGTTGTTTCTTTACTAGTTCATCACTTAGTGAAGAGGTAGCTTGAGTTAGTGTCTTATCGACGTAGATCATCTTCGGCCTCGAAGACTTCAAGAAAGCTTGTTCATTTCACCTTGTGGAGCCTCACTAGAGTCTGGGAGATCACTACTTGCAGCGAAGAGACTACTACACGGAGCTATTGAAGTGAAGGACCGGTCTGCAAAGGTTGTATTCCTTGTTCACTTAGATGTAAAGATGTTTACATGCTTATTCGTCTAATTCTCTTATTAAGATTCTAGGTTAGGGTTCTTTAGTGCGCCAATTTTTGTAAAAATGGCATGGTCGATGCCTCTCGAAACCTAGCGGCGACCTAAGGAACCCTTCAGAACAACCTCCAATCTCTTACGATCACTCATGATCACTACACCGTACTCTCCATTCAAGCATTCATGATTACTACACCGCACTCTATACGGCACTCTACTCAAAAGCAATAGGACTGGGCAATGTACCGCGCATCATGTTCTCATGACCATCACATTACTCCTCCTCGGTTCAACCCTAGGGACCCAATACCAAGACACCACCGATGACCAACTCACCATGTACCAAGCATTTCTGAACAAGCCATGCATCTATGAACCATAAGGACCACTTTTCATCACACATGATAATGCCCCTGTCACACCCCGCTTCCCAAAATACGTAAATACGGCACGTGACAGGGCCAACCATACTTCCTATGGCTAAGAAAGATCCCTCCATAGTCACATTACGGCTGTCACTCAGATATCAAGAACAGTAAATAAAATCTAACTAACACATGTCCATCTGCCACAGTAGGTAAAAGTCAAGAAATGTATATAGCGGAACGAATAAAGATCCAATAAATAATAATATCTAAAACACGTCTGTTCCCCTCCGAATGCGGAGACGCGACCGCGTAGGTCTGTCTTGCCAGAATTCGAGGCAGATGCTAATTGGTGCTATCCGTCCACCTCTTCGAAGATGCCAAGTTGATTTATGATACCATGTATCGAAGGTTTAAACGGATGCGACCGATGTAGCAGACTTCGTCAGATTCCCCCTCGTTGAGGGGTTTTTGATTGTGGGGACGCTCTTCCCTGCAAGCGCAAGCCCCTGCAGTTAATTACGCTACCGCAACATGGTAACCACTTTCTCCTTCTCCAGATGGACACTTCGTGTCGTGTGTGTTTGTTTTGTTTTTGGTTGCCCGTGGATTGTATACGGAGACTAATTTATGTTGTCGCCCGTAGGGCGTGGATTAGTCCAAATCCGTATCTTCTTAGATTTGGGTTTGGGGTTGGGTTTAAGGATACGTTAGTCTCAATTGAGACTAAGATCAACTTAAACTTTTGTTAAGGATACTTTAGTCTAATTTTAGACTAAGATTAACTTAACGGGATCGTTTAGATCCAACAAAAGAGCATTTGGGATTTATTGTTTAGTTTAGGGACATTGCGGTCGATTACTAGTTTAAGGACATGGTGGTCCAATATTAAGGACATCATAGTCCATGGGTTTTAAAGGACCCCACAGTCCGAGGTTAAGGACATCGTAGTCCGTGGGTTTAAAGGGACCCCACATTCCAGTTTAAGGACATCATAGTCCGTGGGTTTAAAGGGACCCCACAGTCCGAGGTTAAGGACAATGTAGTCCGTGGGTGTAAGGACCCCACAGTTCGAGATTAAGGACATCGTAGTCCGTGGGTTTAAAGGACCCCACAGTCCGAGGTTAAGGACATCGTAGTCCATGGGTTTAAAGGGACCCCACAGTCCAGTTTAAGGACATCTAGTCCGTGGGTTTAAAGGGACCCCACAGCCCAAGGTTAAGGACATCGTAGTCCATGGGTTTAAAGGGACCCCACAGCCCAAGGTTAAGGACATCGTAGTCCGTGGGTTTAAAGGGACCCCACAGTCCAGGTTAAGGACATCGTAGTCCGTGGGTTTAAAGGGACCCCACAGTCCGAGGTTAAGGACATCGTAGTCCGTGGGTTTAAAGGGACCCCACAGTCCGAGGTTAAGGACATCGTAGTCCGTGGGTTTAAAGGGACCCCACAGTCCGAGGTTAAGGACATCGTAGTCTGTGGGTTTAAAGGGACCCCACAGTCCGAGGTTAAGGACATCGTAGTCCGTGGGTTTAAAGGAACCCCACAGTCTGAGGTTAAGGACATCGTAGTCCGTGGAATGTGTGGTTGTCGGGACCCGTCGCCTCTCCGAAGACGTTGAAGGATTACAACGACATGTATCAGAGGGGTTCAGAGATGTACCCTTGAACCAATTTTGGTTAGTAGATCTGTAGTCCAATTGGAACTAAGATCTGTTAAAGATTTATGAGCATATGGGCTCAATTAGTCTGAGTTGAGGACTTATGACCAAACTTGGGCTAAGTCCATTCAAGTTAAAATGTTTAACATTTATTTTGGGCTGTTGAGCATTTGTTTGGGCTTGGCCCTTTTAACAATGCTGAGCATTGATTTAGATTCTGACATCACTTCTGTCTTTTATTGCTGAGCACTCATAATAGCTCTGAGGCTTATTAAAGAACAATTTATGTTCCATCAGCGCACACGTGAGGAGCACGTGGTGCGCTTGGCGCTTTGCGCCAGTCAAAGAGTGCAGTGCGCTTCTGCTGAGGAGCGCACACGTAAGTGACACGTGGCGCGCTCGGCGCTGAGCGCCAGATGATGAGCGCATTGCGCTAATTTATGAGCGCATTGCGCTATTAGTTCAGTGGCGCACACGTGAATGACACGTGGTGCGCTTGGTGCTTAGCGCCAATCCATGAGCGCAGTGCGCTAGTTCAAGAGAGCAAAGAGCTAACTTTTGAGTGGCGCACTCTGAAAGACACGTGGTGCACTTGGCGCTGAGCGCCAGTCAAAGGGCACAGTGCGCTATATTTGGAGCGCTAAGGCTCTTTAAAATTAAGAGCGCCAAGGCTCTGCAGCGTTTTGTGCTAGGTGTGGAGCGTTGAGGCTCTTTTGAATTAGGAGCGCTAAGGCTCTTCTTTTATGCAACGTAAATCAATTTGCGCCTCGAGAGACTTTGTCTCATGGTTCTAAGAACAGAAGTTCTAGGAGATGTTTTAATCTCTTGTCTTGATGAAAGGCTTTGCCTTTATGGATCTGTGATCCTAAGAGAATTAACTTATTCTCCTCCCTTTTATAATGAGATGTTCATGATCTCTTTTTGTAAAAGACAATTTGTCTTATAGATTTATGATCTGTGAGAAGAATTATGTTCTTTTTTTGTTTTATGATGAGATCTTTTTGGTCTCTTTATAAAAGACCTTGGTCTTTGTAGATTTATGATCTTTTAAGAAGAGAATTCTTCTTTTTAATTATAAGATGATTTCATCTCTTTGTTCTTTTACCTTGAAGAAAAGAAGTTCTTCTATCGTGATCTTGGCTCTTCTTTCTGGGATTTTCTCAAAGATTATTAGGGGGGTTCCTCTCTATGCTTCTCTCTATTTTCTTTTAATTTGAAACTTATGGGGAGGTCTCTCTGTATTAGACTTGAAGTCTAGGGGACTTTTTATAGGGCGGGCTGATTAGTTCAATCAGTTAAGTTAAGGAGATCTTTTCTCCAATTGATTTGAGGAATTTCCCATCGTTGGATCTTTGATCCAAGGGCTTTTGATTTACAGAAGGTAATCTTCTTGTTATTAACAATATTGGGAAATCTTTCCAAACAGAACTTATTCTGTATTTTGGTGATTTTTAATCACCCTTGGATCATTGATCCAACGGTGCTCTGATTTACAGAGCACAATCTTGTTATTTGGAAAGATTTTGAGGAATCTTTCTTTAACAGAATTTAATTCTGATTAATTAATGATTTATCATTATTATTAGATCTTTGATCTGACAGTGGGGAGCTTTTAGTTCCAGCGCTAGCGCACCCGTGCTTTGCACGTGGTGCGCTGCTCAGAGCGCAGCACAGTTGGCGATAGCGTCCAGGTGCTTTGCACGTGGTGCATTGCTTAAGCGCAGCGCTCTTAGCGCTAGCGCTCATATGCTTTGCACATGAGCGCTGCCTCAGAGTCTTTGACTCTCAGCGCTGTCGCTGCTATGAAGCGCTGCTTTAGAATGTTTTAACTCTTGGCTTTGAGGCATTTGTTACATTCTTTGCATGTGGAGTTTTTCCCTTTATTTTTTCATTTTATTGTTATTATTTTATAAGGGAGCGGGTTTTGGGCCAAAATTTTGGCGGGAACAAATGCCTCCACTACTTGCCCACGTAAGTATATACGTGGGTGAAGTAGTGAAGAGTTATGCATGGTAATAGAATTGACGGCTTAGGGGACAAGTTTAGAGTCCTTGTAGCCTAAGACTTTTTCCATCTTCATGAGCCGTAAGGGTCTCAAGAAGTTTTTATTTGTCCTACGAGTTGAGAGGATCTCGTAGGTGTAAATTCTCTCTAGAAATCGTGAGGATCTCTAAGAGTTCATCGCCTCCGTGAGTCGTAAGGATCTCACTCGGGTATTTTTCCTAACGAATCGTGAGGACCCGTAAGTAGCTTCTTTATTTCATTGGCTAATGTGGCTTTGGTAAATGTAGCCCGCAGATAGTCCTTGTTGACCTCCTTGTAGAGCGACGATGGCTTAGTAGACAGGGTTAGGATCTGTCACCTAAGGCTTTCCAACTTTACGAGCCGTGAGGGTCTCATAAAGACTTTTCTCCCTACGAGTCGAGAGGATCCCATAGGTATATTTTCTCCCTAGGAGTCGTGAGGACTCCTAAGTGTGTGTTTTTTCTTGAGAGTCGTAAGGATCTCACAAGAGAACTTTTCCCGCTTGCAAGTCGGGAGAACTCGTAAGTGGTTGTTTCCCCCTTGTCGAGATTCGACTTTGGAGAGTGTGGCCCATGAATAGTATGCAGGAGTCCCTTTTGGACCGACTTGCAGGGCCCCAGTGCTTAGGAAACAGGTTTTCTAATCCCCACTGCCTAAGGCTTTTCCCTACGAGTCGAGACAAATCAAGAAGTTCTCGCACGGATGTCCTAACGTTACAGTTAACCTTTGCTCTTTACGACAGAGGTCCGTTAGGGTCTGTGGTACTAGGGTTTTGTCCGTCGTACCATCGCGTTAGCTGATGTATTCCTCGATAGGCAATCTTACTGTTCGAGTAGCCTTGCGACTGTCGTGTCTCTGATCCCTTCGGGGGCTGGACATGACGTCTTCAAGCAATCTTCCTAGGCAGTTTGACCGTCGGAAGAGCAAGCATTAGGAATTTTGCCATGCCGCTTTTTACTTGAGGTTAGGCTCAGTTTGGGAAGCCCCGATGAGTCATTACCACTCCGCGCTGGTGTGGGATGATCTCCGATAGTCTTTCAGGTTTTATATGAATTGCCGTCAAGATCCTGAAGCTAGGAATTTGTCTTCGTTTGCTAGCATTGCATCTGCTGTATCGAGATGAATGTCTCGGTTGTCTCTAGGTTGTTCGTGAACTGTCGAGGGTTGGAACTAGGGACTTTGCCGTGGCTCCGTCGTTTGATTGTCGCGTTTGAGTCCTGATGGAGGAAGAACGCTGGGGTGACATTTCGTCTGCTGTATCGAGACGAACGTCGAGGTGATGACCACTCCGCGCTGGTGTGGGATGATCTCCGATAGTCTTTCAAGTTTTATATGAGTTGCCGTCAAGACCCTGAAGCTAGGAATTTGGCCTTCGCTTCGTTTGCTTTGGCGTGTCCGAATCCTATTGGAGGAAGGACGCTGGAGTGACATCTCGTCTGCTGTATCGAGACGAACGTCGAGGTGGTGACCACTCCACGCTGGTGTGAGATGATCTCCGATAGTCTTTCAGGTTTTATATGAGTTACCGTCAAGACCCTGAAGCTAGGAATTTGGCCTTCGCTTCGTTTGCTTTGGCGTGTCCGAATCCTGCTGGAGGAAGGACACTGTGGTGACATCTCGTCTGCTGTATAGAGACGAACGTCGAGGTGGTGACCACTCCGCGCTGGTGTGGGATGATCTCCGATGGTCTTTTAGGTTTTATATGAGTTGCCGTCAAGAGCCTGAAGCTAGGAATTTGGCCTTTGCTTCATTTGCTTTGGCGTTGCGTCTGCTATATCGAGACGAACGTCGAGGTGGAGTTGGGATTTCGCCGTCACTCCGCTTGTCTCGACCATGGGGTATTTTGTTGACGTTGCATCTGCATCCTACTGGACTGCGAAGGAACGCGGTTGTTGACATTGCGTCTGTTGTAACGAGACGAATGCTGAGGTGGAGCTGGGATTTTGCCGTCACTCCGCTTTGTTCTGACCATGGGGTCTTTTGTTGACGTTGCATCTGCATCCTGCTCGACTGCGAAGGAACGCCGTTGTTGACATTGCGTCTGCTGTAACGAGACGAATGTTGAGGTGGAGTTGGGATTTTGCCGTCACCCCGCTTTGTTCTGACCATGGGGTCTTTTGTTGACGTTGCATCTGCATCCTGCTGGACTGCGAAGGAACGCCCTTGTTGACATTGCGTCTGCTGTAACGAGACGAATGTTGAGGTGGAGATGGGATTTTGCCGTCACTCCGCTTTGTTCTGACCATGGGGTCTTTTGTTGACGTTGCATCTGCATCCTGCTGGACTGCGAAGGAACGCCATTGTTGACATTGCGTCTGCTGTAACGAGATGAATGCTGAGGTGGAGTTGGGATTTTACCATCACTCCGCTTTGTTTCGACCGTGAGGTCTTTCGTTGACGTTGCATCTGCATCCTGCTGGACTGCAAAGAAACGCCGTTGTTGACATTGTGTCTGCTGTAACGAGACGAATGTTGAGGTGGAGTTGGGATTTTGCCATCACTCCGCTTTGTTTCGACCATGAGTTCTTTCGTTGACGTTGCATCTGCATCCTGTTGGACTGTGAAGGAACGCCGTTGTTGACATTGCGTCTGCTATAACGAGACGAATGTTGAGGTGGAGTTGGGATTTTGTCATCACTCCGCTTTGTTCTGACCATGGGGTCTTTTGTTGATGTTGCATCTGCATCCTGATGGACTGCGAAGGAACGCCGTTGTTGACATTGCGTCTGCTGTAACGAGATGAATGTTGAGGTGGAGTTGGGATTTTGCCATCACTCCGCTTTGTTTCGACCGTGAGGTCTTTCGTTGACGTTGCATCTGCATCCTGCTGGACTGCGAAGGAACGCCGTTGTTGACATTGCTTCTGCTGTAACGAGACGAATGTTGAGGTGGAGTTGGGATTTTGCCATCACTCCGCTTTATTTCGACCGTGAGGTCTTTCGTTGACGTTGCATCTGCATCCTGCTAGACTGCGAAGGAACGCCGTTGTTGACATTGCGTCTGCTGTATTTAGACGAATGTTGAGGTGGAGTTGGGATTTTGCCGTCACTCCGCTTTGTTCTGACCATGGGGTCTTTTGTTGACGTTGTGTCTGCATCCTGCTGGACTGCGAAGGAACGCCTTTGTTGACATTGCGTCTGCTGTAACGAGACGAATGCTGAGGTGGAGTTGGGATTTTTCCGTCACTCCGCTTTGTTCTGACCATGGGGTCTTTTGTTGACGTTGCATCTGCATCCTGCTGGACTGTGAAGGAACGCCGTTGTTGACATTGCGTCTGCTGTAACGAGACGAATGCTAAGGTGGAGTTGGGATTTTTCCGTCACTCCGCTTTGTTCTGACCATGGGGTCTTTTGTTGACGTTGCATCTGCATCCTTCTGGACTGCGCAGGAACGCCGTTGTTGACATTGCGTCTGCTGTAACGAGACGAATGCTGAGGTGGAGTTGGGATTTTGCCGTCACTCCGCTTTGTTCTGACCATGGGGTCTTTTGTTGACGTTGCATCTGCATCCTGCTGGACTGCGAAGGAACGCCGTTGTTGACATTGCGTCTACTGTAACGAGACGAATGTTGAGATGGAGTTGGGATTTTGCCATCACTTTGCTTTGTTTTGACTGTGAGGTCTTTCGTTGACGTTGCATCTGCATCCTGCTGGACTGTGAAGGAACGCCGTTGTTGACATTGCGTCTGTTGTAACGAGACGAATGTTGAGGTGGAGTTAGGATTTTGCCATCACTCCTCTTTGTTTCGACTGTGAGGTCTTTCGTTGACGTCGCGTCTGCATTCCGTTGTAGTGAGAAGAAACGCTGTCGTTGGTCCCCAGGCTGTAGATGTGGCCGTCGATACTTGGAACTAGGGACTCTGCCATGGCTTCGTTTGTTGACGTCGTATCCGCTTCTGGTTGGAACGAGAAAGGACGCCGTTGTGGGTCTCCAGGCTGTAGATGTGGCCGTCGAGACTTGGAAGGGACTCCGCCATGGCTCCGAGATTGATTGTCGCATTCAAATCCTACTGGAATGAGGAGGAACGTCGTTGTTGTTCTTCTGGGATGCAGATGTTGCTGTCAAGATCTGACTCTCCCTTTGACAATGTATGGTGGGGAAGTGTGGTCCCCTTTTTGTTTATGCCCCTAGATTGTATACAGGGATTGATGTGATCTTACCTGTAGGGCAAAAAAAATTTCATTTTATATATTTTTCTTTCCGCGATGCTCTATCATTTCGGCTTTTATATCGCGAAAGTTACGATTGCCCAATCATTTCGGCTATTTTTCGCGGTGCCCAATCATTTCGGCTATTTGTTTTATTTACTCGCTGCTTTTTATTGCGAGTTGCCCAATCATTTCGGCTATTTTGCATGCATATATTTTTTTTTACTTGCTGATTTGCAAGTTGCCTCATCATTTCGGCTATTTCATATGCATTTGTGGCTCACTGACTTTTCACTGTGAGTTTGGGATTTGATACTGATTTATGCATCAACATCGCTACAACTGGGATATTGCCAGGAGCGAATCATCACTTGCCTTTGTCGATGTCGAACAAGGGAGGCTTAGTAAACAGGGTTACGATCCTGTCGACTAAGGCTTTTGACTTCATGAGCCGTAAGGATCTCATAAAGGTATTTCTCCCTACGAGTCGTGAGGATATCGTAGGTGCGTTTTCTCCTTAAGAATCATGAGGATTCTTAAGTGTATGGTCTCTTATAAGTCGTAAGGATCTTACAAGAGTGTTTTCTCCTTATAAGTTGAGAGGACTTACAAGGGTCGTTCACCGTGTGAGCATATCCCAAGTCACGGGTGGGACTTTGTTAGGGAAATGTTTATTCGTGCCCGTGGATTGTATACAAGGGTCAGTATTAAAACGCTTGTAGGGCAGTCTATGGGTTGTGATGGCTTAAGAACAGGTTCAGATCCCTGTAGCTTAAGGCTTTTGAATCTTATGAGCGGTGAGGGTCTCATAAGAGGGTTCTCCTTACGAGTCGTGAGGATCTCGCAAGTGTAATTTCTCCTTAGGAATCGTGGGGATTCCTAAGTGTGTTGCTCCCTTGTAAGTCGTAAGGATCTCACGTAGGTGGTTTCTCCTTGCAGGGTCGAGAGGACCTTGCAAGTGTATTTTAACGAGCTTGCGCCCTTTCGGGTTTTCACAAAACTCGCCGGTAGCCCTGCCGTTTTTACTCATGGAGCCCTTTCAGGTTTTCATCCGTGCCCATCTCGCTTATGGACATACCCTATTTTTTAATAACGCGGGTTGGTAGTTGTTTAACGACGTTTCGGTCAATAGCCAGTTTTAGGACATAGTGGTCCATTGTTAGTTTAACGATGTTTCGGTCCGTAGCTGGTTTTAGGACATAGTGGTCCATTATTAGTTTAACGACGTTTCAGTCCGCCGTTGCCATATTTGAGGCGAGTTTCTAGTTTACGGACTTTTCGGTCCATGGGGCTTTCTCTATGAATGAGCATGATGCCCCCGGCATGTCCATCTTTTTCGGCTCATGTGGTTTTGGCGGGTTCATCTTCCAGTTTTCGGACAATGCGAACTTGCCTTGTTGGTATTGATCCTCAATCCAGTCTTTGAAGAGGAAGCAATCTTCGATTGGATGGCTCACTGCTTGGTGGTAAGGGCAGTAATTATGATTGTTGACATCGCCTGGCTGCAACGGACGTTTTTGATCCGGCAGACTGATGAGTCTGTTGCGCACTGTCAGCTCGAACAGTCTCCTCATTTTATCCCGGGGAAACGAGTAAGGACGTCCAAGTCTCTCCTCGAGGGATGGGTGTGGACGCACGTTGTTTTGGCGAACAAATGGCCTTAAGTTGCTTGGCTTTTGTTGAGTATTGACGACAAAAGTCGCTTTCCCTTTCCCTTTTTCGTTTCGAGGCTCCGGCTTCGAAGAGGAAGGCATGTGACCCATCTGGTCCATTTGGGCCAGTTTGTCAATCAAGGGCTGGAAAGTGGTCGGCTTGAAAAAATCATAAATTGGGAGATGGTCGCTTGAGGGTCGAGAGTGCCCACGAACATGCCCACCGCAGGCGCTTCTTCGATGCGTTGCTCGCACTTCGACCATAGATTCTGCCACCGTATCGTGTATTGCACCCATGTTTCGCCTGGCATTATCCTGGAGTTAATCAGTGCGGTAAGCGGAGTACGCTCTCTAGCGCTTGCAAATCTTTGCGTGAATAACAGCTCCATTTCTGCAAATGTCTTGACAGAGTCATTCGGGAGTTCAGAGTACCATTCGAACGCTGTCTCTGACAAGCTACCGATGAACTGGTGAAGTAGCAGTTTATCGTCACCTCCAGTGTTGCCACATAGAGCCCTGAACTGGGCAACATACTGGTGGGGATTGCCCGTCCCTTTATATACGTGGAATTTAGGGATCGTATATCCCGGCAGGTACCTTATTTGGTCATACTAGCCGGGATAGGGCCGTCCAGTCTTAACGATCTGCCCGGCCGTTTCGCTCGCATAATGAGCTCGTATTTGCTGAGCGATGTAATCATCCAGAGCGGCCTTCGAGATGGTCTCTTCCTTGGCTACTGAAAGAGCCGGAGGAGGGTTCGATGTCTCTCCTCTGTCGTCTTTAATGATAATCAGGGGGTCTTGAGCTGGAGGTTCCGGCTGTAACATCATCCCGGCCATGTCTTGGAACAAATGAGCCATTCATTTTATGTTGGCCTCCTGTTCCGCGGCCTTTTTTTCTTTCCTCTCGAGCATTCTTCGGAGGAAATCAGCATCGGTTTCTTGTTCCCGACGCTGTTCTGAGGTCTTCGGATTTTCTTTCGGATCAGTGAGTGCGGCCATTGCAGTCAGCATCTCTTGAAGTTTTTGCTGCTGTTGTTCCTGAGCCTTTATTATCGATCAGGTAAGCGGTCGATGACCCATAGAAGCACGACTTTCCTCTTTTCCGGAAGCCATATAAACGGTATGTGTTACCATGCCTCTAGACTTGGGGCGTTTAGGTCCGGTGTCCTTGCGGTTCGCCGCGGTCACAGGGGTTTTTTCCGACCTCCTTCTCTTATGAGCGGTTGACGTTGAGGGAGCCGTTGCAGCGGGCACCCAGACGGATGACATCTTCTGTGGAACTACGGGATGGCTCTTTTCTTGCCGAGCTTTAATCTTCTTTAGTCGGCGAGAGTAGTCCTGGTTAATCACTGCTTCTTGAACCTGTCGCCAAACTTTGTAAATTTTGGAGGGCAGCCGTTGATGGGGCTACTTTGGCTTCTTTTCTGTAGAATTCTCCACAGGTGGAGGAGATCTTTTCAGCATGGCAGTTGGAGAGTTCTTGCAGACCCTCCTAAGTGGTTCGAAGTTGTTCCTAGTCGGAACAGCAGCATTGATTTCCACCGTTGGACCTGGTGGAGTAAGTCCGGACGGAGAGCTTCCCCCAGCCTTCCTTACTCGGCGCCAGTAACGACGGGGAGCATGTCGTGCGGATGGAGTTGGTTCAGCTATGGGGATGGCTTCATTATGCCCCCTGTCTTGGCGGAGGGTTGTCGCCGGTGTCAGCCTTTTGAAGACTGACGTTTGCCGAGAAGTAATGTCCAACCTATCAAATACAGACCTCTGGGCAGAGGTGACTTCGCCTAGAGCGGGAGCCGGAGTGGCTAGCCTTGTGAAAACTGACTTCTTGGCAGGAGAAGCCTTTCCGATGATTTCGTCCGCTTAAGTCAGGATGGCTATCCGCTTTGGGATGGCTGCTTCAGGTATTGCGGGCTTGTTGGCGTTTTGGCCCAGTCTGTTGAAAACTGAGGCATTGGACTTGGGCGAACCGTTGAGAGGGGCCGCAGTAGTTGCAAGCCGATCAAAGACTGACTTCTTGGTAGCTTCTTGCGATGGTATAGGAGCATTGAAGCTCATCGGTAGGAGCATTGTCCCGAAGAATAGCCTAGTGGTAGCTTGAGTCACCTGTTCCACCGGCATAGCGAAGATGGAGGCCACTTGGGGCCCGTAAGTCACTCCTCCGGACGGGATGGAGCGAGAGTTGCAGTTGCAGTTGAAGCAGTTAGAGGCCATTGATGTTCCTTTTTCTGCACGGGAGAAAAACCAAATCTTAGTATCTCGAACCCAAGGGCAACTATATCAAACCGCGATTCGTTCGCGAACACGACACACGAAGTGTGGAGTGGAAAGAGGAAAAGGTCCCACCGGGCGTGCCAGAATCTGTTCCCCTCCGAAGGCGGAGACGCGACCGCGTAGGTCTGTCTTGCCTGAAATCGGGGAAGATGCTAATTGGTGCTATCCGTCCATCTCTCTGAAGATGCCAAGTTGATTTATGACACCGTGTATCGAAGGTTTAAACGGATGCGGCCGATGTAGCAGACTTCGTCAGATTCCCCCTCGTTGAGGGTTTTTTGATTGTGGGGACGCTCTTCCCTACAGGCGCAAGCCCCTGCGGTTAATTACGCTACCGCATCGCGGTAACCACTTTCTCCTTCTCCAGATGGTCACTTCGTGTCGTGTGTATTTGTTTTGTTTTTGGTTGCCCGTGGATTGTATACGGAGAATAATTTATGTTGTCGCCCGTAGGGCGTGGATTAGTCTAAATCCGTATCTTCGTAGATTTGGATTTGGGGTTGGGTTTAAGGATACGTTAGTCTTATTTGAGATTAAGATCAACTTAAATGTTTGTTAAGGATGCGTTAGTCTAATTTTAGACTAAGATCAACTTAACGGGATCGTTTAGATCCAACAAAAGAGCATTTGAGCTCTATTGTTTAGTTTAGGGACATTGCGGTCGATTACTAGTTTAAGGACATGGTGGTCCAATGTTAAGGACATCATAGTCCATGGGTTTTAAAGGATCCCACAGTCCGAGGTTAAGGACATCGTAGTCCGTGGGTTTAAAGGGACCCCACAGTCCAATTTAAGGACATCGTAGTCCGTGGGTTTAAAGGGACCCCATAGTCCGAGGTTAAGGACATCGTAGTCCATGGGTTTAAGGACCCCACAGTCCGAGGTTAAAGACATCGTAGTCCGTGGGTTTAAAGGACCCCACAGTCCGAGGTTAAGTACATCGTAGTCCATGGGTTTAAAGGGACCCCACAGTCCAGTTTAAGGACATCGTAGTCCGTGGGTTTAAAGGGACCCCACAGTCTGAGGTTAAGGACATCGTAGTCCGTGGGTTTAAAGGGACCCCACAGTCCGAGGTTAAGGACATCGTAGTCCGTGGATTTAAAGGGACTCCACAGTCCAGTTTAAGAACATCGTAGTCCGTAGGTTTAAAGGGACCCCACAGTCCGAGGTTAAGGACATCGTAGTCCGTGGGTTTAAAGGGACCCCACAGTTCGAGATTAAGGACATCGTAGTCCGTGGAATGTATGGTTGTCGGGACCTGTCGCCTCTCCAAAGACGTTGAAGGATTACAACGACATGTGTCAAAGGTGTTCAGAGATGCACCCTTGAACCAATTTTGGTTAGTAGATCTGTACTCCAATTGGAACTAAGATCTGTTAAAGATTTATGAGCATATGGGCTCAATTAGTCTGAGTTGAGGACTTATGGCCAATCTTGGGCTAAGTCCATTAAAGTTAATATGTTTAACTTTTATTTTGGGCTTTTGAGCATTTGTTTGGGCTTGGCCTTTTTAACAATGCTGAGCATTGATTTAGATTCTGACACCATTTCTGTCTTTTAGTGCTGAGCACTAATAATAGCTCTGAGGCTTATTAAAGAATAATTTATGTTCCATCAGCGCACACGTGAGGAGCACGTGGTGCGCTTGGCGCCAGTCAAAGAGTGCAGTGCGCTTCTGCTGAGTAGCGCACATGTAAGTGACACGTGGCGTCCTTGGCGCTAAGCGCCAGATGATGAGCACCAGATGGTGAGCGCAGTGCGCTAATTTATGAGCGCAATGCGCTAATGACATGTGGTGCGCTTGGCGCTGAGCGCCAGTCCATGAGCGCAGTGCGCTAGTTCAAGAGCGCAGTGCGCTAACTGTTGAGTGGCGCACTCTGAATGACACGTGGTGCGCTTGGCGCTGAGCGCCAGTCAAAGGGCATAGTGCGCTATATTTGGAGCACTAAGGCTCTTTAAAATTAAGAGTGCCAACGCTCTGCAGCGCTTTGTGTTAAGTGTGGAGCACTGAGGCTCTTTTTAATTAGGAGCACTGAGGCACTTCTTTTATGCAACTTAGATCAATTTGCGCCTCGAGAGACTTTGTCTCATGGTTCTAAGAACAGAAGTTCTAGGAGATGTTTTAATCTCTTGTCTTGATGAAAGGCATTGCCTTTATGAATCTGTGATCCTAAGAGAATTAACTTATTCTCCCCCCACTTTTATAATGAGATGGTCATGATCTCTTTTTGTAAAAGACAATTTGTCTTATAGATTTATGATCTGTGAGAAGAATTATGTTCTTCTTTTGTTTTATGTTGAGATCTTTTTGATCTCTTTATAAAAGATCTTGGTCTTTGTAGATCTATGATCTTTTAAGAAGAGAATTCTTCTTTTTAATTATAAGATGATTTCATCTCTTTGTTCTTTTACCTTGAAGAAAAGAAGTTCTTCTATCGAGAGCTTGGCTCTTCTTTCTGGGATTTTCTCAAAGCTTATGGGGGGTTCCTCTCTATGCTTCTCTCTATTTTCTTTTAATTTGAAACTTATGGGGAAGTCTCTCTGTATTAGACTTGAAGTCTTGGGGCCTTTTTATAAGGCAGGCTGATTTGTTCAATCAGTTAAGTTAAGGAGATCTTTTCTCCAATTGATTTGGGGAATTTCCCATCGTTGGATCTTTGATACAAGGGCTTCTGATTTATAGAAGGTAATCTTCTTGTTATTAACAAGATTGGGAAATATTACCAAACAGAACTTATTCTGTATTTTGGTGATTTTTAATCACCCTTGGATCATTGATCCAATGGTGCTCTGATTTAGAGAGCACAATCTTATTATTTGGAAAGATTTTGAGGAATCTTTTTTTAACAGAATTTAATTCTGATTAATTAATGATTTATCATTATTATTAGATCTCTGATCTGACGGTGGGGAGCTTTTAGTTCCAGCGCTAGCGCACCCGTGCTTTGCACGTGGTGCGCTGCTCAGAGTGCAGCGCACTTAGCGCTAGCACACCCGTGCTTTGCACGTGGTGCGCTGCTCAGAGCGCAACACAGTTGGCGCTAGCGCCCACGTGCTTTGCACGTGGTGCGCTGCTTAAGTGCAGCGCTCTTAGCGCTAGCGCTCAGGTGCTTTGCACGTGAGCGCTGCCTCAGAGTCTTTGACTCTCAGCATTGGCGCTACTATGAAGCGCTGCTTCAGAATGTTTTAACTCTTGGCTTTGAGGCATTTGTTCCATTCTTTGCATGTGGAGTTTTTCCCTTTATTTTTTCATTTTATTGTTATTATTTTATAAGGGAGCGGGTTTTGAGCCAAAATTTTGGCAAGAACAACCTCCTTTATGGGATCACATCGACAAATTTAAACTACAGAAATAAAATAAATTAAGCATCTCTAAAACTAAACATAAAGTTCCTCACTGCTCGGCTTGCTTGTTAAAATACTCCTGATCTTCCTGCGACAAGGTCAAAGGAACTGGGCCATGCAAAACCCAGACGTCAGTGCGTCATAAATATTAAAATAATACTAATAACCAGAATAGGATGTTATGATTAAACATGAGTGTAAATAATAAAGACAGGTATAAAACAGTGAGGTATAGGTATGTGATGTGTATCCTAAATTCTGTGCTTCTAGATTATCTATTCTACAAGTCTTTGAAATCAATTAATGGAATCATCGATATAACTCAATAGTATCCCGTGCGTGCTCGAGACCACGGTCAAGACCCTCGGGGCTGAATCCGAGACGTGCTGCTAAGCAGTAAAAACAGGATATCATGTACAGACAAATGATGTCAGCATCATCATTCCGGGGCCCGAAGCCCGTATCGACTGATCAGTCTCTGGAAAGTATCAAACTGTTGAGTTACAAGTCAGGTTTCATTATTGATTTCTCTTTACCCCCAGGTTTTGTGTTCAAGTCAGGTATTGATGATATCAATCTAATTTCAACACAGGATCAAGCAGGTACATGCCTTGTCTATATAGACAACAAGTCACGTCCATCTGGATAATAAGTCAGGATTGTCGACATTAGTAATAATCCAAGTAACTAGTCTGGTAATATGTCGCGAACATGTCAAGTAGTGTATAATAACAGGAAGAATACTAGTTGGAAAACAGTAACTAGTTATATAAATACGGTAGAAAAGACTAGTGCATATTTTTATGTGCTAAGGTGTAACCAATCTATTCATATATTTATCTGTAATAATCATTTTACGTCTGCTACAAGGTATACGGCAATCTAGATAAAGGATACTGAATTGAAATAAAATTATAACAATATTATAATGAACTAGCATGCAACTAGATAAAATCGTTATTGATATAAATATGGATTGATGCCGTAAAATTTGTAAATTGTAAATAGCATGCTAACTATTAACATACACATACTAATAAATAACTATATGCAATAGAATACGTAATGTAGCATGTCGCAAGTTTAGAAACTTGCCTGATCGAAATCTCACGACGAAAATACAGATATCACGTTCCGAACACCGAATGAAGACAAGATGCAAAACCCAACATACATAAAACTTGGCCTGAACTGGGCAACTGCATGAATTGGTGACTTGAGTAGACGATGGCGGTGATTGGGGTCGTCTGGGCCGTGCTCGTCGGCGGTAACCAACTACGGCGAAGCAAGAAAAGTGAAAAGAAGAAGAAGAAAGAAAAAGTGGATGGGGCTGTTGGGTTCTGGAGTTTTAACGTGAATGGGGAAGAGGAGAAAGTTGGTCGGCGATGGGGAGATGGGGGATAGGTCGACGACGAGGTGTTGTGGGCGGTGAGGTGTTGGGCTTGTGATCGGGGAAAGAGAAGAAGAAGAAGATGCGATGGTGGTGTGGGTGCTCTGGTGATGACGACGAGATAGGGAAGTGATGAGGATCCTTGGTGGTGGTCCGGTTTGATCGGCGACGTCATTGAGAGAGATGGAGGTGGGTTCTCGGGTGTGGTATCAGGCTTGGGTAAGGCCTTGGGACCGGAGGAGGGAGGTGACGACGGTGGTAGTAGTGAGAAGGTTATGGGTGCGGTGAGGACGAGGGAGGAAGGTTGGCTTTCGACGACGAGGGGCAGGAAAGATCGAGGTAGAGTCGACGTGGGTTAGGGCTCGGAAAAAGAACGAGAGGAGAGAGAGATGGAGACAGAGAGACAGAGAGAGTTATAAATAATTATATATATATATATATATATATATATATATAACAGTGCTGCTATAGGTTTTAGGAATAAATTAGGTAATGTATTATATATATTTTGTAGGATATTACAAATAATACCATATCATTCTAAATATTACCTATATTTAGTCAAAAATATAGTTTTTAAATATAAAGAATATACGTAAGAATTTTAACCATAATGCAACAACCTATTATTAAATACATATACTCCCAATAAAATCTAAGTAAATATACGTAAGGATTTTTAATTATTTTGTTGTCTATACTATAGGATATGAATATAATAGATAAGGGCAACAATCAGATATGGGGTGATATGCCATACAAAGTTAAATAGCAAAAGTATATTATTTGTATATATCTTGTATTATAAAGAGATATGTAAAGATTAAAATATTATATATATATATAGTACTCAATTCACATGGATACACTGTACTAGCAAATATTGGATACAATCTTGCATCATGTCGGGTTTTAATCATGCGGGTCGGGTCGGATAATGACCATCACTACTACTTGAATTATTCCTACCCTAATAGCAATAATAATAAACGAATTTTAAAGCAAGATTTAAAATACCAAATTATATAGTATAAATGTACTAGGGTGTTACATTATACCCAACTATAAAAGAATTTCGTTTTCGAAATTCACGGAACAGGAAAAAGACAAGAAGATACTGATCTAAGAAAAGTGATGTGGAAACTTCTGTTGAATCTCGTCTTCACGTTCCTAAGTAAATTCTCCATGCGAACGATTCCCCTACGAAACGAGTACTAATGGGATTACTTTATTCTTGAGGACCTTTTCTCGTCGATCCACAATAGGAATTGGTCGCTCTTCATATGTTAAATCTTCTCTTACTGTTAGTTTTGAGTGATCTAGGACGTGCGTCTCATCTCGAACATACTTGTAGAGTTGAGATACATAGAACGCGTCATGAGTACCCATCAAGGATAGTGGTAAAGCTAATCTATAAGCTATCTCTCCAACACGCTCGATGATATCGAAAGGCCCCACGAATCGAGGACTAAGCTTACCTCGAATACCAAATCGGATTACTCAACTAGTCGGTGATATCTTCAAGAACACAAGATCCCCAACCACGAACTCCAAAGGTCTTCTTCCAGTATCTGCCCAATTTTCCTGTCGATTCTATGCCACCTTCATATGATGTCGGATCACGTTAAATTTTTCCACCGTTTGCATAATAAAATCTGGTCGCAACAATTTTCTTTTTCCAACATCGTCCCAACAGACAGGCGAGCGACATTTACGACCGTACAATGTTTCGAATGGAGCCATCTGTTCAGTCACCTGAAAAGTAGGATAGAAATCGAGTATCACGATCAGAAACAATACTCATGGGTACTCCAAGCAATCTCACAATCTCCTGCATGTACCGTTCTACCAAAGCCTCCATCGACTGACCAACTCAAAATGGTATGAAATGAGCTACCTTGGTCAATCGATCGACAATCACTCAAACTGCGTTATTGCCCTTTGGACTCCATGGTAAAGCTGTCATGAAATCCATGGTTATATGTTCCCACTTCTATTGAGGAATCGGAAGTGGTTGCAACAAACCAGCTACCCTTTGATGTTCAGTCTTGACTTGTTGATACACCAAGCACTTCAATACGTAGCGAGCAATCTCCATTTTCATGTCTTCCCACCAGAAATGTTGCCGTAGATCTCCAGACATCTTTGTGCCTCCCGGATGTACTGAATACGCGGAACTATGAGCCTCCTTCATGACTTCTTCACGAACATCTCCTTTAGGCACACATAAACGACTTCCATATCGTAACAAACCATCTTCATGAATCAACAAATCTGTTCGATGTCTCGCTTCTACTTGTTCTCGAAATTTTTTCAATCTTGGATCATGCGACCGTGATACTTTGATGTTATCAATCAAGAATGACTGTACTTGCAACTGCATCAACTGTCCCAAAGAATCTGGTAGTACGATTTCCAACTCGAATCATTGAAGATCAGCTATAATCTCCTTATGTGCAGTCAACATCTGTATCGCTGGCAACCGACTTAAAGCATCCGGCACTACATTAACTTTCTCCGGATGGTATTTTAGATCAAGATCATAGTCAGCTATCAGCTGTAACGCCCCCACGCCCCAGTATAGATGATATTGTCCACTCTGGCCGAAACCGCACGATTTTGTCCTTTAAAGCGAACCGGACCCGAGCGGTGGCCACTTCCCAGGAGGCCACCCATCCCAAGACTTCCTTGGCACGAGCATGCTTAACTACGGAGTTCTCAAGCTCCTGTAGTGTCGATTCATTTAAGATGTGCCTCTGAAATTGAGGGTGGTATCATTACATTTATAATGCAGTTCGGTCCACTTTCGGAATGTGTTTCGAAAATTCCCTATTGTTCTACAGTGGGTCCCACAGACTCAAGAGGTGGCCCCCACGGATTCAAGAGGTGGCCCCTACCCCTTGGAATGAAAATTAGGATGGCACTTTGTTCCGTGTGGCACTTTGTTCCGTAAGCAAGAACCGGGTCTTGAAATTCTCCCCACCTTTGAACAATGGTTCGTCCTAGAAACACAGACCTACTACTAAGGGACCTGCATAGACCACCATAAATGTAACGCCCCATCCCCCAGTACAGATGGTATTGTCCGCTCTGACCGAAACCGCACGGTTTTATCCTTTAGAGCGAACCGGACCCAACTAGGGGCCACTTCCCAAGAGGTCACCATCCCAAGACTTTCCTAGCACGAGCACGCTTAACTACAGAGTTCTCAATCTCCTTTAGTGCCGATTCACTTAAAAGTCACCTATGTAATTGAGAGTGGTATCATTACATTTATAATGCAGTTCGGTCCTCTTTCGGAATGTGTTCCGAAAATTCCCTATTGTTCTACAGCAGGTCCCACGCACTCAAGAGGTGGCCCCTACGGATTCAAGAGGTGGCCCCCGCCCCCTTAGAATGACAATTGGTGTAGCACTTTATTCCATGAGCAAGAACCGGGTCCCGACATCAGCTCTAACCATCTATGCTTCCTTATGTTAAGCTCTTTCTGTATGAACACATACCTTAGACTCTTGTGATCGGTAAATACTTCTACTCTTTCGTCCAATAAGTAGTGTCTTGATTGACCGAGTGGAACTATATGATATGTTATGATATGCGTTCCATTTTGTTCTATTTTTTCTACTTACCGTAATCAAGACGGTGTCGCTTTGCAGCTAGCCGGTTGAGTACGGGTCGTCCGCAGGGAGATGGTTCGTATGTTCGTTCTTACTTTAGACGAGTCAATTAAAGAATGTATATGTGTATGTTCAAATCTATCCTAAGTGTTTATATTTTATATTCAAGTAAACTTGTTAGGGTTAGGGTTGGTTAGTAGAGTTAGGATTAGTCTTGTGCTTGTCTTTTACCATTCTTGAAATGATGTTGGGATAATCGGAAGTAGCGGGGATTAGGAGGACATAGAAATGAGATTTGCGAGTTTAAGCAAGCTTTCCAACGCTAAATCCATTCCTAGTGCCCCTTGTCCGTCCGTTACATCCGCTTATTTCCAACCCTAGGCCAAACACACGCAACCATGTATCCAATTAAGCCAAACTACATGTCACGTTGTAGTGCGCTCAAAGGAATTCTCGACTTAGGTCGTGGTTATATGTCACGTATAGCGCGCCTAAATGAAAGGCTTGTGTTTGTTTGGTATAGATTCGTTTTAAGGTGTTTAGCAAAGAGAAGCACAAGGGATTTTTCCGTCCCCCGTACTAACCTTCCTTAGACCTAACAAGTGTGGAAATTATTCATACATTTTAAAAGAAAAACAAAACAAGAAGGAAGAAAAGAAAGAATAGAAAAATACAGTTTTAACAAATGGTAGCAAGCTAACTACTTAGGCCCTCACCTAAGCAAGGGACTCCATAGAGTATCATGGCTTAAAAATACGGTTTAGAATAGAAGAAAAATAAAACAAGAAATAATAACAACTACTTAACAATAATAAATAAAATTACACTAGGAATTAAAATTACAAGACAAGGAAATAAAGATACAAGTTAAGAAAAACACCCCCATCTTCATTAATCTTCCACTCAAAAATCTCTTACTACAATTTCAATGGAGAATAGAAGAAGAAGAAGAACTACAAACTAAACTACACTAAATCCTAATAAAGAAAAGCATCCTTACAATGGATCAAAACTGGAGTATTTATAGGCAGAGAACTGAAACCCTAGGCTCATATTCTGAGCCATTAGATAATTACAAAACTGTCCCTGAAATACGGTCAGAAGATGCCACGTGTCAACCGCGGAACCGCCGCCAAAACCCATGTTTGGCAACGGTTCCGCCGCCGTTTTGTGGAATTAGGGCCTCGTATTTTTTGTGCTTCATCATGTTGCTTTGATCTTCTGTTTGACAGGTCCAAAATTGCAAAATGATTCCAAAATATCTTCAGATTTTCAACAGTCCAAAATCGCTACACTGACAGAAGCGGAGAGGCAGGCAACAAAGAAGGAACACTCTGTGCTTATCCGAGACACGAATGACCACTGTTATTTGTCTTGTCTCTTGAACTGGTAAGCGGTACTGGACGGATGCGGATGACCGGAACCCGGATTTTTTCTGTTTTTGATAGATGTTCTGGATTTTGGCATAACTGTAGAGATTTTGCGTGATTTGCGTTATTTTGGACTGGGAACCTATAACCTGTAATCATGTAGCAAACACGGATCAAAACACCTACCTATAAATAAACGAGCAGAAGAATGGGCAGTATTAAATGCAATATTCTGGTGTGAACTTGTCTCTAAATCTTCAGAGCAAAAATCACTGCTAGTAGCTCCAAATCATGAGTTGGGTAGTTCCTCTCATGACTTTTTAGTTGTCTCGACGCATATACTATGACCTTCCTATGCTGCATTACAACACATCCAACCCTTTTTCCAGACGCGTCGCTGTGAATAACTAGTCCTTCGGAACCGTCTAGCACTGTCAGAATGGGAGCGATGATCAATATCTGCTTCAGCGCTTCTAAAGCCTACGCACACTTCTCGGTCCATACGAACGGTACCTCCTTTCGTGTTAGCTTGGTCAATGGTTCTGCTATCCGGGCGAAGTTCTTTACAAACCTTCTATAGTATCCGGCAAGCCCAAGGAAATATCTAATCTTCCCTACATTCTTTGGAATTGACCAATCATGAACAGCTGCAATCTTTTCAGTGTCAACGGAAATTCCATCTCCGGATAAAACATGACCCAAGAACTTCACTTTTTCAAGCCAAAACTCGCACTTGCTCATCTTAGCATATATCTTTTCCTGTCTCAAGGTTTGCAATGCGACCCTCAAGTGTTTTTCATTCTCTTCTTTGCTCTTCGAATATACTAGAATATCATCAATGAACACCACTACGAACTGATCCAGGTATGGTGAAAAGATTCGGTTCATCAAATCCATAAATATTTCTGGTGCATTAGTAACTTCAAATGGCATCACTAAGTACTCGTAATGCCCATATCGAGTTCGGAACGCCGTCTTTCAAATGTCTTCCGCTTTCACCCGAACTTGATGATACCCAGATTGCAAGTCCAATTTTGAGAATACCCTCGCGCCACTGAGTTGATCGAATAATTCTCTGATGCAAGGGATTGGGTACTTATTCTTAATAATCACCCGATTTAATTCCTGATAGTCGATGCACATCCTTCGCGTGCCATCCTTATTCTTGACTAGAAGAACTGGAGATTCCCATGGTTAACCGCTGCTGCGAATCCAACCCTTCTCTAGTAATTCGATAACTTGTTTCTTTAGATCTTCCATTTCCACCGGTGCTATTGGATAATAAGCCTTTGAAATCGGTGGTGCTCCAGGAATAAGGTCAATAGCGAACTCCACGTCTCGTTTTGGTGGTAAACCTGATATGTCCTTGAACACATCCATAAAATCCCGAACTACTACGGGTGCCTCTTCCTTGTTTACTTCCATCGATGAAAGAACGGCACTTGTCGGCCTAGCCCTAAATTCGACTAGCCCGACAGATCTGCCGCCTCACAAGAATATGAACTCCGAATGTCCGAGAATCTGAAAAATCACTTTCTTCGCCCTACAATCAATGTGAGCGTGTAAGATACCAAGAAAATCCATTCCCAAGACAACATCATAACTGCCAGTATCAATCACTAAGAAAACCGCGAATAACTCACATCCGCAAATAACAATCGAGAAACGCTTGCACTCACTACGAGATATAATTCTTGCAGGGTTCCAATCAACGGCAGCAAGGTTTCGGGAGGTATCGTCCATGCTATTTTCAAAAATTTGCCGTTAAAAGGAACTCTAAACTAGAATCGTTAGCTAGAAATATAATACGGAAACACATGTAAACCATTTACAACTAAGTGAAAACGAAATACAACCTTAGTAGATCGGTCCTTCACTTCAAAAGATCCTTGAAGTAGTCCCTTCACTGCGATCGTGGTTTTCCCGGACTCTTGGACGGCTCCATGAGAAGAAGGCAATGGTCTTGCTTGAAGTCTTCGAGGCCGAAGATGATCTACGTCGAGGGATTACTAACTCAAGCTACCACTTCACCAAAGTGAAGCAAACACCCTATACTAAAGTGCTGATCTAGTAGAGGATGGTGAAATAGAAAGTGGGTACACTTTAGAATTTTTTTCCTCACATTATTTCCTCACTTGGATCAAACCCTAGCAAGCTTTTCTTTTGGAAGAAGAAGATGAAGAAAGAGATGATGAGAAATGAAAATGATCAAGTGAGTGAGCTAACCATGGGTGAGTAGGTATCATATACTAACTCATGTAGAGACATAACCATGGCTAATTATAGTGGTTATGTTAATAAATATCCTAAGTAAAACAAAATGGGTGGACTTTGTCAAAGCACTCACAAGCTTCTACAAGCTTCATGCTTTAAACAATTATCCACTAATTTTGTATTTACTTTGAATATTAAAACCCCACCATTATAATTAAAATGGTGTATGTCATATACACCCATGTAGTGTGTATCAACAACCATGACACACAAATAAATAATGCACATTAATATATATCACATATATATTATATGTACACACAAGTGAGAAAAGAAATCTTAAGTGAGATAATGTTAGTTAATGTAAATTAGTATATCAAATATACAATTATACACTAAATTATCAAATCAACAGTTGACTTAATAATCCGGCTATATCACATATAACCGACTAACATCCACATGTATCGACTTATCGAATCAACCCTTGATCTGATAACCCGGCTATATCGCATATAACCGACCGATACAAAATCGCTAGAATATAATACGTTATCATATACACGCATTATTCTCGGTCCCGCACATATCACATATGCGCTCCTATTTCGTTTTGCCTGAGCCAGTAAAACCTCTATGTAGGACTCTAAAGACTCGTCAATACGCCGGCAGTAGGTGATGATCACATCAAGCACCCACAAGACGTCAGCGGTACTAGCTGGACGTAACGACTACCCGGGTATTGAACGATCAGAAGATCAGCAAGCAAGCCTGCTCCGACTCCTACAAAAGCCTGACAGTGACACTACCGTACAGTCCGGTCTCCTCGTCTGATATGTCGCATATCAAGTCTAGGGGTAGTAAACGTCAGACCCCAATAACCGATAAGTCATGCCGATATGAAGCTCATAACGGGTCCAGAAACTACCGGTAACACTTACCAGTAAATCTCTAAACCAGCCCTTGCCAAGGACTTCCCTGTTATGGCCAATCGAGTATAGCGCAACATCAACCCCCAATACCGGGATAGACGAAACCCCTCCTATCGCTCATTGCCTCCATGTGACTCGGGACTGTACCCAAAAACCACCGTTTTGCACACCCTCTTGGACGTGGTAAGGTGGAAATCAAAGCACAGTGGGAATCACACAAGACTCTATGACGATCTCGGGTCTACAGACTAACCTGTACCAGTGTCACCAGAGAACAGCCATCTGACGTGAGGTATAATACCATCTGGGAGTTCTCGGCGAGTCCGTCCAGTGTACCCAGTCTCCACTGAGCACCGGTATATCATCTCTGATGTCAAACACCAATGGATATGGGATCATCCATCGCCCATCTATATGGATCGAGAAGCTATACGCTAGTCTACTATAGTATATCGATGCCCTGTCTCGATACACCCACGACTAGGGACCTTAAAGAATGTACTTATGGACTACCATGGCCCCACTAGTACGATCTGCATCATAGTCCTGGTATTCAAGTACACATCCTAAGGGCTTTACCAACATGTAACAGAGAGACAATCAGTGTACACGTTAAGGTAAAGAGTAGCCAGATAGCATACTATCATGTCGAGCAAAAAAGTCCTCCCCATATATGTCCAAGCATCCACTACAATATACATCTCATGTATAGTAATGGCCTCTAGGGCATACATATAACTAACAATCTCCCACTTGCACTAGGGCCATCTGATAACAATGGTTGTAGTATCTCATACTCAACCATCCTATAAAAGTCTCTTTCTGGGAAAAGGCCTTTGTGAGTGGATCCGCCGTGTTGTCCTCTGAGTCTACTCTCCTGACCTCGATCCCCTGGAGATCAACCATCTCCATGATCAGGTGACACTACCTTAGAATATGTCTGGATCACTGATGGACGGGTGTTCCTAGGCATAATCCACAACCCCATTGTTACACAATGGTAGGAACGAAGTTCATCTCATGAACTAATATACACCCAGACTGCCTCTTTGGTAGCATCTTTGGTAGCGATGTATCCAGCCTTTATCGTCTAGTATGCCACGGTATCTAGCTTGGAACTCTTCCAACATACCGTCCCTCTACTGAGGGTAAAGATAATGCCTGTGACTGACATTCAGTCATCCTTATCACCCTGGAAGCTATCCAGTGATTCTCCCCAGGATCGATTGATACCATCTCACTACACCTTAAGTGAGAATCCTAACATCCACTTAGATCTATCTCATAGATCTAAAACCCAGGATTTAAGAGGTATCACCTTGATCCTATATGGAGAATCCTTGTGATAAGAGGAGATTGACCGAGCGTGGCATAGGAAACTCCTTTCCTATCAAGAGTATGTCATCTACATACAATACGAGGATGACCGCCTTACTCTCTACTACCTTTTTGTATATACAAGGTTCATCTACCATTTTGATGAAGTTAAACTCTTTGACTTCTATATCAAAACAGATGTTTCAACTCCGCGATGCCTGCTTCATCCCATAAAGCAACTTGCACACGTTTCCGCTGCTTCCACTGTCCACGAAGCCCTATGGATGTGTACTTATAGACACTCTCTTCTAAATCACTATTTAGAACAGCAGTCATGACACCCAACCTCCAGATATCTTAGTCATGGTATGTAGCAGTGGCAAGTAGGATCCGGATGGACTTAAGCATATGCCCCAGAAAAGGTTTCATCATTATCCAAACTTGGTTGATGACGAGAACTTTTTACAACAAGTCTTAGCTTTGAAAGTTTCAACTTTTCTATGTACATCAAGTAATCTTCTCAAGATATACTTGCTCCTAATGGGGATTTAACTCTTTATATATAGCAACCAAAGTCCATACTTTGTTGGTGTATATAGATTCCATCTCAGATCGTATAGCATCCAGCCATTCTTACAGAGTCCCCACTCTTGATGGCCAGCTCGAAACTAGTTGGGCCATCATCTTATGATGCAATCCTCGCTCTCACTGTCATAGAGAAACCAAAGTATCTCTCAGGTGGGTGAGGAACCGTACCAGATTGGCGGAGAGGCTAAGGTTTGTTGGGAGCTATTGAATCCTCCGGTTCTACCAAATTATCAGCTATAGTTTGTATAGCTGGAACTCCTTCCAGTTCTACCTCATGACCACTAATTTCCTTCCAAAATAAATTCCTTTTCTAAAAAGGTGGCATGCCGAGAAATAAAACACCTTTTGTTCCTCGGTGCGGCAGAAGATATTCCCTTGCAAATGCTTGGGATATCCAACAAACTTCCACAGAACTGACCTTGCCTCGAGCTTGTCCGGATTTTGCTTTTAGACATAGGCCGGACAACCCCAAATCGTAACATACTTAAGAGATGGGCTCTTCCCGTACCATATCACATATGGAGTGGTAGGCACCTGATTTGGTTGGAACGCCATTCAATAGGTATGCAGCTTCACAAGTGCATAACCCCAAAAGGAAATAGGCAACTCAGTAGTACTCATCATAGAGCGCACCATATCTCATAGGGTGCAATTACTCCGCCCCGATACACCGTTGTGCTGTGATGTATACGGAGGAGTAATGCTTAGAGAGAATCTCATTCTCCTTTAGAATAGTCCAGGAATTCCGTGCACTAGTATTCTCCTCCCTGATCTCATCAAAAGACATAATACTTATACCTATTTTGGTTCTCTACTTCTAACTTATATTCTTTGAATATCTCAAAAGGTTCAGACTTGTATTTCAACAGGAACATATGTTCGAATCTTGAGAGATCGTCAGTGAATGTAAAGAAGTATAAAGAATCAGTCCTGGCATGTGTAGACCGGGGACCTTCATACATCATCATGTATCAATCCCAAGAGTTCACTAACTCTTTCTCTGTTTTCAATAAACGGAGCTATAGTCATCTTATCTTTGTGACATGACTGGCAAGTTTCACAAGATGTAAATTCAAACTGATTTAAATATGCATCTAAATGTAACTTCTGCTAGTCGTGTCGCATTGATATGACCTAGTCTACAATGCCTCAAGAAGGATTCGTTCATTTCTGAACTCTTCCTCTTATGTGTGTTTTGTACGTTAAGAACTGTGGTTTGATTTAGAACATATTTGCTTTTAGATAACGTACCTGAACCGATCAACTCTTGATATAGGAAATGTTCAAAACATTATCCAAACGATACAAAATTATATCTTTCTTTACTAAATAAAGAGACTGATATGATGTTGTATATCTGGTTCGGTATCTAATAACATTCGTTCAGAATCAATGTATTTGGTAATACAGGGTGATAACTGCCAATACCTTGGCTGCAACAATTGCACCGTTTCCATCTCTTGAAATTTTATCACCCGTTCTCAGTTCTTTACCTATCTGTAGCCCACGTAACAGATTATATATGTGGGATCCTGATCCAGTATCTCATACCCAGGACATAGAGGATACTGAGAAACAGTTCTCGGTAATGAACACACCCGAAGAAGATGCATCAGTATGCACTTTCTTCGTTTGGGTGGCATGGCAATCGTGGTAATCCCCTATTTCCTGCTCGGTCTTATAACAATTATAAGTTGGAGTGGGACCAACGTTTCCCAGCACAATATAACAAGCGGGTCCGGTCAATACATCCATATTATTATCTTGATTAAGGCGTGACATGGTCTCTACCTGGAGAGAGAGAGAAGAAAACACTCTGCGTGCGCTCTTGCAAGATCAGATTGGTTATTATTTTATCTAATCAGGATGGCTCCCACTGTTTTTATCAAATCTTCCTTCAAACCCTTAAAGGAAAGACTAGCCGGGATTAATTACACCCTACAATTTCGCCAATCTTTCAGCCAGGCCAGTGTCGGTACTTTGAGGGAGGTTCCTCGTGCTTTCGTACGGACCTAATTCAAAATAAACCTCGTTTTCCCAGAGGCATTACCCCGTCGACACCTTTCTAGACACCTACTTGATCGGCTAATTGTCCTGTGTAAAACTCTTCCAGGAGTAACAATTACTCGCAGTGGGTATCGGGATCCAACTATCATATAGAAGGTATGCAATCTCATTGCAAATTTCAACATTTGAAATTCCCGATAATATTTTGCCCCTAACGTGCTATGACCTTGACGGAAGCCAACAAACCACAGCCCGCTAGTCAAGTTCAACCCGTACATATCTTGACTGAATTAAACCCACCCGCACGACCCTTGACAAAAGCCAACAAAGCCGTACGACTACCCTAATCCAATCGCATCATATGTAGCAGATAAGCAGTATATAGCTACCGCACACTACACCTTGACGAAAGCCAACAAATGTAGCACGGATACTATATACTACTTATCTGAAATGACGGAGGGCTACGACAGGTTTTTCAGAAAACCTATTGCGTAATGAACTTGATATCGTTGTAGAAACAAGTGAATTTTGCAAAGGAGTGTTTTTGAGGCTTTCATTAGTTTTGCTAAAGTGGTCATTCCCGGTTAAGGGATCTCGGCACTTTCCTCATCGAATAAGGTGCGGGATATATCATATATATCACTATGCAAAGCAAAACTCCAAAAGCAATAAAAAGACAAACCGAGTGTTGTAGCATCTGCCAGTTTTGCTAAAGAGGTCACTCCCGGTGAAGCGATTTCGGCTCTTTCCTCATCGAATAAGGTGCGGGATATATCATACATATCAGTATGCAAAGCAAAAAACTGTAGCTACCCTTTTTTAAAAGATTGATTCTACAACATCTTTTAGGTTTCTTTTCTTTCATTAATCATATTAATGAAGTCCCATCATTTAAATCACCTAAACATCACAGATAAATACGACGTACCCTTATGCCATCCGCATTCGCCTCGATGTCCCCTCTTGCACCGTTGGGTTAGGTAACTAACGGCAGAGCGGGGCAGGGCTAGCGCGGGTGTAAAACATAAGTAACGTCTATATAATATATCATATATACTATATACAGTATCTATCTCAACATATCAAATGATCACATCACAGATATCGCAGCAGAAGGAACATATGAAATAATGGATATACTAGGAGGTCCGTGCTTTATTTTGAGCCTCAATAAAACACGGATTCCACGGTCGTGATGAATAGCCAAAACCCACACCCCTAGACCCTTACGAGAGTAGCAAGAAACCCTACCAATTCTAGAGTTAGAAGACCCGGATTTGACTCCTCGAGTTGGTCTCCCACTAGACTCCAGAACTCGGTTACTTGTGCTCTCCTCCTTCGGTCTATCCTAATGCGGAAAAGTAAATAATATACATCAATGGTGACATCATCCTCAACCCGGAAGTGCCCCAATAAAAGAATATTACATACAATTAATTTTACATGAATGAAAATAAAAACTCTCATCTCACATAAAACCCCCGGCTATTCAAACACGATGATCCAATATAACATATACAGCAACACATAATATCACATGTCATCAACGTAAGTAAATATGCGCATCCCAATTGTCGTTGATATATAGCAACGAAACCGGCGATATCACATATTACACTTACGGTCGCAGAAAAACTAGACGATGTTAAACATTCCGATCGAATCAACAAACACCCTATTGGAGATAGTGCCCTCAGAGTCAATTATTGGATCACAGGCACGTGATTGCAATGATTGAGGGAGGACCTATCCCGGTATGACAGTCTTACTCGAGATGATAGTATGCTATCTGGTTTACCTTTATCATCGTGTACTGTTTCAGGTGACCTTACAGGTCACTATTACACGTTGATAGAGCCCCTAGGATTCTTGCTTGACTGCCAGCAGTATGAGGGCGATCATATACGTGGGAGCTGGTAGTCTATAAGCACATCCTTTAATGGTCCCTAGTCGTGGGAGTTTCGAGACAGGGCATCGATTCTCTAGAGTAGACTAGTGTATACAGTCGAGACCCCAACGAGGGGCGGTGGCCGGTCTCACAAGCCACTGGTGTCAGTTGGATCACCTAAGATGTATACAGGTGCTCATTGGGTTATGAGTACACCGGACAGGACTCGCCGGGAACATGCTAGTTGGTCTTATACCTGACGTCAGATAGCAGTTCCCTGGTGACATGTGTACAGGTTAGTTCATCGACCTGGGGATCGTCATTTGTCTCGTGTGAGTTCCCACTGTACTTTGATTACTACCCTACCACGACTCAAAGGAGTCGTGCAAACAGGTTTTAGTTGGGTACAGTCCCGAGCCACATGGAGGCAGTGAGCGGATCTTCGGGGGTTCGTCTCTCCCGGTATTGGGGGTGAGGTCGCGCTGTGTCTAGGAGAGCCATTACACGAAGTCCTTGGCCAAGGCAGGAGATTTACTGGTAGGTATTCCAGTAGTATCTCAGGGTGTTCTGGGCTACACTCTGACACGACTTGTACCGCTTTTGGGGGTCTGACTTTTACCCCACCCCCTAGGCCCGACATGCGATGCTCATAGACGAACGGACCGGACTGTACGGATATTGTCACTGACAGGCTCAGTAGGGTGTCAGGATGAGTTCGCTCATCGACGTCCCTTTTGGTCAATAGCTGGTGGCCCGTTACATATTGGCTTATACCTCTGACGTGCTAGTGGTTAAATCCACAGCCATAGTATTGACGAGTCTTTAGAGTCCACCACACATTCAGTTACTCAGCTTTCGGGCGAAACGCTGTAGAGGCCGTATGGAGATATGGCAGGTCCGATCAGATACGTGCGGTATTGCACGGATCAGGATCGGACGATTAGTACTAGAGGCCGTATAGATATATGGCAAGGTTCGATCGGATACGTGCGGTATTGCACGGATCAGGATCGAACGGATATTACTAGCCGGCTTTGGTTTAAGCCGGATCCTAGTTTAGTACAGTGTAGATTTTGTCTCATTGCATTTGTATCCGGACGGAATACAGATACGGGTGTGTATGCACAGTATCGGGGTTTTCCTGTAATTTATTACGGGACCAGTTTTCTGGAGTTGCCAGTTTGCATTCCGTTCCGGCCGGTTTTCCTTTGTTCTTTCCCGGCCGGACTTTTCCGATGGAGGGTGTTATTTGCAAGTTTGCAGATAACACATTGTGGAGGGGTTTCTTGCAAATATATTCATTATGATATGTTTAGCATCTTTCATCCATGATGGTGCATTAATTGAGATTTGAAAGGGTATGGAGTGATAAGCATGGTTGATGTTTCTTAGCTTTATGATGTGGTCACCTCTTGCTTTTCCTACACTTACCTCCCTTTTGTATTTGTTTTGCCCTCCACCATTTTCCATCACATTGCATGGCCGGCCACAATTTTGGAGAGGAGAGAAAATGAGAGGTTTCATTTTTGCTGAGGAAATTTCATCATCTCATTCCATGCTTGATAAATGAGAGTTCCACTTGAAAGTTCCAATCCATTCTTCCATCAAGGCAACATAACCCCAAAGAGACAAGCATCATCTACACTACATTATACAGCAAATCTTGGGCACGTCGACTTTCCAGCTTCGTGCCCGAGTTGCCTCGGTATTGAGGTGGGAGCCCGTAAAAGATACAGACGATGTGGTGCCCTTCCGGCAAGGAGGCGACGACCGGAGTTTCCGCGGGAGATCGGGACGATGACGAGAAGACCGGAGGACTCGGATCACTCGGTATATCTCTTCCCGTCTTGTTACTTTGCTAGATCTAGTTTAATGGCCCAATCCGGGGTTTAGTGCGCGGTGGTGCCGGTTTGCTAAGTTCGCAAAATTAAAGTTTATCACCGCTTCCGCATTTGGCCGTCGGATCGACGGCCGGAGCGCCGCCGTGCACTTACAGTGGTATCAGAGCCTCGCCATTAACTTCGTCTAGCTTTGTTTGATGTGTTTGCATTTCCGATCGACCAAAATTCCAAAAAACCACATTTTCCTCGCATCAGTTTTCTGTCGAATTTTTTCTGGCTCTAAAAATTTTTCAGGTTGTCTCAGAATGATGTGCAGGGAGTTCTAAGAATACTGGAAAATTTCGACACAGTGAGTCGACCACTGAAGCGCGGAACCACGGCCAAACCCCCCTTGGGCCGCGGTTCCGCCGCACATTGGTGTCGTCACTGCATCATTTTTTTCCAGTGGGCTTATGGGCTAAGTTTAGGGGTTTTGGAATATTAATATTGGGCCCAGAATTTCTGTGAGTGCTACAGTATTGCTTGGGGGCCCACTTGTTAATTTTTGATCGATCGGATATTTTAAACACATTTTTCACAGTATTTACATTATATCTGCGACCGTGAATGTCACTCGATCGGTAAATCCGGTCTAACTGCTATAGCCCGGTTAGACGGATTTGCGAACGTGACTTTCACGTTGATGTTCTGTGTTTTGCTGTGATGTTGCGGATCGGTCGTGGGGATAGCCTGGATGCAATGCTAGTACAGTGTTGTTGTATTATGTACATTTGATATTGCGGGGCGAGCGTCCGACATGTGGACTGCCGTCACTGCCTGTTTGTATTATTATTTTGGGGCACGACCAGGTTGCGGTCGATGTACCCGTTGTATGTATATTTTACTTTCTGTACTAGGATTACCCCGCGGTGGGGTGCATGGATAGCCGGGTTCTGGAGGGCAACAAGCCCGCATCTCATGGCATTGAGACGGAGGGGGCTTCACTCTAGGAATGGCGGGCTATTCGCCGCACTCGTAGGGGGTACAGGTTGACCCAGGAGGGGTGCCCAAGTTACCGGATTCCGTGAAGTGCTGGGTGGTCCATTCACGGCGCTGAAGGAGGCTGCCTCGCTTCAGGTTTTGGCGGGTAACTTGCCGCGCCCGTAGGGGTCTAGGATTTCATTGCACAGGCTATCCACACGACCAGGGGAACGTCGGGTTTCAGTAGTGGCTCTGTGAAACTCGGGGATCCCAGATATCTGTATTGTTCTATGATGCTGTACATTTCTGTGATGTTGCATTTTATCACGCCTTGAGCGAAATACTATATATTGGTATATATATTAGTAGATGTTGTATATGTTTTTCATCCGCGCTAGTCCAGTCCCCGCTCTGCCGTTAGTTAGCTAACCTAACGGGTGATGACGGGACCCAGTGGCGAATGCGGATGGCATATACGTACGTCAGTATATTTTCGTTCTTTGTGGTGTGATCAATTGATGGGACTGCGTTGATTCGGATCAATGCAAGTTAAAACAAACCTATTCTGATGTTGTTGGAACACTTTTCAAAAAGCTGTTATTGCAAGGACGTTCACTTTCGTTTTGCATCGTGGTATTCATTTGGAATATCCTGCTCCTCAGTCGACGAGGCAAGGGCCGAGATCCCTTCCCGGGAGTGACCCCTTGGACAGAAGTTTGCGTCAGGGCACTAACTTCACTATAGCCGATTACTTTTGCTTTGCATCGCGGTATTCATTTGGAATATCCTGCACCCCATTCTACGGGAAAAGAGCCGAGATCCCTTCACCGGGAGTGACCTCTTTAGTAAAGGTTTTCGTCACTATATTTTCTATAAAGCTATCCGTTCCTTCAACGATATCAAGTTCATTACGTTAAAGGTTTTCGCCAGAAACCATTCGTAGCCCTCCATCATTTCAGTTAAATATTCGGTAGTATTCAAGCTATGTATTTTGACCTCACGCCAAGGCATAGTGTTTGGTAGTTGCCGGGTATTTATCTGTTGCATAGATAGATGCGTTGGTTTGGGACAGTCGTACTACTATTTTGGCCTACGTCAAGGGTATGTACGGGTGGGTTCAAATTAACCTGGACAATGATGGGTAGAACTTGACATGTGACTTATGATATTTTGACCTCACGCCAAGGTCATAAGAGCATGGGGTAGAAATCCACATCGGGAGTTTCAAAAGAACTGAAACTTGCCAGATATGCGCATACCTTCTGGAGTGTGATGACGTGAGCGGATTCCGTCACGTTGTCATGCAATGATAGTTGGATCCCGATTCCCACTGATGAGTTAGTTTACTCCTCGGGTGACCCCGACTAATTCTTCTTTCAGGTTTGGAGGAGAATTTGAGGTACAGTGGGAGGTTTCCTGATTAGATAAATTGGTAACCATTCTGTTCTAGGTTAGAGTGCACGCTGAGTGTTTCTTTTCTCTCTCTCTAGCAGCGACCATTGACCCGACCCTAAGACCATGACTCAGTGACCAAGTTAACCGAACCTTCTTTACACTGGCTTTTGGATTGTCAGAGTTGCAGACCTCATTGCCACTCCTGCTTTTACCCTTTTCTCTAGGACACCCCGTATTACTACGAACGTCCACTTCCATTAGACAAAACCATCGTATGGTTATATACGAACTCGAAGGAATTCGAGGATGGTTTCTGGTTCTAGAGAAAACGAATAGGACTATTCAGTTGTCTTTTCTTTTCACCTTCTCTCAGGTTGCGAGTACTCCTTGGTTTAGGAGTGGTACACCTATTACGCAAATTGGATAGTCTTCTTCCAAACCATAGGCAGGTGCCGACCGGTAGGGAATGAAGAAAACCAATTAGCCTAAACGGTGTACAGAAGGTGTTAAGTTAAGACAAAGAAAGGGATTAGAAGGAGGGCAATATAAATTGCAACTGATATTCACGACCAAACCAAGTATTTCATTTACCACTCCCACATCACCTTTGTATTTCTCCAGGACACTCCGTATCACTACGAAGATCCACAGTCATTTGGATATTCCATCGTATGGTTATATACGAACTCGAAAGGAACTTGTTCCAGTTCGGGGATGGATTCTGGTTCAGGAGAAATAGGAATAAGGTTTATTCGGTTGTCTTTTATCTTCACCTTCTCTCGCATTGCGAGTGCTCCTAGGACTAGGACAGTACACCCATTATGCTTATTGGATAGTCTTCTTCTAAACCATAGGCTGGTGCCGAACGGTAGGGAAGGAAGAAAACCATTTGGCCTAAGGGGTGTGCAGAAAGTAATGACTAAAGACATATAAAGGGATTTGGAGAGGTGGCAAAGAATTATACGGTTACAGTTGTGAATCTGGATAATGGAAGAGGCATTACTAGGAATACCAGGATACCCCATCGAAACATTTCAATGTTTCAGTTAAGCTGTGTACTGTTAAAAGAAAACTGATTTCCCGATTAGATACTTACTCCAGGGTATGTATTTACCAGGTATGATTCTCACATCTGTATGGTTTTACAGATGATGAGTGGGAGTAGGTTATTGGGAATAGGGTGATCATCCTCATTATATCGGGATTCGTTGTAATCGGTGATATTTGAGGAGATCATCTGGGCTGTTTGCCGGTCGGCAAATATTTGGTTTTGAATATCCGCTGTTGTGTACCAATTTCAAATTGATATATCTGTACGTCTATTTTCATAGAGTGAGATATACCTTTTGATATTATGTCGATGACATTTACCTATATCAGTGGATGGTTAGGTAAGGAGCATTAAACAGCGGTGTAATTCTTCTTAACCATAAGTACAGTTTTCAACCTACGACACACAGTGAAAGAGTTGTTAGACTCAACGGACTTATACAGAGTATTGTATGTTGTCCAGTGTCCATTAGGACAGAGGGGTTGGTCCTCATACTATATTCTGTTTACTTTTAACTTCTCTAGTTCTTAGACATGTGTTTCGTAGAAACACAGGGTCTAAGTTTTGAGGAGTTATAGGTATTTGAATAGAGTAGAGAACCAGGTGTAGCAAGTATCGGGATTCTTCAAAGTGATCGAAGATGTAGATACTTGTGTATGGTATTCAGTTGATAGTAATGATAAAGAGAAATTGCTTCTCTTTCAGGTTACTCATAATTGGAAGCATTCCTAAGTTGAGTAACGCTGATCGGCCTTCTTCCATTTAGTTGACATGCACTGGAGATAGCTGCATGATTTGAATCTGGTTCAATTAAATCAGTGCCACTGGTTCTATATTGGATATAGTACATTTCATATCTTAACATTGTTAAGGTACGGGGAGTTGTCCGGCTTATGATTAAAACCAGACTCTGGATAACTCAAGGCACGTTTCTGTAATGGTTGTTTGTGGGTTGACCCAGGCTATGACGAGGGTTGATTCTCTACCATCTGGGAGATCAATAGTAATGTTGTTCTAGACTCGCCACAGTTTTAATAAAAATGGTTTTTTTCAGAAAACAGTAGTGGGAGTATGGTAGAACTGGAAGTGATTCCAGAACCGCAAACGATTACTGAAGATTTGATAAGGAACCTAAAGATTCAATCTGATTTGACATTCCATTGGCCACTCCGCAGATACGGTGGGTAACTTCAGGCACCCGAGAGGTACTCCGGTAGCCTCAAGGACGGTGACAGGGAAGTTCTTGTTTACCCATACTTGCCATTGCTGTTGTTCCAGGCTGCGAGACCCGGTGGGAGGATGAGTATAGCGTCGTTCTAAACTAGCTTTAGAAGTGCACGTCTATATGACTCTGCCAGAGGGTTGTCGTAGTCAGTGGGAGCAGCGGAAGCATTGGTGGACATCAGGCTTATGTCTATTTATAGACTAAAGCAGATGTAGCGGAGATAGATCATCTATTTCTGATGTGACAGTCATAGGTTTGACTTCATCAGAATAGGGGATGGATCTGTTGAGTAGGTAGTAGGGTGTGATATCCGGGTTTTGGATGACATACACAAAGTAGGAAGTGATATTCCTATACTACGATCGGTTATACTTTGGTCGTCACACGGTGGTTTCTCCACATGGGACTTGGACATTATATCAGACATACTGGTTACTAGATCTATGGTTTTAGATCTAGATTTGGGTGGTTTCCCAATCAGGGTACTTAGACAGCATTCTAAGAGTATTTAGAATGAACGACTCCTGGCACGGTAGTGTACCTGCAGGTAATGGAGTCACCCTCTCTAAAGGTGTCTTATAGACTAAAGTAGAGAGGGATGTGCATGATTGGCAGATCACTTGCTTAGGCAATTGAGTCAATCATGAGATGTCAAGTACCACACCAGATGTTGTTTTTGCACTAGATGCAATAAGATGATATTGATCCAATCCTGGAGAAACAATCGGAAGCAGCTTTAGAACATAAGTAGATGTTCTAGGGATATGATAACGACAGCCTCATTTGGGAGACAGTTATCATTCCAGGCTTCCAAGGTGACATGGACGACAAGGAGGTTGTCAGAGTTATAGTTTTCCTTCTGACGAGGTGCAGTATTTTGGACAGGTGGTCCAAGGCAATACTGAGGGTGGCATGGCGCAGGATACTGATTAAGTTCAGTTGACGATACAGTCTAAGAAGTTTGGATTTGGAGTTCATTTATGAGCTAGGTCCAATCAGACATCCAGACATTCTATGACAGGTATTGCTCATTTCGGGAGATGGCATTCTCCGCGAACTTGAGATTTAGAGAGACATAGAAAGAAACATCAGAGCGGATCTACTCGCTGAGGCTATTCCTCGAACGCAATAGTCTCGCAAACGAGCTTTGTGAGACTGACTAGTAGAGGAGTTGGGTGTTCGGTATCACACGGGCTGTGAGTATGCGACATCGCAATAATTAGCCTTGAGTGCAAGTGGGAGATTGTTGGAGATAGTGCCCTCAGAGTCAATTATTGGATCACAGGCACGTGATTGCAATGATTGAGGGAGGACCTATCCCGGTATGACAGTCTTACTCGAGATGATAGTATGCTATCTGGTTTACCTTTATCATCGTGTACTGTTTCAGGTGACCTTACAGGTCACTATTACACGTTGATAGAGCCCCTAGGATTCTTGCTTGACTGCCAGCAGTATGAGGGCGATCATATACGTGGGAGCTGGTAGTCTATAAGCACATCCTTAAATGGTCCCTAGTCGTGGGAGTTTCAAGACAGGGCATCGATTCTCCAGAGTAGACTAGTGTATACAGTCGAGACCCCGACGAGGGGCGGTGGCCGGTATCATAACCCACTGGTGTCAGTTGGATCACCTAAGATGTATACAGGTGCTCATTGGGTTATGAGTACACCGGACAGGACTCGCCGGGAACATGCTAGTTGGTCTTATACCTGACGTCAGATAGCAGTTCCCTGGTGACATGTGTACAGGTTAGTTCATCGACCTGAGGATCGTCATTTGTCTCGTGTGAGTTCCCACTGTACTTTGATTACTACCCTACCACGGCTCAAAGGAGTCGTGCAAACAGGTTTTAGTTGGGTACAGTCCCGAGCCACATGGAGGCAGTGAGCGGATCTTCGGGGGTTCGTCTCTCCCGGTATTGGGGGTGAGGTCGCGCTGTGTCTAGGAGAGCCATTACACGAAGTCCTTGGCCAAGGCAGGAGATTTACTGGTAGGTATTCCAGTAGTATCTCAGGGTGTTCTGGGCTACACTCCGACACGACTTGTACCGGTTTTGGGGGTCTGACTTTTACCCACCCCCTAGGCCCGACATGCGATGCTCATAGACGAACGGACCGGACTGTACTGATATTGTCACTGACAGGCTCAGTAGGGTGTCAGGATGAGTTCGCTCATCGACGTCCCTTTTGGTCAATAGCTGGTGGCCCATTACGTATTGGCTTATACCTCTGACGTGCTAGTGGTTAAATCCACAGCCATAGTATTGACGAGTCTTTAGAGTCCACCACACATTCAGTTACTCAGCTTTCGGGCGAAACGCTGTAGAGGCCGTATGGAGATATGGCAGGGTCCGATCAGATACGTGCGGTATTGCACGGATCAGGATCGGACGATTAGTACTAGAGGCCGTATAGATATAGGGCAAGGTTCGATCGGATACGTGCGGTATTGCACGGATCAGGATCGAACGGATATTACTAGCCGGCTTTGTTTTAAGCCGGATCCTAGTTTAGTACAGTGTAGATTTTGTCTCATTGCATTTGTATCCGGACGGAATACAGATGCGGGTGTGTATGCACAGTATCGGGGTTTTCCTGTAATTTATTACGGGACCAGTTTTCTGGAGTTGCCAGTTTGTATTCCGTTCTGGCCGGTTTTCCTTTGTTCTTTCCCGGCCGGACTTTTCCGATGGAGGGTGTTATTTGCAAGTTTGCAGATAACACATTGTGGAGGGGTTTCTTGCAAATATATTCATTATGATATGTTTAGCATCTTTCATCCATGATGGTGCATTAATTGAGATTTGAAAGGGTATGGAGTGATAAGCATGGTTGATGTTTCTTAGCTTTATGATGTGGTCACCTCTTGCTTTTCCTACACTTACCTCCCTCTTGTATTTGTTTTGCCCTCCACCATTTTCCATCACATTGCATAGCCGGCCACAATTTTAGAGAGGAGAGAAAATGAGAGGTTTCATTTTTAGTGAGGAAATTTCATCATCTCATTCCATGCTTGATAAATGAGAGTTCCACTTGAAAGTTCCAATCCATTCCTCCATCAAGGCAACATAACCCCAAAGAGACAAGCATCATCTATACTACATTATACAGCAAATCTTGGGCACGTCGACTTGCCAGCTTCGTGCCCGAGTTGCCTCGGTATTGAGGTGGGAGCCCGTAAAAGATACAGACGATGTGGTGCCCTTCCGGCAAGGAGGCGACGACCGGAGTTTCCGCGGGAGATCGGGACGATGACGAGAAGACCGGAGGACTCGGATCACTCGGTATATCTCTTCCCATCTTGTTACTTTGCTAGATCTAGTTTAATGGCCCGATCTGGGGTTTAGTGCGCGGTGGTGCCGGTTTGCTAAGTTCGCAAAATTAAAGTTTATCACCGCTTCCGCATTTGGCCGTCGGATCGACGGCCGGGGCACCGCCGTGCACTTACACACCCATAATTACCCAGAAAACTCAACACTTGAGCGTAGTTTTAAAGTTATTCAGCACACGCCACAGTACTAATGAACCAGCCGTAGAAGGGCCAAATCAACGCCTCATATGTGGCACCGCTGAACCACCACAAACCCGAGGGTTCAGTAGCGGTTTTGACGGTCATATAATCGAGTTAAGGTTTTGTTCTTCTAGAGGGTCCATCGCATAACTTGCATGATCTTTGAAAGCTTTTTAACTACAGGAAAAATTCAACACTTGGAAAATTTTCCGGCAAGGGAAAAAATGGGTATTTGACATCCGATTGAACATTTTAATATCGTCTAAAGTAACCCGAAAACTGTTAAAATACGACTATGAAATACTCCGAGTTGTTATTATAGTAAATTAACATCACATGATAATTTAGCAAAAATAAACAACACCTAAAGCACCAAAACCCATGTAACAGAACACTGGAAAAATTTGGAGGGGGGGCTCGGAATTGGCCGGTGAGGGGGGGTGCGTCGCCGGCCCAATCTGCACAGAATGCCTCCAGATTTCTTCAGTGTTCATTGTATCATACATATATGATTCTGTACTTGTTTAAAAAATTTGTAGGGCTCGTTTTAAAATCGACAGAAACATGGATTTTAGGGTTTCAAGTTTAGAGTTCGTTTCGTATTCATAATCTAACAATATCCGTATAATTTCCTAGCTATGCTCTGATACCACTGTAGGGTTCCCATCGATGGCAGTAAGGTTTCGGGAGGCATCGTCTATGCCATTTTCAAAAATTTGTCGTTAAAAGGAACTCTAAACTAGAATCGTTAGCTAGAAATATATTACGGAAACACATGTAAACCATTTACAACTAAGTGAAAACGAAATAAAACCTTAGTAGATCGGTCCTTCACTTCAAAAGCTCCTTGAAGTAGTCCCTTCGCTGTGATCGTGGTTCTCCTGGACTCTTGGACGGCTCCATGAGAAGAAGGCAACGGTCTTGCTTGAAGTCTTCGAGGCCGAAGATGATCTACGTCGAGGGATTACTAACTCAAGCTACCACTTCACCAAAGTGAAGCAAACACCCTATACTAAAGTGCTAATCTAGTAGAGGATGGTGAAATAGGAAGTGGGTACATTTTAGAATTTCTTTTCTCACATTATTTCCTCACTTGGATCAAACCCTAGCAAGCTTTTCTTTTGGAAGAAGAAGATGAAGAAAGAGATAATGAGAAATGAAAATGATCAAGTGAGTGAGCTAACCATGGGTGAGTGGGTATCATATACTAACTCATGTAGAGACATAACCATGGCTAATTATAGTGGTTAGGTTAATAAATATCCTAAGTAAAACAAAATGGGTGGACTTTGTCAAAGCACTCACAAGCTTCTACAAGCTTCATGCTTTAAACAATTATCCACTAATTTTGTATTTACTTTGAATATTAAAACCCCACCATTATAATTAAAATGGTGTATGTCATATACACCCATATAGTGTGTATCAACGACTATGACACACAAATAAACAATGCACATTAATATATATCACATATATATTACATGTACACACAAGTGAGAAAAGAATGCTTAAGTGAGCTAATGTTAGTTAATGTAAATTAGTATATCAAATATACAATTATACACTAAATTATCAAATCAACACTTGACTTAATAATCCAGCTATATCACATATAACCGACTAACATCCACATGTATCGACTTATCGAATCAACCCTTGATTCAATAACCCGGCTATATCGCATATAACCGACCGATACAAAATCTCGAGAATAGAATACGGTATCACGTACACGCATTATTCTCGGTCCCGCACATATCATATATGCGCTCCTATTTCGTTTTGCCTGAACCAGTAAAACCTCTATGTAAGACTCTAAAGACTCGTCAATACGCTGGCAGTAGGTAATGATCACATCAAGCACCCACAAGCCGTCAGCGGTACTAGCTGGACGTAACGGCTACCCGGGTATTGAACGATCAGAAGATCAACAAGCAAGCCCGCTTCAACTCCTGCAAAAGCCTGACAGTGACACTACCGTACAGTCCGGTCTCCTCGTCTGATATGCCGCATATCAAGTCTAGGGGTGGTAAACGCCAGACCCCAATAACCGATAAGTCATGCTGATATGAGGCTCATAACGGGTCGAGAAACTACTGGTAACACTTACCAGTAAATCACTAAACCAGCCCTGGCCAGGGACTTCCCTGTTATGGCCAATCGAGCACAGCGCAACATCAACCCCCAATACTGGGAGAGACGAAACCCCTCCTATCTGTCACGACCCGAAGAGCACGTGACTGGCCCTTGAACCATATGAAGTCTATAGGACTCCATCTGATCCAAGTAAGCCAAAGCCCAGAAATCTAAAACCATTTTAAGAGTAATTAAAGAAAACTGGTTTTTAACAGGTAAAGAAAACATGTTTTGAAGTCAAGGTTTTTAAATAACTAAGCCGAATATGCATTTAAAAAAAAATGTAAAGTCTTTTCTAAAAATTTCGGCACAGTTTCTTTTGTAAATACTGGCCCCGAACGGGGTACAACAAGAACAATATATATATGCAATGATAAAAGGCATCCCCAAGCGGGAGCTAGCTCTTCGTCAATCGACGGTCACAACCACGCAAGCAATATAATATACAACGCCGAAGGGCGAGGATCAAATCCAAAAGAAACTCAATAAACATGAAAACCGCAATACTACTAAGCGCGACTCTAAGGTCGAAATAATACATCACTAATGTCTGAGTCTGAAACAATATACAAGTTTTGGTTGATAGAATTCTAGATACAAGGGAATAATATAAGTACAAGGGTGGTTCTGATGTAAAGAACCCACCTACCAAAAGCAATTCACCCGCAAAGGAAGCAGTATGCCAGAAATGCCACTATGGAACCTGTACGGCAAAACTTGCAAGAACTGTGGCACAACGGGGGTGAGTTGCCAACTCGTGAATAGAGAATATCTACAAGTAGAAATCGAATGCAAGACATAATCTTAGGTCAATACGATCAGATATAACATAAACCTCAAGAATAAATCTGAAGCATAATAAGGTGGCAATGTAGCATCTAAACATGTAGATAGTGCCAAAAACTCATGCCAGTGACTCAGGTAACAACATGTCACAAATATAAGGTATGTCTGCATGAAGTAAATATGATGAAGTATCAAATGGATATCAATACATATATTTTAGCGTCACATTCCACTAATATTGGTGTAAGGGTATATATAACAGCGCCCTCATACCCTGGTATATATACAAATGAAGTATGATCAATGTAATAAAAGTCTGTATATATGTGGATCCCGTCCACCTGTCACCCAATGACAATAAGCATCATGCATGTAAATGTGAGGATATAATCAAAATCATGGAAAACATCATGAAAACTGTGCTTAGCATCGGCACGTAAATCCTCATATATCGGGCATCCGTCAGTCCGGGTCAGCCCACTCTCTCATACATCAGGCATCCGTCAGTCCGGGTCAGCCCCACTATCTCATATATCGGGCATCCGTCAGTCCGGGTCAGCCCCACTATCTCATATATCGGGCATCCGTCAGTCCGGGTCAGCCCCACTATCTCGTATATCGGGCATCCGTCAGTCCGGGCCAGCCCCACTATCTCATATATCGGCCCCACCATGTACCCTCATACGGCACCCACTCCTCGTAAGGGGTATAAAATCAGAACCGATAAATCTCATGGTGGCAGCGCAAATATCATATCAAGGAAACCGGGTTTTTCAAAAAAGTACATACTTTCCTTTGAAATTATCCACGGTTCCCAAATCCAGAAATATCATGAAAACAAATATCTCGATGCGTATAATCAGAAAACATGATGTATGAGACATATAAATGAAATGCAAGTATAACAGGATATCATGCAACATGGAATTATAGTATGCACATACAATGAGATGCGGAATCGAATAAATCAACGCAGCAGTGAAGAATCTACACCAATATATATATATATATATATATATATATATATATATATATATATCATGCAGTGGTGCCATTTGAAATAAGACGAATCGGGATTTTAGTAAAATAAGGGTTACGGTGTTTTTGAGAATAGATGAGTCTTTTGAAAATACCCGTAGAATCCCTTTACTTGTCCTTAAGATATTCCCGATTCATTAGTTTTGAAATAGGTATGACTCGGGTCTAGTCTAACATCAACTAAGGCCAGTCCATCAGGAGGGGTAAGGAAACCACCTAAATCTGAGTCGATATATATATATATATATATATATATATATAGTATAATAATCGGTGATCCCGCCTCAATAGTATCGCGTACAATACCGTATATCATATGCCAATCCTCATGTCATGAGTGCGGATCAATCATCAATATAGGCTCGTACGGTAAATCGTCGTACGACATCCCACTAACTGGGTACGGGTCAATATCGCATTCCTATCATCAACTATCAGGTATCATTATCATCATATCACATAATCTGGGGTACTGATCTAAGTCTAGTATAATCGATACCATCTATCACTGCGTGTGTAAGCACACGTCCAAAGGCCCGCTAGAGATCACATGTCATATCCCCAAATACGAATCATATCAAATCACCGATCTCGCGGCACAATGCCCAAAATCATCGACTCATCTCCAAAGTCATCCAATATCATCAAACACAGTATAAGTAGCAAATCAACATGTGTGTGCATGTGGGTGTAAACCTATCCTAGGGTTCGCAACTAGGAAATATTCTAGTTTACTTCTAACCCTATCACATCTAACACATCTCAAATAATCCATTACACTATACTATCATAAATAAAATATACTATATCAACTACGGACTGCGGGGGTGCTATACGCCATCCACCTGACTTCCCCCGTATATATAATTTACTCACCTTGCATCTTCGTTGTCGACGTCACCACGCATTTACTTATCGTCCCGAAGTCTTCGTGGGGTACCTACACATTAACGTATTGCAAATGCGTATCAAAACCAAATCATCACTAAAACGGCATACGAAAACCAAAACGATACGTTTTGGGGCCTATAGGTTAGAACCTATGGGTACGCCTCCAAAACCAACAATCAATCCTCGATACCGTCGTATAAACGCCAAATAGTCGAGGTAAAACACAATACGTAAATTCAGAATTTAAAATACGGAATACGGAAACACGAATCCAAAACAGCAACTAAGGAAATAGGTTCCAGATTTCACCCTAGGTCAAATTAGACAAATCTATATATACCAGGGGTCTAATCTATACATGTAGGAGCAGCAGAACCAAAACGAGACAAAATGGGGCAGGTCTGGCCGCAAATTGCGGCCAATTGGAATAAATTGGCATCCTAAGAAGAGAGTTAGGGGCTGGGGTCTTGGGGTTAGCTTCCTGGGTGCCTGCACATGTCACTGTACAATCAATTTTATTTTCAGAGTCTCGGGGTAAAAGCAGATTCAATGTAACCATCACAGATTTCACAAATTCTCCGATATCGGTTTGTAAATCCGTATTCCGGGTTTCAAGTCTCAGGTTTAGGTCTCAATTCATACACAAGGGTGTTTGTATAGTCTCTACTGAGCCAAATTTCTCATCATAACCCAAATTTCCTCAAACCCTAACTAGGTTCATCCTTAAGTCACCAAATCAAACAATATCGGTTCTAAACTAGCATGAGGGTATAAGAATTACTAAAACTAATCTAATGGTCCAGAAAATGCCTCATTTGGCAACTCAAGAATTTTCTTGAGTTGCCCCTAGTGGCCAAAATCCTTTCTTCCTTGGTCCAATGTGTAGATCTTGAGCTTGTGCACACTTTTAATGAAATGGAGATAGGGTTTTGGTGATATTTTTGAGGTGTTTTGAGGATCTTGAAGAGGCGGAGAAGGAGGAGCAGGAGCAGCAGCAGTAATGGAGGAAGAGGGAGGGAAAATGAATGAGGAATGAAGAGAATGGCTAAGTCCAAGGTCAAAGTAAAACCATACCTTTCTCTCTCTCACCATACCTCATTTCTTTATTCCTTTTCCATTTCTTTTTCTTTTCTTTTTCTCTTCAAAAACCCTTCTCACAAGAATAGTAACCCCAAATAACATGATAGAAAATGCACAAGTGTGATAAAAAATGATATGTGCATATTTTGCACAAAATTGCTAAAAAGCCGATTAGCGATTTTTAATCGCGATTAGCACTAAATTAGCATATAACTAATTATAAAAACTTTAAAATGGCATAATTCCATAAAATAACCTATTTTAGAATTTTCCATAATTTTTCTAAATTTTTCTGTATTTAAATTTACCTAAATATTAAAATATTCAATAAAATAATATTAAATTTTAAAAATTTCCAAAAAATAATATTTTATTTTTTTGAAATGTTACAATTTTCACCCCTTAAGTAAATTCGGTCCCCGAATTTAAATTTAAACCCCCAAGTACTAAAACATTTCAGTAAAAATCCAAATTGTCGGGGCTCCGAAAATATCAATACATAGTGAATATCATAAGAATGTACTGCTCTATAAGAAATCAATCCCCAAAAATGTATATAAGAATACCCCATGCGTCTGGTGCGCACGGAAATCAAAATCGATATATGTGCCATACATGGGCACAAAACAACATCTAGGTGCAACGAATGTGCACGAAACATCTGTCATAGGCAACGTGTGTGCCTGACAGCAAAATCAGGTGCATTTGACATGCACGAAGAATCCCGATTTAATGTATCTGGCGTGCACCAAAATCGTATATCAAAACACTAAAGGTGCATGAAAACTATGCTGGAAGTGTAAATCAAATCACTGCATAAGATAGGCGTGAAATCACAATCAATACCTCAAATGTAATAACTATGCGCAAAATATAAATACCCAGTGGGTGCATAAAACAAATATCATGAAACTCAGTCACCAAAACTAAATCATGCAAACAGAACGCCCAAAATACTGAAATCCAAGATGACGGATACGTGATAACCGAATCACAAAATCACAATCACAAATACCGTCGTCGGTAGTTCCTCCTTCAAAGTCGAGAAGGAGTCGGTGCATCCAATGCTAGCAGCGCAAGATATCTACTTGCCTCTTGCTCACAGTCTGGCGTCCTCTGTCTCTGGGTTCTTATCTTCTCTGTGGATTACCAATCACATAATTAATCGGCTCATCGGCCCTGTCAGGTGTGCTAACGGGGACGATTCCGTTCTGGCACTTCTCTGGTCATCTCTCGGTCAATCCTCACGACCACTCGTACAGTAGCATGGCACTGGCGTAGGCCTCTGATTCTTTGAATGCACATCACATCTGATCCTGAGTGCAATTATCATTGCAGCAGTGTCCTAGAAGGAATCCCGCTCAAGTTTTCTTCCGATCTTGCCTATGCCGGTCGGTACGGAGGCTAGCACTCTTGCATAATCTCTTCTCGCTCGATGGACATCTACGTCCTAAGCACAACATTTCTCGAAAACTGGTCGCATCCCAACGCCTCTGTAAGCATATCAAGTCTCTGGTCTCGACGGAAAGTAATGACCGCTCGTCAGCGTCTCGCACGAACCTCTTGTCCGCTTGTCTGTATTTCCGTCCACTTCGACGTCACGTCTCTATCGGCGCACTACAATGTTTTCGGTTATGGTCGATCCGAAGTATCTCTCAATTCTCTTTTCTGCTGAATTGCCCGGAAATCATCGTCCTTTACTGAAGCAAATTCTTATTCCGGAATGGCTGCATACTCATCGCGCCTCTTTCTGGAAGATATATCCATATACAACGCCTCTGCGTGCGTATCGCATCTCTGATGTCAGCGGAGTGGGACGTCATCTCGTCGAAATCTCTTGCGAACTCTTTACTTCACTCTGCTTCAATGTCGACTGCTTCTGACTCGTCTCATCGTGGCTGCATGGACTGTGCTCCAACGGCTATACTCGTATCTGGAGTCTCTCAAGCAATGCATCCCATCACATGATATCCGAATGATGTCGAATCGTCCGATCTACTCGTCAGACCCTCATAATCCCCCAAGGGATCAACATCTTAAGTACAGTTTAATAGTATCGAGTACATGCCACAGCGTCGGTGGTCCAGCCGTAGAAGGGCAAACCCAAGCCTCACTAATGGCGCCGCGGAAATGCCGCAAACCCTAAGGTTCAAAGGTTTTCACACGGTCATTAAGTCGAGTTAGGGTTTCATTCTTCTAGAGGGTCCATGGAATCGCCTGCATGTCTTTCTGTATACTTTAAACTTGGAAAATGGGCTCGAGACATTCGATCGTCTCTGTCGACTCTCAACGTCTCCGCGTGAAGTCGTCTCTAGCTGGAAGCAATCTATCTGATGACCTCGCATTGGGGTAAGCGAACGAACCACATGTCCTAGTCATTCATCCTCGGTGACTAGCGACTTACCATCATATCTCTAAGTATATACTCATGCTGCAGTAGCTCCAATCATCTGGACGACATCTCGTCATTCGCAGCAACAACTGGCTCATTCATCTGTACGATGAACAGCGCCTCAATCCTCCAGGAAAGGCGATACATTGGCGGTCCTCTCTAAATCGGTCTGCTCTAGATCTGAATAAGACTTTCCATACAGGAAATCTTCAACTCAACTGGGCCTGCTCCGGCGCATAATTCGGACGAATCACCTTCGTCTCTCAAATCGGGTAGACTAGCTATCATCTGTCTCATATCGGCCTGGAAGCTCCGGCGATCTCAGCTCATAAGCACCGAAAGCGACATCCTGTCAATCTCAGCAACAGCTGTTTCATCTGTCTGCACGGTAGGTGACATCATAATCTCTGAGGTATGCTGTACATCAACAGTACTCTTTCAACTGGCAGCTCTAGCAATGGCCCGATCATCCGGTGTAAAACCAAGCACTCGCCTCCACAAGAGGTCACAATCACCAATACTAACTCGAGACGTTCCCATGTCACCAAAAAAAAACAATGGTCAGCCCTCGTACCAGACGAGCTCGCCCTGACCGTAGCACTAGCAGTAGCTCACTGCGCTCAAACAATGGTGACAGGAACCTCAATCGAGTATCGAAGAGAGCAGATCAATGGCAAGAAACAAAACAACAAATCCAGAGTGGATACATGACCATAAGAAGGAACAGCATTAATGAAGGTATGATCATGAAACTAAAAGAATCGAGAATCTCAAATGGATGTATAATCATGGATATGAAAAGAATCACTGATCTCGAAAATATGTACATCCTAAGGTTCCTTAAGCGGAGTGGCGTGTCGTAAGTATGCCGCGGAACATACCCACGGTACGTCACTCTACTTTAGTCACCTATTCCATCAACCAAGGGTCATCCTACACGACGAAAGTTCGGGTCTAATACCCCCTCGACTAAGTCTAAGTTCCGTAAGGTCAAGCCTAAGTTCCATATATATATAAAAGCCCTAGGCTCCACATAGTCAAACTTAGACTCGAACCAAGGTTAACCTAGCGCTCTGATACCAACTTTGTCATGACCCGAAGAGCACGTGATTGGCCCTTGAACCATATGAAGTCTATAGGACTCCATCTGATCCAAGTAAGCCAAAGCCCAGAAATCTAAAACCATTTTAAGAGTAATTAAAGAAAACTGGTTTTTAACAGGTAAAGAAAACATGTTTTGAAGTCAAGCTTTTTAAATAACTAAGCCGAATATGCATTTAAAAAAAATGTAAAGTCTTTTCTAAAAATTTCGGCAGAGTTTCTTTTGTAAATACTGGCCCCGAACGGGGTACAACAAGAACAATATATATATGCAATGATAAAAGGCATCCCCAAGCGGGAGCTAGCTCTTCGTCAATCGACGGTCACAACCACGCAAGCAATATAATATACAACGCCGAAGGGCGAGGATCAAATCCAAAAGAAACTCAATAAACATGAAAACCGCAATACTACTAAGCGTGACTCTAAGGTCAAAATAATACATCACTAATGTCTGAGTCTGAAACAATATACAAGTTTTGGTTGATGGAATTATAGATACAAAGGAATAATATAAGTACAAGGGTAGTTCTGATGAAAAGAACCCACCTACCAAAAGCAATTCACCCACAAAAGAAGCAGTGTGCCAGAAATGCCACTATGGAACCTGTACGGCAAAACCTGCAAGAACTGTGGCACAACGGGGGTGAGTTGCCAACTCGTGAATAGAGAATATCTACAAGCAGAAATTGAATGCATGATCTAATCCTAGGTCAATACGATCAGATATAACATAAACCTCAAGAATAAATCTGAAGCATAATAAGGTGGCAATGTAGCATCTAAACATGTGGATAGTGCCAAAAACTCATGCAAGTGCCTCAGGTAACAACATGTCACAAATATAAGGTATGTCTGCATGAAGTAAATATGATGAAGTATCAAATGGATATCAATACACATATTTTAGCGTCTCATTCCACTAATATTGGTGTAAGGGTATATATAACAGCGCCCTCATACCTTGTTATATATACAAATGGAGTATGATCAATGTAATAAAAGTCTGTATATATGTGGATCCCGTCCACCTGTCACCCAATGACAATAAGCATCATGTATGTAAATGTAAGGATATAATCAAAATCATGGAAAACATCATGAAAACTGTGCCAGCATCGGCACGTAAATCCTCATATATCGGGCATCCGTCAGTCCGGGTCAGCCTCACTATCACATATATCGGGCATCCGTCAGTCCGGGTCAGCCCCACTATCTCATATATCCCACTATCTCATATATCGGGCATCCGTCAGTCCGGGTCAGCCCCACTATCTCATATATCGGGCATCCGTCAGTCCGGGCCAGCCCCACTATCTCATATATCGGCCCCACCATGTACCCTCATACGGCACCCACTCCTCGTATGGGGTATAAAATCAGAACCGATAAATCTCATGGTGGCAGCGCAAATATCATATCAAGGAAACCGGGTTTTTGAAATAAGTACATACTTTCCTTTGAAATTATCCACGGTTCCTAAATCCAGAAATATCATGAAAACAAATATCTCGATGCGTATAATCAGAAAACATAATGTATGAGACATATAAATGAAATGCAAGTATAACAGAATATCATGTAACATGGAATAATAGTATGCACATACAATGAGATGCGGAATCGAATAAATTAACGCAGCAGTGAAGAATCTACACCAATATATATATATCATGCAGTGGTGCCATTTGAAATAAGACGAATCAGGATTTTAGTAAAATAAGGGTTACGGTGTTTTTGAGAATAGACGAGTCTTTTGAAAATACCCGTAGAATCCCTTTACTTGTCCTTAAGATATTCCCGATTCGTTAGTTTTTAAATAGGTATGACTCGGGTCTAGTCTAACATCTACTAAGCCCGGTCCATCAGGAGGGGTAAGGAAATCACCTAAATCTGAGTCGATATATATATATATATATATATATATATATATAGTATAATAGTCGGTGATCCCGCCTCAATAGTATTGCGTACGATACCGTATATCATATGCCAATCCTCATGTCATGAGTGCGGATCAATCATCAATATAGGCTCGTACGGTAAATCGTCGTACGGCATCCCACTAACTGGGTACGGGTCAATATCGCATTCCTCTCATCAACTATCAGGTATCATTATCATCATATCATATAATCTGGGGTACTGATCTAAGTCTAGTACAATCGATACCATCTATCACTGCGTGTGTAAGCACACGTCCAAAGGCCCGCTAGAGATCACATGTCGTATCCCCAAATACGAATCATATCAAATCACCGATCTCGCGGCACAATGCCCAAAATCATCGACTCATCTCCAAAGTCATCCAATATCATCAAACACAGTATAAGTAGCAAATCAACATGTATGTGCGTGTGGGTGTAAACCTATCCTAGGGTTCGCAACTAGGAAATATTCTAGTTTACTTCTAACCCTATCACATCAAACACATCTCAAATAATCCACTACACTATACTATCATAAATAAAATATACTATATCAACTACGGACTGGGGGGGTGCTATACGCCATCCACCCGACTTCCCCCGTAAATATAATCTACTCACCTTGCGCCTTCGTTGTCGACATCACCACGCGTTTGCTTGTCGTCCCGAAGTCTTCGTGGGGTACCTATACATTAACATATCGCAAATGCGTATCAAAACCAAATCATCACTAAAACGGCATACGAAAACCAAAACGATACGTTATGGGGCCTATAGGTTAGAACCTATGGGTACGCCTCCAAAACCAACAATCAATTCTCGATACCGTCGTATAAACGCTAAATAGTCGAGGTAAAACACAATACGTAAATTCAGAATTTAAAATACGGAATACGGAAACACGAATCCAAAACAGCAACTAAGGAAATAGGTTCCAGATTTTACCCTAGGTCAAATTAGACAAATCTATATATACCAGGGGTCTAATCTATACATATAGGAGCAGCAGAACCAAAACGAGACAAAATGGGGCAGGTCTGGCCGCAAATTGCAGCCAATTGGAATAAATTGGCGGCCGAAGAAGAGAGTTAGGGGCTGGGGTCTTGGGGTTAGCTTCCTGGGTGCCTGCACATGTCACTGTACAATCAATTTTATTTTCAGAGTCTCGGGGTAAAAGCAGATTCAATGTAACCATCACAGATTTCATAAATTCTCCGATATCGGTTTGTAAATCCGTATTCCGGGTTTCAAGCCTCAGGTTTATGTCTCAATTCATACACAAGGGTGTTTGTATAGTCTCTACTGAGCCAAATTTCTCATCAAAACCCAAATTTCCTCAAACCCTAACTAGGTTCATCCTTAAGTCACCAAATCAAACAATATCGGTTCTAAACTAGCATGAGGGTATAAGAATTGCTAAAACTAATCTAATGGTCCAGAAAATACCTCATTTGGCAACTCAAGAATTTTCTTGAGTTGCCCCTAGTGGCCAAAATCCTTGCTTCTTTGGTCCAATGTGTAGATCTTGAGCTTGTGCACACTTTTAATGAAATGGAGATAGGGTTTTGGTGATTTTTTTGAGGTGTTTTGAGGATCTTGAAGAGGGGGAGAAGGAGGAGCAGGAGCAGCAGCAGCAATAGAGGAAGAGGGAGGGAAAATGAATGAGGAATGAAGAGAATGGCTAAGTCCAAGGTCAAAGTAAAACCATACCTTTCTCTCTCTCACCATACCTGATTTCTTTATTCCTTTTCCATTTCTTTTTCTTTTCTTTTTCTCTTCAAAAACCCTTCTCACAAGAATAGTAACCCCAAATAACATGATAGAAAATGCACAAGTGTGATAAAAAATGATATGTGCATATTTTGCACAAAATTGCTAAAAAACCGATTAGCGATTTTTAATCGCGATTAGCACTAAATTAGCATATAACTAATTATAAAAACTTTAAAATGGCATAATTCCATAAAATAACCTATTTTAGAATTTTCCATAATTTTTCTGTATTTAATTTTACCTAAATATTAAAATATTCAATAAAATAATATTAAATTATAAAAATTCCCAAAAAATAATATTTTATTTTTTTGAAATGTTACACTATCGCTTATTGCCTCCATGTGACTCGGGACTGTACCCAAAAACCACCATTTTTCATGCCCTCTTGGACGTGGTAAGGTGGAAATCAAAGCACAGTGGGAATCACACAAGACTCTATGACGATCTCGGGTCTACAGACTAACCTGTACCAGTGTCACCAAAGAACTGCCATCTGACGTGAGGTATAATACCATCTGGGAGTTCTCGGCGAGTCCGTCCAGTATATCCAGTCTCCACTGAGCACCCGTATATCATCTCTGTTGTCAAACACCAATGGATATGGGATAATCCATCGCCCATCTATATGGGTCGAGAAGCTATACGCTAGTCTACTATAGTATATCGATGCCCTGTCTCGATACACCCACGACTGGGGACCTTAAAGGATGTACTTATGGACTACCATGGCCCCACCAGTACGATCTGCATCATAGTCCTGGTAGTCAAGTACACATCCTAAGGGCTTTACCAACATGTAACAGAGAGACAATCAGTGTACACGTTAAAGTAAAGAGTAACCAGATAGCATACTATCATGTCGAGCAAAAAAGTCCTCCCCATATATGTCCAAGCATCCACTACAATATACATCTCATGTATAGTAATGGCCTCTAGGTCATACATAAAACTAACAATTCTCCCATTCCCAGTATGTATGTCCTAGCAACTAGATAGGGCCATATATGGAATAGAGTGTGCGCTAATAAATTTGGACGACATAAAGCAATGGGATGCGTCAGAATCGAATAATTCCAATGCGGTAAAATTATACACAAGTAGGATACCTTAAACAATATCGTCTGACGCCTTGGCCTCCTCGGCCATCAAGGTGAAGGCCCGTCCCTGATTAGGCCTCTGAGTGATCAGCTTCTGCCCATAAATCTGCTTCTACGGTGGTTTCTGAATAACGTCTCTCGGTCGTAGCTTCGAAGGGCATGCACTGATGGTATGGTAAGCTGATTCATAAATTAAACAAAGTCCGAGCCTCCTTTGACATTCTTTCTGTTGGATATATATGCCCTAGAGGCCTTCATTGTATAGGATACTGGGGATATGTATGTACATAACAATCTTGCTTGATATGATAGTACGCTATTTGGTTTGTCTTTATCTTAACATATGATATATTTTACTTTGTATTTATATACATGTTGATAAAGCCCATAGGGTGTTTGCCTGACTACCGGCGTTGTGATGGCAGTCATACTTGTGGGAGCTGGATAGTCAATAGGTACATCCTTAGATGTCCCTGGTCGCAGGAGTATCGAGACTGGGCATCGATACTCCAGAGTAGACTAGTGTATACATATCTAGACCCTGAGGAGGGGCGATGGATTGGTCCCGCAGCCATTGGTGATGTGGACCTAAGATTGTATACAGATGCTTACTGGGTGTGAGTACACCGGACAGGACTCGCCGAGAACTGACTGGATGGTATTAATACCTAACGTCAGATAGCAGTTCTCAGGTGATATGTGTGCAGATAGTCCGTTGACTTAAGGTCGTCATTTGTCTCGTGTGAGTTCCCACTGTGCTTTGATTACAACCCTACCACGGCTCAAAGGAGTCGTGCAAACAGGTTTTAGTTGGGCACAGTCCTGAGCCACGTGGAGGCAGTGAGCGACTGTTAGGGATTCGTCTCTCCCGGTATAGGGAGTTGATATCTCACGGTGATCAGTTGGTCATTACCATAAGTCCATGGCCAGGGCTGATTGAGAATTACTGATGGACTGATCAGTAGATTCTCGGATGGTCTTGAGCTATGCCGACACGACTTGTACGATTATTAGGGGTCTGACGTTTACCACCTCCCTAGACCATACATGCGATACTCTTAGACGAACAGACCGGACTGCGTGGATATTGTCACGGACAGGCTCAGTAGGAGTTCGGATGGGTTTTCTCATCGGCTTTCTTATCGACATCTACCTGGGGACCGTTACGTACAGCTTGTGCTGCTTGCGGTCTGTGGTTAAACCCACTGCCAGCGTAGTAGTCGAGTTTTTAGAGTCCCACACAGAGATTTCCCAACTCCAGGCGAAACGATATAGAGGTCGTACGGTTTTACGACAAGGGTTCGAATGCATACGTACGTTTACACACGTACGACGTTCGGACAGTTTTTACTAGCCGGCTTTAGTTTAAGCCAGATTCTAGTATCAGGTTATTGGATTTATACAGTCTAATGTTTTTCCGTGTTTTCACGGATAGGAGGGGCGTTCTCGTAATTTTATGGTAAGCTTCTAGAAGCATGGTGACTTGAGGGTTTAGGTGGCATTTTCATTAAATGCATTTGTGACTCATTTTGTGTGATTCATTATATCATTAATGCATCATTAAATGCTTAATGACTCATATAGTGAATCACTCATATTGAATTAATGTAGCATGATGAATAATCATATTTATTCATTTATTTGATAATACATTATGCTTCATATATTCAAGTGAGAAACAATTCCATTATCATTATCATGTTCACCTTCTCTCTCCTCAAGCTCACTCTCTCTTCAAACCCTAATCCTACCACTCATGAGTTGAGATCAAGGATTAGAATAGACTAAACAATCCATAACCTAACTCTATATCATCTAAGTTCCTTTGATTAGCAACTAGAGAAACTTAGTTACCTCAAGTTTGGAGGTGAAGCTTGGATTAGGGTTCTCGGGTGGATCATCTATCACTTAGAGGAGGCCGAGGAGGACGTAGAGAACGAAAAGACGAAGGACAAGATTCACTAGGTATAATCTCTTTTCATAGTAGCTAAGAACTTCTATGGTTGTTGTTAATTATCGTTTAGTAAAGATCTTCGGTTAGTCGATGTTTGCATAAAGAACAAGATCGTTTTTCAAATTTCTGCCTCCCCGCAACTCGTGGGGTGTTGTACATCGACTTACAGTGGTATCAGAGCCTCATTAAACAATAATTAACTCATTTTCAAAGTCGTATGAATTTCGAACGCAAAATGAACCGGCAAATACATCGATATCACCGTGTTTCTGTCGTTTTTTAAATGAGGCCTAAAAATTTTTCAGGGACCTCCAGAATAATCTACAGGAAATTATAAGAACACAGGAAAAAAATGGGTTCATGAATCGGCCAAACGGCCGCGAAACCGCGGCCGATCCCACCGATCCGCCGCGGATCCACGGCCGAGTTGGAGCCGATTTAGCCCAGTTTTTCCCTATGGATCTTCTGTGATGTTTTGTTTTTTCTGGAATGATTTATTTTCTGCTCAAGTTTCAGATTTACAGAGAAGTTTTGGAGTAGAATCTAATGTGTTTGATCGATCGAAATTATACGATGTTTACTTATTTGATTATATCTGTGAACTGTATTATGTGTTCGTAAACCTCCCCTAACTGCTAGTATGTCGGTTGGCAGGGGGTTGCACATATTTGTGATGTTTTTAACTGTTTGTGATTATGAACTGTATTGGATTATTGTGATGATTAGCCGGGGTTTTGTGATGGGTTATTGTATTAATTCATTCGATGTAATTGTAATAAGTTGTAATATTATTTTTTGCGGGCACATCCAGGTTGCGGTTGTAGCCACCGTTGTATTATTTCTTTTTACTGTTTTTACTCCTAGGATAGACCCAAGGTGGGGTGCACAAACTACCAGGTATTTCGAAGTGTTTAGTGGCCTACTCACGTTGTTGAGGGAAACCGCTTCACTTCGGGTACTTGACGGGTAGTTTGTCGTACCCATAGGGGTCTGGGGTGGGGTAATGGCTATTCATCACAACTGTGTAATCCGTCTTTCGTTGCAGGCTCAAAAGAAACGTGGATTGCTTGTATGTCCAATAAAGTTCATCTGTGATCTGGAATGCCTATTATTGCTTCTGACGAATGTACAATATCTATATATGATAGCTATTTAGACGTCACTTATGTTTTACACCCGCGCTAGCCCAGCCCCCGCTCTGCCGTTAGTTAAGTAACCTAACGGGTGATGACGGGACCCCGTGGCGAATGCAGATGGCATAAGAGGACGTTGTATTTTCGTTGTTTTCTGTAATGATAGGTTAATGATGGGACGCATTATTATTAATGCAAAGAAAATAAAACCTAAACTGAATCATTGGAACAATTTCAAAACCACTCGGTTTTCTTCAAAAAGCAAAATTTAAATGCGGAGCTTAAACCACTCCTTTTAATAAAGGCTATCTTGGTTCCTTCGATTATATCAAGTTCACTACGTTAAGGGTTTTTTGCCAAAAACCAGCCGTAACCCTCCGTCGTTTCAAATAGACAGCACATCGTATTCATGCTATGCTTGTTGGCCTACGTCAAGGAATAGTGTATGGTAGCAGTGTGTTTGCTTATTTGTTGCATAGATAGATGCATTAGTTTAGGACAGACATACAGCCTTGTTGGCCTACGTCAAGGGCATGTACGATGTACCTAAATTAATCAGGACAACGACGGGTAGAACTTGACTTACGTCTTATGATTTGTTGGCCTACGTCAAGGTCATAAGAGCTTGGGGTAAAAATCACATCGGGAGTTTCAAACATAAAGGAAACTTGCAGATTTAGCATACCTTCTGGAGTGTGGTGACTAGAGTGGCTTCCATCTAGGGCATCATGCAATGATAGTTGGATCCCGATCCCACTGATGAGTAGGATTACTCTCGGGAATTTTTCTCACTTAACAATCAATACTATAAACCAAGTAGGTGTCTGGAAAGGTGTTAGAGGGGCTGCGCCTCTAGGGAAAAGAGGTTCTTTAATTAAGGAACTTCGCGAAAGCATTGGAAAACCTCCCTCGAAGTACCAACACCGGCCTGGCTGAAAGGTTAAGCAAGTATTGTGACATGTGATTAAATTCTGACTAGTTCTTCTTTTAGGTTTTGAAGAAGGATTTGAGGAAACAGTGGGAGCCATCCTGTTTAGATAAACTAATAATCAATCTAAACTTGCAAGAGCATATGCTGAGTGTTTTCTTTTCTCTCTCTCTGGCAGCTACCATGACAGGACTAAAACTATTACTTGAAAAAAATATACTGACCGGGCAGAACTATAAAGATTGGCTAAGGAATGTCAACATTGCACTGACTTATGACAAAGTAGCATATGTTACCACCGTTGTTCCTCTCCTTATCCCAGGACCAGATTCCTCAGTTGCGGACAAGGAAGTTCACAAAACCTAGGATCTAGACTGTGAGCGAGCTAAGTGTATCGTGCTGGCGTCCATGAACAATGAACTCCAGAAACAGCACAAGAGTATGGATATTGTATCCATCTTTCTCCATTGCAAGGAATTGTATGGGGAACACTCCCGTATCGCGAGGTACGAGACCTCAAGGAAACTCTTCCAGATGAGGTTAGCTCCAGGATCACCTGTTGGAGAGCACGTCCTCAAAATGATCAGCCTCGTTGAGGAACTCGCAAACCTGAGATGCATGCTAGAGAATGATTTGTATATCGACTTGATTTTGCAGTCCCTTTCCCACACCTTCTCTCAGTTCGTGCTGAACTTCAATATGCACGAGATGGAAGCTGATCTTCCAAAGCTCCTCAACATGTTGAGGGTAGCAGAGACCTCCTTGAAAAAGGAGAAGACCCCCGTTCTGTATGTCGGCCAATCATCCTCTTCTAAATCTAAAGCGAAAGCTAAAGGGAAGAAGAAGATGAAAGCCACCAAACCGAAGGGTGGGGTCAAGAAGGTGCAGGGAACGAACAAGGCAGGAAGGGTGAAGGCAGATAAGAACGAATGCTATTATAGTCACAAGCAAGGGCACTGGAAGAAGGATTGCGTGGCATTTAAAGCCAAGGACACGAAGCAGGCTGTTGCTTCTGCTTCAGGTGTGTTCATAATCGAAAATTGTCTTTTAGTAAACTCTACATCATGGATACTTGATACCGGTTCTGGTTCTCACATCTGTAATTCATTGCAGGATCTGAGAAATAGTAGAGTACTGGGGACAGGTGATATGACTCTCCGGATGGGCAATGGAATGCATGTAGATGCAATTGCAATAGGGGAATATCACTTAGGGTTGACTAGTGGGTATATTTTGGTGTTGTACAGCTGTTTTTGTATTCCCAGTATGTTGTGTAATATTATATCAGTATCTTTGTTATCTAATGAAGGATATAATTTTGCGCTTGAAAGAAATGTCATGAACATTCTCCTAAATTAAGAAATGATTGGGTTTGGCACACTGGAAAACAGCATATACATACTTAATCAACCTCGAATTTTCAATATTCAAAACACGCTTAAAAGAAAGGCTCCAGATTCAAACCAAGCCTTTCTATGGCATTGTAGACTTGGTCATATAAACGAAACAAGATTGACTAAGTTACATAAAGATGGATATCTAGATCCGTTTGAATATTCATAATATGCAACTTGTCAATCATGTATCAAAGGAAAAATGACCAAATCTCCGTTCACCGGACACGGAGAAAGAGCCACAGAACTCTTGGGACTTGTACACAGTGATGTATGTGGTCCAATGTCTACGCATGCACGAAGCGGTCACTCCTACTTTATCACTTTTACTGATGACTTCTCTAGGTATGGACATTGTGTTCTTAATGAAGCATAAATCCGAGGCCTTTGAGAAGTTTAAGGAGTATAAAAATGAAGTGGAGAAACAGACTGGTAAAAGCATCAAGAGACTTTGATCTGATCGAGGTGGAGAATACTTAAGTACCAGTTTCCTTGAATGCTTAAAAGAGAATGGAATTCTCTCTCAGCTTACTCCGCCTTATACACCTCAGCATAATGGTGTATCAGAAAGGAGAAATCGCACGCTATTAGATATGGTGCGTTCAATGATGAGTAGTGCTGAGTTGCCACTTTCCTTCTGGGGATTTGCTCTAGAATCAGCAGCATACCTATTGAATAGAGTTCCGACTAAGTCTGTGCCTACCACTCCATATGAAATGTGGAGCGGGAAGAAACCATATATTTATAGGAAGAGTGTGAAAGTTGCTTAAATCCATTGATGAGACAGTCAAAGAATTTGACTTTATCAAAAATGTAGATGAACCATGTATTTATAGGAAGATTGTAGAAGGAGCAGTAGTCTTCCTCGTTTTGTACGTCGACGACATACTACTGATAGGGAATGATGTCCCTATGCTACAATCAGTAAAGCTCTTCTTGTCACAGAAATTCTCTATGAAAGACTTGGGAGATGCAACCTACATTCTGGGCATTAAGATCTATCGTGATAGATCCAATAGAATGTTGGGACTTTCACAGTCCAGGTATATTGACACTATACTAAAGAGATTTAGTATGGAAGATTCCAAACGCGGTAATAAACCCGCTTGTCACGGGATCACCCTCTCCAAAGAGATGTCTCCAAGGACTGATGAAGAGAGGGCTCGCATGGGCATTATACCCTACGCTTCGGCAGTAGGATCTATAATGTATGCGATGTTATGTACCAGACCAGATGTAGCTTACGCACTTAGTGTGGTAAGCAGGTATCAATCTGACCCAGGTGAGAAACATTGGATAGCGGTAAAGAACATTCTCAAGTACCTGAGAAGGACTAAGGAGATGTTCTTAGTTTACGGTAATGGGGACCTCCAGGTAGAGGCTTTTACCGACTCCGGCTTCCAAAGTGACAAAGATGATTCTAAATCCATTTCGGGTTTTGTGTTTACCCTCAATGGAGGGGCGGTATGTTGGAGGAGTTCCAAACAGGATACCGTCGCAGACTCAACTATGGAGGCAGAGTATATATCTGCTAATGAAGCCGCAAAAGAGGCTGTCTGGATGAGGAAGTTCATTTCTGAACTTCAGGTGGTTCCGTCCATTGCCAATCCAATACCTTTGTATTGGGATAACAATGGGGCTGTAGCATTAGCGAAGGAACCAAGGTTCCATCAGAAATCCAGGCATATCTTAAGGCGGTTTCACCTGATCAGGGAGATCGTGGATCGTCGGGAGATCGAGGTACGGAGAGTAGACACAAAAGACAACACGGCAGATCCATTCACCAAGGCCATCCCTCAAGTCCAGTTCGAGAGGTTGTTTGAGATGTTGGGCATGCGGTACACCAGCAACTGGATCTAGTGCTGACAGTGGGTATTTTTTTGGAGATAGTGCCCTCAAAGTCAATTATTGGATCGCAGGTACGTGATTGCAATGATTGAGGCAGGACCTATACCGATATGACAGTCTAGCTCGAGATGATAGTTTGCTATCAGGTTTGTCTTTATCATTGTATAAATACTTTAGTTCACTATTGCATGATGATAGAGCCCATAGGATTCTTGCTTGACTACCAGCAGTATGATGGCGATCATATACGTGGGAGCTGGGGTCTGTAAGCACATCCTTAAAGTGTCCCTAGTCGTGGGAGTTTCGAGACAGGGCATCGATACTCCAGAATAGACTAGTGTATACAGTCGAGACCCCGACGAGGGGCGGTGGCCGGTCTCATAAGCCACTGGTGTCAGTTGGATCACCTAAGATGTATACAGGTGCTCATTGGGTTATGAGTACACCGGACAGGACTCGCCGGGAACCTGCTAATTGGTATTATACATATCGTCAGATAGCAGTTCCCTGGTGATATGTGTACAGGTTAGTTCATCGACCTGAGATCGTCATTTGTCTCGTGTCAGTTCCCACTGTGCTTAGATTACTACCCTACCACGCTCAAAGGAGTTGTACAAGCAGGTTTTAGTTAGGTACAGTCCCGAGCCACATGGAGGCAAGTGAACGGATCGGCAGGGGATTCGTCTCTCCCGGTATTGGGGGTGAGATCGCGCTGTGTCTAGAAGAGCCATTACACAAAGCCCTCGGCCGAGGCAGGAGATTTACTGGTAGGTACTCCAGTAGTATCTCAGGGTGTTCTAGGCCACTCTCTGACACGACTTATACTGCTATTGGGGATTTGACGTTACCAGCCCCTAGGCAGATATGCGATACTCATAGACGAACGGACCGGACTGTATGTATATTGTATGTTAGGCTCAGTAGGGTTTATGGATGAGTTCGCTCATCAGCTTCCCTTCCAATCAATACATAGGCAAACCGTTACGTACAGCTTGTACCTCTGACGTGCTAGTGGTTATACCCAGTGCCAATGTGTTGATGAGTCATTAGAGTCCCCCACAGACACTTTCCCAAGTTCGGGCGAAACGTTGTAGAGGCCGTATGGTTTTATGGTAAGGTTCAGAAAATGCACGTGCGTTTTCACACATGTCATTTTTCGGACAGATAATACTGGTCGGTTTTGGTTTAAGCCGGATCCGAGTATTATACTGTGTAGATATAATATCTTTGTCTCAGTTGCATTTGTATTCGGTCGTAATACAAATGCGGATATGTTTATACTGATACGGGGTTATTCTGAAATTCGTTTCGGGATTGCTTTTGGAAGTTGCCAGTTTCCAGTTTTCTATCGGCCGTATTTAACATTCGGTTAAATACGGATTTATCTTTTCTTGAGATGAGTGTGGAAGCTTCTAGAAGGTGACTAGGATGATGACTAAGCTTGTGAGTCATTGATGCATTAAGTGTTCTTTTAATATTGTGATGACTAGGTTTATTATCATTGGTTTGCATTAAATGAGTTCATACTAGGTGTTTAGATGACTCATCTCTTCTTTAATCTTGTGGTCACCTTTCTCTCTCCTACACTCACCCCCCTCTTTATAAGTGGTCGGACACTTCATGTGGTGTGGGTTATGGTTGCTTGAGAGAAAAAAGATGAGAGTTTAAGTGTATGGAAATTTGATAGATACTCATTTCACATTTCCACCCGATCCAAAAGGCAACTTCATTAACCGTTCGTCCATAGCTTTGGACGTAACAAGACAAAGTGTTCTACTCATTATCTACACATCTTGGTCGTCTCTTCTAGCAAACTTGACGATCGAGTTGCCTCGGTTCAGAAGCGGGAGCCCGTTTAAAGATCCGTCGACGTGGCGCCACCTGGACGAGAAGACTGGAGATTCAGGAGATCGGAGCAACCGCAACAAAGCGTGGGATGATTGTTGAAGACCGAAGGACTCGGATCGTTTGGTATAACATTTCTACCCACTTTGTAATTTGTTAGTTTAGTTTTAATGGCAGATCCGGCTTACGGTACACGATAGCGCCAGTTCGTAAAAAGTTTTTGTTCCGCATTTGGCTTCTGTGAGACGGCCGGGGCGCTACCGTTGACTTACAGTGGTATTAGAGCCTCACCATTAAGCTATACTAATTTGTGCTAACGTGTTTAAAAGATCGATCGAACGGAATTTCCGAAATCATAATTTTCAAGCACACAAGTTTCTGTCGATTTTTTAAAGGGCCTAAAAATAATTTTGCATATCACAGAAAAGCGTGCAGGGATTTTGAAGAATTGTGGAGAAATTTAGACATGTGTTACCACAGTATCACCACGGATCCGCGGTCAAACCTAAGGTTTGACCGCGAAACCGCGGCCAGTATGTGGCAACAGTGTTCCAAAATTTTCCAGTAAGCTTTAATTTGGAAATTGTGGGTTTTGGTACTGTTCTTTTGGGCCCAGATTTTGTTACTGTATAGCAGATGTACGTGGGGCCCAGTTGGGGAAATTTAGTCGATCGAAATTTTAAATTTGTTAGTATGCAGTACTTACTTTATATCTCCGACCGGGAATGTCATTCGATCGGTAAACCGCGTCTAATTGCTATAGTTCTTTTAGACGGGTTTGCGAACGTGACATTCGCGTTGATGTTCTGTGTTGTGCTGTGATGTTGCGGATATGTCGTAGTGGATAGCAGGGTTCAATGATAGTGCAGTTTGGATTTATTTGTACATTTGATATTGCGGGGCGAGCGTCCAACATGTGGACTGCCGTCACTGCCTGTTGTATAATATTCTTTTGGGGCACGACCGGGTTGAGGTCGATGTACCTGTTGTACTTATTTTTATTTCTGTACTAGGTTTATCCCGCGAAGGAGTGCACGGATAGCCGGGTTTCCTGATTAGATAAAGTGATAACCATTCTGATCTAGGTTAGAGTGCACGTAGAGTGTTTCTTTTCTCTCTCTCTCTCTTTGGCAGCGACCATTGATCGACCCTAGACTATGACTCAGTGACCAAGTTGACCGACCCTTCTTAAAATACTGGCTTTTGGATTGTCTGAGTTGCATAAGTCATTGCCGCTCCTTCTTTTACCCTTTGTATTTCTCAGAACACCCCGTATTACTACGGATATCCACTTCCATTGGATATATCCATCGTATGGTTATATACGAACTCGAAAGGACTTCTTCGAGAATGGATCCAGGTTCAGGAGAAATAGAATTAGTTTATTCAGTTATCTTTTATTATCACCTTCTCTCAGGTTGCGAGGGCTCCTTAGTTCAGGAGAGTACACCTATTACGCTTATTGGATAGTCTAAATTCCAAACCATAGTCTGGTGCCGAAAGGTAGAGAATGAAGAAAACCAATTAGCCTAAGTAGGGTGTACAGAAGGTAAATAACTAAAGACAAAATAAAGGGATTAGAAAGAAGGCAAAGTAAATTGCGACTGTTATCATTCACGATCAAACCGCGTACCTCATCGCCACTCCTATTTCACCTTTGCTTTTTCCCCAGTTCGGGAGAAATAGAATAAGGTATTATTCAGTTGTCTTTTATCATCACCTTCTCTCAGGTTACGAGTACTCCTTAGTTTAAGAGGGTACACCTATTATGCTTAATGGATAGTCTTCTTCCAAACCATAGGCTGGTGTCGAACGGTAGGGAAGGAAGAAAACCATTTAGCCTAACGATGGTATACAGAAGGTACGACTAAAGACAAATAAAGGAATTTGGAGATATGGCAATAAAATATACAGTTATAGTCATGAATTAGATTATGGAAAAGGCATTACTAAGAATACCAGGATACCCCTACGAAACATTTTTTATGTTTCAGTGCATTGTCAAAGGAAAACTGATTTCCCGATTACATACTTACTCCAGGGTATGTATTTACCAGGTTTCATTCTCATATCTGTATGGTTTTACAGATGATGAGTGGGAGTAGATTATTGGGAATTAGGTGATCATCCTCATTATATCGGAATTCGTTGTAATTGGTGATATTTGAGGAAATCGCCTGGGTACAGTTTTCAACCTATGATTCACAGGTTTTTGAGTTATTCAACTCAGCGGACTTATACAGAGTATTGTATGTTGTCCAGTGTCCGTCAGGACAAAGGGGTAGGTCCTCGTACTATGTTCTGTTTATTTATGACTTCTCTAGTTTTTAGATAAGTGTTTCGTAGAAATACAATGTCTAAGTTTTAAGAAGTTTTGGGTATAAGAATAAAGTAGAGAACCAGATGTCGCAAGTATCGGGATTCTTCAAAGAGATCGAAGATGTAGATTCTTGTGATTGGTATTCAGTTGATAGTAATGATTTTGAGAAACTTGTTTCTCTTTCGGGTTACTCATAATTGGATGTATTCCTAAGTTGAGTAATGCTGATTAGCCTCTCTCCATTAAGTTAATATGCACTGGAGACAGCTGCATGATTTGAATCTGGTTCCAATTAAATTAGTGCCTCTATTTCTATATTGTATATAGAATGGTTCATATCTTAACGATGTTAAGATACGGGGAGTTGTCCAGCTTATGCTTAAAACCAGACACTGGATAGATCAAGGCACGTTTCTGTAATGGCAGTTTGTGGGTTGACCCTGGCTTTGACGAGGGTTGACATTTCTACCATCTGGAAGATCAATAGTGATATTGTTCTTGACTCGCCACAGTTTTATTAAAATGGATTTTTTCAGAAAACAGTAGTGGAAGTATTGTAGAACTGGAAGTGATTCCAGAACCACAAACGATTACGGAAAATTTAATAGGACCTATATATTCAATCAGGTTTGACATTTCAATAGCCACTCCACAGATATGGTGGGTAACCTCAGACACTCGAGAGGTACTCCGGTAGCCTCAAGGACGGTGATAGGGAGGTTCTTGTTTACCCAGACTTGTCACTACTTGTAACAACCGAGCCCAATGCACTATTTTCAGTTACTGTTTGAGCATAATTTGGTACTCATTTCATTAACTTGCTTGTTTGTTCCTTACTATAAAATTTACCCGACAAAGTCATTTCTACATATAACAAATTTTGGCATCTAAAATAAAATTGAAAATATTCATCTTGGCCTGCTTGACATCCCTAGCCTCGTGGTAGCGTCCGTGCATTGTGTTCTCGCCCCGTTCAGTGAAACGGGCGAGTTAGGACAGCTACGCGCGCGTACGTGTGTCCGTTTTGGGGGTATGCTTTTTAATCATAAAACACTTAATTTTAAAATTTGGATCCCGCTTAAAATCTTATTATTTCAATTTCAAATTTTTTGGACTCGACCCGGACGCGATTTGGAAATGTTTTATTTGGCGCCAAAATCCCAAATTTTAATATTATTAAAACCATCGTATATATTTTTCTAACCAACCTGATATCTTACTGTTCATTACCTATCTTTTAAATCTTTAAATTAACCTATATATATATATCCTACTGTTCCTTAAAATATTTTGAAGCTTTAATTAATATTTATCCCTAACTAACGATTCCCCTTTAGCCAATCGCGTTCCTTTTAATTCCGTGGGCCCCCACCTGCTGCTCTCTCTCTCTATCTCTCCACTTTCTCTCTCTCCACTTTTTCTCTATCTCTCATATATTCTCTTGTACTTCTCTTTATCATTCTTTCTCTTCTTGCTTCATGTCTCGTTTCTCATTTTTTTAACTGTTCTTTTGTTGCCGGAATTTCGTCGTGCCGATGACGCTTCTCGACGTTCCAGCGAGGTACCCCGACCCGTGTGGTTCCTTTGTTCGTCGTTTGGGTTCATTCCGTGAACCGTGCGCCCGTCGCGAGTTTTCCCCGGCGACGGTTAACGTTCCGTTTTCCCGATTCGCGACCCATCGAGGCAAGTTAATCTTGCTACATGCTATATAATTCATTTTATACCTATTTAAATAAATACCATACCTATAGTTTAAATCTAGTGCCCCATGTTTAATTTTATAACGTTTCGATGTTCCGTTTGCATCCGTTTATATCATATTAAATCTAGATCATGAAAACTTATCTTGTGACATACTAGATTACATTATACTGCAACCATATCATTTAAAATATATATCGTCGTAATATTTATTATTATTATCTTCAATTAGTTTATAATCTTCATTTTATAATGTTATACATTTGAAAATCTTATAGTTTACACACATGAAACGTCGTTGAAAAATCGGATATGACAAATCTGAAATTTACTGTACACCTTATCTTATAAAATTCATTATAAATCATAGAAAAATCATTAGTATACGTTCTTTAGTTCGTTACGAAGCTAACTCAGAATAGTATAACTCTATGAAATATTTACTTGCTAAATAAATTGTTTAAATAACGTAAAATGAAAATGAAAATGTCTCCAAACTGCTGTCCAGGGAAATTCCAGCAGCAAACTTTCAATTTCGAATGTTTATAACTTTTTGTAGGGACAACCTGAGATGATTATACTTATAAAAATGAAAACCTTATTGAATTATCTTTGTTTTAGTATAAGACACGTCCCTTTTGGAGAACGTTTGTTATTTTTAAGCTATTTTACAAGTTAGGGTGACGTTGAATTTCTGAACGGAACTTTCTTATGCATGGTTAATCAATACCACTTTTATAGTTATTAATCGCTTTGAATATGCTATCCATATTAATATTATTATATCAATATTTATATCACATATTGCTTAGTTGTACATCCCACGTTACCATTTTATAGTTTTATAACTTTTCGGATACCCGTTTGCATCCATCGCATTTAAGATACATATAATTGCATCCATGGATCAAATTACTACATAATAGTGTGATATTAACACTCCATGTTTAATAAATTGCATCCTAATTAATATTGGAACTATAAATGTAACCCTAATCGATAACTGTGCATCCATATCCTTGAAATTATATCTATTTGCATATCATATTACACGTTCCAGTTTATTGTTCTGATAGTACTCATGCTTGTTTATTTATACACATGCTTATGTTAGTTGATTATGAGCACCCACATGACATCTTGTGCTTCCTGACATGACCTGTTACACTTCCTACTTGACATGACATGGTACCGTACACTCTTGACATGCCATGACACCTTTATACATTACCTGGCTTGACCTGATGTACCATGGCTTTACCTGTTATCTGATCTTATGTCTAATGCCAACAAACATAACATGTAGTCCTCATGGACCGTTCATGTTGTCTATCCAGACAAACCTGTTTACCTGATCCTGTGTTGGCATTAGTTTCTTGATTACTGGATACCTGACTTGACATACACATATAACTTGGGGGTATGGGGAAATCAAAGGTGAAATCTGACTTGTAACTCGACGGTTCACTACCTGTATTGAGTGTACACATTCCTGTTTTGTGCCTAGCGGCATGTCTCGGTTTCAACCGAGAATATTGTGGCCGTGGTCCCGGGTATGTACGGGATACTATCGAGTGTACACATTCCTGTTTTGTGCCTAGCGGCATGTCTCGGCTGCAGCCGAGAATATTGTGGCCGTGGTCCCGGGTATGTACGGGATACTATTGAGTTATATCGATGATTCATCAATTGATTTCAAAGACTTTAGAATAGAAAACCTGATAGAACAGTTTAGTTTACCCACTGCACGCTACCCTGTACTGGTATGATTCATATTATTGTTATTCTTGCTGTATTCATGTTTATATTACATTGCCTGCTACACTGTTCATATTATATTACTTGATGACATGATGCGCTGACGTCTGGGTTTTGCATGGCCCAGATTCCGTACCGCTGTTGCAGTCCGAGCAGGCGTACTTCAGCCAGCAGGCTGAGCTGTGAGTTCAGTAGTAGTTAGTTTTATTTCCTGCATTTATTTCCTGATGTGAGCCCGCATTATGGGACACACTTTTCAGTTATTTGTATTGGATCATTTGCTTCCGCATTTATTTATTATTGACTCCTATTATTCTGGATTATGGACATGTTTTAGATAGTTTTATCTTGTTCTTGATATCTCTACAGCCGTAATGTGACTGTGGATGGATACTTCCTACCCACAGGTAGCATGGTTGGCTATGTCACGTGCCCAATCTAGCGTACTCTGGGAAGCGGGGCGTGACATGGTTCTTTTGGTATCAGAGCCATAGGATAGTCGGGTTGATTCTTTTGTAGTTGGGTATTGTACCCAATACACGAATCAGAATACCCGTGTTTAGAAAACATGTCCTGCCACCTTGACCGTTTTACCATTCTTGAATCACATTCTTCTTGATTATATCTTTTACGATGTGCAAACATCCTTTGCGTATCGATTCGAAAACCTAATTCCTTGTTATCTCTAGGACTTAGGTAACTTGGATGGAGTTATGTAATTGTGGCTATGATACCGCGGCATAGTTACAATGCGGTACTCTATTTAAGTATCTTGGAGTTCTAGCCTTGATCTATATTCGAAATCTATCATCATGCTAATGTTGGGTATTTTGAGTTCAGGATTATGGCCGGTAAGAAATTGAAGACATACTAGAGGCGTGTGGATGAAGCCGCCATGCTTGGAGTGATAAGAGGAATGCTGGAGAATCAAAGAAACAGACCGAGCTGATCCAGCAGCAAGCGGACTCGTTTCGGGAAGGTTTGCAGATCGTTCAGCAGTCTGTGAACAATGTTGGAGCTAGACCGGTTGACCGAGTAGGGACCATAGCAGATTTCGGGCGGTTGGGTCCGTCTACATTTACTGGTTTAAAGGAGTCGTTGCCAGTGGAGCAGTGGCTAGTTGGCACAGAGAAATTGCTTTTTGCGGCACAGATTCCAGATGACAAAAAAAGTTGTTGTGGTACGCATTCAGCTAGTGGACTACGCCCGAGAATGGTGGCTTGTTGAGGAGACCCGCTTGCCCAAGCCGATCAAGTGGGCGGATTTTTTTAAGAGTTTCCTAGAGAAGTTCTTCCCCACGGGAGGAAATAGAAGAGAAGTTCATAGGACTAAAGCAGAAGGGAGCACCCGTAGATGTGCATGTAGCAGAATGGACGAGACTCAGTAGTTTCACTGGACCTTTAGTTGCCAACGATGCAGACAGGGCACGGAGGTTCATGCGCAGACTGGACGTGGACATCCAGAGGCAGATTGTCTCCCTGGGTTTGACCACTTTCTCACAAATACTTGCAGCAGCCAAGAACATCAGAGTTTATCTGGGATGAAAGAGAGTTTGCAGCAGACAGCAGTTGCGTTAAGGAAGCAGTTCGGTCGGGCCGGTCAAGTTTAGGGCTAGGCCGACAAACAATATTCTTGCATCAATGGAAGTGATGAAAGTAAAGAGCCGGCTGTTGTTCGCGATTTTATGGACGTATTTGAAGATATATCGGGTTTACCGCCGAAGCGAGACGTGGAGTTCGCAATTGATCTTATTCCTGGTGCAACGCCAGTATCTAAAGCGTATTATTCAATGGCGCCAGTAGAGTTGGAAGAAGTAAAGAAACAGGTTGCTGAATTGCTTGAAAATGGTTGGATTCGAAGCAGTAACTCGCCTTGGGGAGCTCCAGTTCTTCTAGTAAAGAAGAAGGATGGCACAAGTGTAGGGTTCCTAGGCACACAGTAGAGGTCTCACAAGGCATCAACCATGCCATTTTCCAAAAATATGGTGCCGAGAAACCCTAGTTAACGGATCGTTTACTAGATGTTTAGGCGAAACGGAAAACTAGTTAACTATTTAACTATAGGTTAGATGCTACAACCTTTGTAGATCCGGATTTCCACCTCCTTAGCTCCACGTGGTCGTCCCCTCGCTGTCCATCACGAACCTCGGACTCTCGCGACGGCTTCATCGGAGAAGTGAGCGGAATAGTTCGTCGGCTTCGTGTCAAAGACGATCTACGTCGAGGTTGCACTAGTTCAAGCTCCGACTTCACCAAGTAGTGAAACTTGTGAAGAAAACACCCAAAACCACTTGGCAAGAGGTAGAGGATGAAGAAATAGGAGGTGGGTTCACTTTAGATTTGGATTTCTCTCACTAAATCTCAAGTTGCCATTGATGTAGCAAGCTTGAAGAAGAAGAAGAAGAAGATTGTTATGATAAGTTCTATATCAAAAGAAATAGAAAATCAATACTTATCATAACTTAAACTAGGGTTAAGTGTAGAGAATAAACCATGGTCATTTGAGTGGGTTAGGGTTAAGCATGAAGACAAGAATGGTTAGCAAAGTCAAAGCTTCATGAAGCTTCAACATAAAACAAATAAAGCCACCATTCTTATCTTAAACTTATCCAAATAAATGAATAAACAAATAAATGAATAACTAAATATGCAAAACCCTAATTATCATAATAACCATGGTTTAATTCTATTCACTTAACCATATGATCAAGTATCATCAAACATGATACAAAAAAGTGCACAAAAGTATATCACATATACAATGTGCAATCCAAGTGAGAAAAATCCGTTTAAAGTGAACCAATACTAGTTAATGCAAAGTAATATATCAAATATATAATTATACATTAAATTATTAAATCAACACTTGATTCAATGATCCGGTCATGTCGCACATGACCGACTAGTATTCAATGTATCGGCTTATCGAATCGATCTTCGATTCGATAACTAGGTTATATCGAATATAACCATTTGATACATATATCGCGAGAATGGAATACGGTATCACATACACGCATTATTCTCGGTCCTGCACATATCTCATATGCGCTCCTATTTCGTTTCGCTTGAGCCAGGAAACCTCTGTGTAGGACTCTAAAGACTCGTCAATACGCCGGTAGCAGATGATGATCATATCAAGCATCCACAAGCCGCAAGCGGTCTGCTAAACGTAACGGCCACCCGGGTATTGAGCGATCAGAAGATCGACGAGCTAGCCCGCTCACACTCCTGCGAATCCGACCAGTAACACTTACCATACAGTCCGGTCTCTTCGTCTGATACGTCGCATATCAAGTCTAGGGGTGGTAAACGTCAGACCCCAATAACCCGATAAGTCGTGCTGATGTGAGGCTCGTAACGGGTCGAGAAACTACTGGTAACACTTACCAGCAAATCTCTGATCAGCCCTGGCCAGGGACTTCCCTGTTACGGCCAATCGAGCACAGCGCAACATCTACCCCCAATACCGGGAGAGACGAAACCCCTCCTATCGCTCATTGCCTTCATGTGACTCGGGACTGTGCCCAAAGACCACCGTTTTGCACACCCTCATGGACGTGGTAAGGTGGAGATCAAAGCACAGTGGGAATCACACAAGACTCTATGACGATCTCGGGTCTACAGACTAACCTGTACAAGTGTCACCTGAGAACTGCCATCTGACGTGAGGTATAATACCATCTGGGAGTTCTCGGCGAGTCCGTCCAGTGTACCCAGTCTCCACTGAGCACCCATATACCATCTCTGATGTCAAACACCAATGGATATGGGATCATCCATCGCCCATCACATGGGTCGAGAAGCGTATACGCTAATCTACTCTGGTATATCGATGCCCCGTCTCGATACACCCACGACTAGGGACCTTGAAGGATGTACTTATGGACTACCATGTCCCCACTAGTATGATCTGCATCATAGTCCATGTAGTCAAGTACAAGTCCTAAGGGCTTTACCAACATGTAACTATAAGACAGTATAAAGAGATTAGTGTACATGTTAAGATAAAGAGCAACCAGATAGCATACTATCATGTCGAGCAAGAAAGTCATCTCTATATATGTCCAAGCATCCAATATAATATACATAATCTGCACAATACTGGCCTCTAGGGCATACATACAACTAATAATCTCCCACTTGCACTAGGGCCAGCTGCTGTAGTATCTCATACCGAGCATCCCGAAGAGTCTCTCAAACTGTATCTGGGGAATGGCCTTCGTGAGTGGATCCGCTGTGTTGTTCTTCGTGTCAACTCTCCTGACCTCGATCTCCCGGCGATCAACTATCTCCCGGATCAGGTGATACCGCCTCAGAATATGCCTGGATCGCTGATGGGACCTGGGTTCCTTGACCAAAGCCACTGCTCCATTGTTATCGCAATACAAAGGTATTGGATGCTCAATGGATGGAACCACACCAAGTTCAGTAATGAACTTCTTGATCCAGACAGCTTCTTTAGCAGCATCGTTGGCAGCGATGTATTCAGCCTCCATCGTCGAGTCTGCCACGGTTTCCTGCTTGGAACTCTTCCAGCTAACCGCCCCTCCGTAAAGGGTAAAGACAAAGCCCGACTGCGACTTAGAGTCGTCCTTATCACTCTGGAAGCTCGAATCGGTAAAGGACTCCACTTGGAGTTCTCCGTTACCATACACCAAGAACATATCTCTAGTCCTTCGTAAGTACTTGAGAATGCTCTTCACAGCTGTCCAGTGACTCTCTCCAGGATCAGCTTGATACCTGCTCACTATACTTAGTGAGTATGCTATATCGGGTCTGGTATATAGCATCGCATACATGATAGAGCCTACTGCCGAAGCATAGGGTATCCCTTGCATGCGAGCTCTCTCCAAATCAGTCTTGGGAGACATCTCTTTGGAGAGAGTGACTCCAGAGATCGTGGGCAAGTTCCCACGCTTGGACTCTTCCATACTAAACCTCTTTAGTATGGTGTCAATGTACCTGGATTGGGACAATCCCAAAATCCGTTTGGATCTATCTCTATAGATCCTAATTCCCAATATGCAGGAGGCATCACCAAGATCTTTCATTGAGAATCTTTGTGATAAGAAGAGCTTGACCGCTTGCAGCATAGGAATATCATTTCCTATCAAGAGTATGCCGTCCACGTACAATACGAGGAAGACAACCTTACTCTCTGCCACCTTCTTGTAGATACAAGGTTCATCTGGATTTTTGACGAAATCAAACTCTTTGATAACGACGTCAAAGCAGATGTTCCAACTCCGCGATGCTTGCTTTAATCCATAAATGGATTTAAGCAGCTTGCACACCTTCCCGCTGCTCCCACTGTCTACGAAGCCCTCTGGCTGAGTCATGTACACGCACTCTTCTAAATCACCATTTAGAAAGGCGGTCTTAACATCCATTTGCCAGATTTCGTAGTCATGATATGCAGCGATGGCAAGCATGATTCGGATGGATTTAAGCATAGCCACTGGAGAAAAGGTTTCGTCATAGTCCACACCTGGTCTTTGACGAAAACCCTTTGCTATAAGTCTAGCTTTGAAAGTCTCCACTTTCCCATCTACACCAAGTTTCTTCTTGAAGATCCACTTGCTCCCAATGGGTTTTACCCCTTCAGGAGCAACTTCCAAAGTCCATACTTTGTTGGTGTACATGGATTCCATCTCGGACCGCATAGCATCCAGCCATTTCACTGAGTCCCCACTCGTGATGGCCTGCTCGAAGCTAGTTGGGTCATCATCCTCCATGATGCAATCCTCGCTTCCACCATCAATGAGAAAACCGTAGTATCTCTCAGGTGGACGAGAAACCCTACCAGATTGGCAGAGAGGCTGAGGTTCGTCGGGTACTACCGAATCTTCTGGTTCCACTAAATCTTCAGTTATAGTTTGTGTTTATGGAACTTCTTCCAGTTCTACCTCAGAGCCACTAATTTCTTTTGCAAGAAATTCCTTTTCTAAAAAGGTGGCATGTTGAGCAATAAACACTTTTTGTTGTTCACTGTGGTAGAAGAGATATCCATTTGAATGTTTAGGATATCCCACAAACTTACATAGAACTGACCGTGCCTCGAGTTTATCTGGATTTTGCCTTTTGACATAGGCCAGACAACGCCATATCTTAACTCGTTTAAGACATGGTCTCTTCCCACTCCATATCTCATATGGTGTGGTGGATACAGATTTAGTTGGAACTTGATTCAATAGGTATGCCGCTGACTCAAGCGCATACCCCCAGAAGGAAATAGGTAACTCAGCTGTACTCATCATAGAGCGCACCATATCTAATAGGGTGCGATTCCTCCGCTCCGATACACCGTTGTGCTGTGGTGTATAAGGAGGAGTAAGCTGAGAGAGAATCCCATTCTCTTTTAGGAAGTCCAGGAATTCATTGCTCAAGTATTCACCTCCTCGATCAGATCGAAGGATTTTAATACTTTTTCCGGTTTGTTTCTCGACTTCTTGTTTATATTCTCTGAATTTCTCAAAAGCTTCAGACTTGTGTCTTATCAAGTACACATGTCCGTATCTTGAGAGATCGTCAGTGAATGTAATGAAGTACGAAGAACCATCCCTGGCATGTGTAGACATGGGACCGCATACATCACTATGTATTAGTCCTAAGAGTTCGGTAGCTCTTTCTCCGTGTCCTGTAAACGGAGTTTTGGTCATCTTGCCTTTGAGACATGACTGGCAAGTGTCATAAGATGAAAATTCAAACGGATTTAAATATCCATCTTTATGCAACTTAGCTAGTCGTGTCACATTGATGTGACCCAGTCTACAATGCCACAAGAAGGATTCGTTCAGTTCTGAACTCTTCCTCTTGTGTGTGTTTGTTATGCTCAGAACTGTTGATTGATTTAGAACATAAATGCCATTGCACAACGTGCCTGATCCAACCAACTTTTGGTTACGGAAAATGTTCATAACATTATCCTGTAATACAAAATTATATCCCTCTTTACTTAATAAAGAAACCGATATAATGTTGCATATTAGGTTCGGCATGTAATAGCATTCGTTCAGAACCAATGTATTACCAGTTGGTAATACAAGGTGATATTCACCGACAGTCTTAGCTGCAACAATTGCACCATTTCCAACTCTAATGTCTTTATCACCTTCTCCAAGTTCTCTACCTTTCTTAAGCCCATGTAACTGATTACATATATGGGATCCTGACCCGGTATCCAATACCCAGAACGTAGAGCAAATGGAGAAACAGTTCTCAGTAACGAACACACCCGAAGAAAATGCATCAGCATGTACTTTCTTCATTCGGGTGGCATGGGAATCCTGGTATTCCCCTATATCCTGTTCATTTCTATAACTCTTATAAGAATGAACGGAACCAACGTTCCCCAGCACAGTATAACATGCGGGTTCGGTCAATACATCCATATTATTATCTTCATTAGGGCATGAAATGGTCGCTACCTGGAGAGAGAGAGAAGAAAACACTTTAGCGTATGCTCGTGCAAGATCAGATTGGTTATTATCTTATCTAATCAGGATGGCTCCCACTGCTTTTTATCAAATCTTCCTTCAAACCCTAAAAGGAAAGACTAGCCGGGATTAATTACACACTACAAGTTCGCCAATCTTTCAGCCAGGCCAGTGTCGGTACTTTGAGGGAGGTCCCCCGTGCCTTCGCACGAACCTAATTAATGTAAATCTCGTTTTCCCAGAGGCGTAACCTCGTTAACACCTTTCTAGACACCTACTTGATCGGCTAATTGTAATGTGTAAAACTCTCCCAGGAGTAACTCTTACTCGCAGCGGGTATCGGGATCCAACTATCTCATAGAAGGTATGCAATCTCATTGCAAATTTCAACACTTGAAATTCCCGATAATATTTTGCCCCTAGTGTGCCATGACCTTGACAGAGGTCAACAAATCATAGTGCACTAGCCAAGTTCAACCCGTCATTTCTTGATTGAATCAAACCCACTCGCACGACCCTTGACAGAGGTCAACAAGGTCGTACGACTACCCTAATCCAATCATATCACATGCTTTGCAGATAACTACTAGTTAGCTACCGCACACTACGCCTTGACAGAGGTCAACAAACGCAGTACGAATACTAAATAGTCTTTATCTGAAATGACGGAGGGCTACGACAGGTTTTTCTGAAAACCTATTGCGTAATGAACTTGATATCGTTGTAGAATCAAATGAAGATTTTGAAATGGAGTGATTTTGAGGCTTTTCTAGTTTTGCTAAAGGAGTCACTCCCGGCGAAGGGATCTCGGTCCTTTCCTCGTCGAATGAGGTGCGGGATATATCATATATATCGCTGTGCAAAGCAAAAACTCTTAAAAGCAATCAAAGCCAAACCGAGTGTGTAGCATCTGCCATTTACTGCTAAAGGAGTCACTCCCGGTGAAGGGATCTCGGTCCTTTCCTCATCGAATAAGGTGCAGGGTATATCATATATACCGCTATGCAAAGCAAGAACTGTAGCTACCTGTTTTATTTTAAAATCTGATTCTACAACATCTTAGGTTTCTTATCTTTCATTAATCACATTAATGAAGTCCCATCATTTAAATACCTAAACATCACAGATAGATATGACGTACACTTATGCCATCCGCATTCGCCTCGATGTCCCCTCGTGCACCGTTAGGTTAGGTAACTAACGACAGAGCAGGGTAGGGCTAGCGCGGGTGTAAAACATAAGTAACGTCTATATAATATATCATATATACTATATACTATATCCATCACAGAGTCACAACACAGATATCGCAGCAGAATAAACATATGAAATATTGGATATACTAGGACGTCCGTGTTTTCAATACGAGCCAGTATAAAACACGGATTCCACGGTCGTGATGAATAGCCAATCCCACACCCCTAGACCCCTACGAGAGCGGCAAGCAACCCTGCCAATTCTAGGGTTAGGAGACCCGGACTCGACTCCTCGAGTTGGTCTCCCACTGGACCCCAGAACCCGGTTACTTGTGCTCCCCTCCTTGGGTCTATCCTAATGCGGAAAAGTAAATAATATACAAAAGGTGACAACTTCCGCTACCTGGAAGTGCCCCAAATAAAAGAATATTACATACAAGTTTTTACATGAATGAAAATGAAAAACACTCATCTCACATAAAAAAACCCCGGCTATTCAAACACGACGATCCAATATAACATATCCAGCAACACATAACATCACATGTCATCAACGTAAGTAAGTATGCATACCCCAATTGTCGTTGATGTATAGCAACGAAACCGGCGATATGAACATACTACACTTACGGTCACAGAAAAGAAAGTGTAAAACTACAACAATTGGAATCCGCAACTGCTTTAGACATCACATGCCTAATCAGATATAAATCCCGCATTTTAGTCTCATTATCGAAAACACTTTTCAATATCATATGGGACTAAATTGCTAGATTTATAACATTCATTCAGTTATCTCATAACTACTTGTGAATTCCAATTATTGTATCACATTCCAGATAAACAGAAAATGTTAAACTTTCCGATCGAACAGTCGAATACCCAAGTTTTCCGATACAGCTCAACACATGAAATAAGTCTAACAACATTCAGTTCGTGCCTCAGTACCGACGGTCCAGCCGGAGAAGGGTCAAGCCAACGCCTCACATGTGGCATGCCGTACTGCCCCAAACCCGAAGGTTCAAAGGGCAGTTCAAGACGGTCACATAATCGAGTTAAGGTTTGTTGTCTTCTAGAGGGTCCATCGCGTTACTTGCACTACTTAGAACGTCGTTAAACTACGGAAAAATCCAACACTTGGAAATTTCCCGACAGGGGAAAAATTGGGTATTTATATCCGGTCGAACTTTTTAACATATTCTGGAAATTATCCGGAAATACACAAAGACGAAATTTTGATACCCCGATCGAAACACCGAATCCCCAAAGCAACCAAAAAAAAATTCAACATTTGAATAATCATTAAAAACACCCAGGAAAATCACCACTGGAAATTAAGGATTACTGTGTAAAATTCTTTAAATAATTAGTCCGTACGGCCGCGGATCCGCCGCATGAGCCATGCTCATGCCGCGGATCCGCGCTTGAACAGTGGAATTGCACTCACGAATTTCACAGTAAACCTTATAATTTCCTGCTTATTTTTCTGCATATTTTTAATATTGAAAAATCCCACTTTTTGGAAAAAGTCCAGAGAGCAAGATAAGTTTAGGGTTTCGGGTTCGTTCGGGCTTCAAATCGCGTCTACACTTCGCCTAAGGCTCTAGCTAGGCTCTGATACCGCTGTAGGATTCCTAGGCACACAGTAGAGGTCTCACAAGGCATCAACCATGCCATTTTACAAAAATATGGTGCCGAGAAACCCTAGTTAACGGATCGTTTACTAGATGTTTAGGCGAAACGGAAAACTAGTTAACTATTTAACTATAGGTTAGATGCTACAACCTTTGTAGATCCGGATTTCCACCTCCTTAGCTCCATGTGGTCGTCCCCTCGCTGTCCATCACGAACCTCGGACTCTCGCGACGGCTTCATCGGAGAAGTGAGCGGAATAGTTCGTCGGCTTCGTGTCAAAGACGATTTACGTCGAGGTTGCACTAGTTCAAGCTCCGACTTCACCAAGTAGTGAAACTTGTGAAGAAAACACCCAAAACCACTTGGCAAGAGGTAGAGGATGAAGAAATAGGAGGTGGGTTCACTTTAGATTTGGATTTCTCTCACTAAATCTCAAGTTGCCATTGATGTAGCAAGCTTGAAGAAGAAGAAGAAGAAGATTGTTATGATAAGTTCTATATCAAAAGAAATAGAAAATCAATACTTATCATAACTTAAACTAGGGTTAAGTGTAGAGAATAAACCATGGTCATTTGAGTGGGTTAGGGTTAAGCATGAAGACAAGAATGGTTAGCAAAGTCAAAGCTTCATGAAGCTTCAACATAAAACAAATAAAGCCACCATTCTTATCTTAAACTTATCCAAATAAATGAATAAACAAATAAATGAATAACTAAATATGTAAAACCCTAATTATCATAATAACCATGGTTTAATTCTATTCACTTAACCATATGATCAAGTATCATCAAACATGATACAAAAAAGTGCACAAAAGTATATCACATATACAATGTGCAATCCAAGTGAGAAAAATCCGTTTAAAGTGAACCAATACTAGTTAATGCAAAGTAATATATCAAATATATAATTATACATTAAATCATTAAATCAACACTTGATTCAATGATCCGGTCATGTCGCACATGACCGACTAGTATTCAATGTATCGGCTTATCGAATCGATCTTCGATTCGATAACTAGGTTATATCGAATATAACCATTTGATACATATATCGCGAGAATGGAATACGGTATCACATACACGCATTATTCTCGGTCCTGCACATATCTCATATGCGCTCCTATTTCGTTTCGCTTGAGCCAGGAAACCTCTGTGTAGGACTCTAAAGACTCGTCAATACGCCGGTAGCAGATGATGATCATATCAAGCATCCACAAGCCGCAAGCGGTCTGCTAAACGTAACGGCCACCCGGGTATTGAGCGATCAGAAGATCGACGAGCTAGCCCGCTCACACTCCTGCGAATCCGACCAGTAACACTTACCATACAGTCCGGTCTCTTCGTCTAATACGTCGCATATCAAGTCTAGGGGTGGTAAACGTCAGACCCCAATAACCCGATAAGTCGTGCTGATGTGAGGCTCGTAACGGGTCGAGAAACTACTGGTAACACTTACCAGCAAATCTCTGATCATCCCTGGCCAGGGACTTCCCTGTTACGGCCAATCGAGCACAGCGCAACATCTACCCCCAATACCGGGAGAGACGAAACCCCTCCTATCGCTCATTGCCTCCATGTGACTCGGGACTGTGCCTAAAGACCACCGTTTTGCATGCCCTCATGGACGTGGTAAGGTGGAGATCAAAGCACAGTGGGAATCACACAAGACTCTATGACGATCTCGGGTCTACAGACTAACCTGTACAAGTGTCACCTGAGAACTGCCATCTGACGTGAGGTATAATACCATCTGGGAGTTCTCGACGAGTCCGTCCAGTGTACCCAGTCTCCACTGAGCACCCGTATACCATCTCTGATGTCAAACACCAATGGATATGGGATCATCCATCGCCCATCACATGGGTCGAGAAGCGTATACGCTAGTCTACTCTGGTATATCGATGCCCCGTCTCGATACACCCACGACTAGGGATCTTGAAGGATGTACTTATAGACTACCATGTCCCCACTAGTATGATCTGCATCATAGTCCAGGTAGTCAAGTACAAGTCCTAAGGGCTTTACCAACATGTAACTATAAGACAGTATAAAGAGATTAGTGTACATGTTAAGATAAAGAGCAACCAGATAGCATACTATCATGTCGAGCAAGAAAGTCATCTCTATATATGTCCAAGCATCCAATATAATATACATAATCTGTACAATACCGGCCTCTAGGGCATACATACAACTAACAACAAGAAGGATGTACATCGACTATCGAGAATTAAACCGGTTGGTTATCAAGAACAAGTACCCGATCCCTCGCATTGGAGAACTTTTGAGCAGCTTAGTGGCACGAGGGTATTCTCGAAGTTAGATTTACGATCCGGATATCATCAGGTCCGAGTGAAAACAGAAGATATTTGCAACCCGGCGTTCCGAACTCGGTATGGACATTACGAGTACTTAGTGATGCCCTTCGGAGTAACGAATGCGCCGGCAGTATTCATGGACTTGATGAACCGAATCTTTTCACCGTTCTTGGATCAGTTCATTGTGGTATTCATTGACGATATTCTGATTTACTCGAAGAGTTTTGAAGAGCATGCTGAGCATTTGAAGATCGCACTGCAGACGTTGAGACGGGAGAAATTGTATGCGAAGATGAGTAAGTGCGAGTTTTGGCTGGAGGAAGTCAGGTTTTTGGGGCATGTTGTGTCTGGCGATGGCATTGCCGTCGATCCAGAAAAGATTGCAGCAGTTCGAGATTGGCCTATTCCAAAGAACGTTGCTGAGATAAGAAGTTTCCTTAGATTAGCCGGATACTACAGGAGATTTGTGGAGAACTTTGCTCGTCTGGCAGAGCCGTTGACCAATCTTACACGCAAGGAGGTACCTTTTATATGGACGGATAAATGTGCGTTAGCTTTTGAGACGTTGAAGCAGAAGTTGATAACCGCCCCTATTCTGACCGTGCCAGACAATTCCGGAGGATTGGTGATTCACAGCGACGCATCTGGGAAAGGATTGGGATGTGTTTTGATGCAGCATGGGAAGGTTGTAGCATACGCATCGAGACAATTGAAGACCCATGAGAAGAATTATCCAACTCATGACTTGGAGCTTGCGGTTGTGATTTTCTCTTTGAAGATTTGGAGACACTACCTTTTAGGCGAAAAGGTTGAAGTTTTCACAGATCATAAGAGCTTGAAGTATGTGTTCACACAGAAGGAGCTTAACATGAGGCAACGTAGATGGTTGGAGCTGATGGCTGACTACGATCTTGATCTTAAGTACCATCCGGGGAAGGTTAATGTTGTGCTGGATGCGCTTAGTCGGTTACCAGTAATTCAGGTGTTAACTACGCAGATGGAGATCGTCGCAGATTTTCGAAGATTTGACTTGGAGGTTGTGCTACCACATTATACGGAACAGTTGTAGCAGCTGCAAGTACATTCGTCATTGATCGAGAATATTAAAGCAGCTCAATTGCAGGATCCTAGACTGCAAAAGTTTCGAGAGCAGGTTGAAGCCGGGCTACGAACAGATTTATTGATCCACGAAGATGGTTCATTGAGGTATGATAGCCGTTTGTATGTGCCAAAGGGTGATGTTCGTGAAGAGCTTATGAAGGAGGCACACAGTTCAGCTTATTCTGTACATCCAGGAGGCACAAAAATGTACCGAGATATTAGACAGCATTTTTGGTGGGAGGGCATGAAGCGGGGGATTGCTCGCTTTGTGGCAAAGTGCTTGGTGTGTCAGCAAGTTAAGGCTGAACATCAAAGGGTTGCTGGTTAATTGCAACCACTTCCGATTCCTCAGTGGAAGTGGGAACATATAACCATGGATTTCGTGACGGCTTTACCGCGGAGTCCAAAGGGCAACAATGCAGTATGGGTAATTGTTGACCGATTGACCAAGGCAGCTCACTTTATTCCTTTTCGGGTTGGTCAATCAACAGAGACTTTGGCAGAGCGGTACATGCAGAAGATTGTAAGATTGCATGGAGTACCGGTGAGCATCGTGTCCGATCGGGACACTCGGTTCTTATCACACTTTTGGAGGAGTTTACAGGAAAGTTTGGGGACTCGATTGAAGTTTAGCACAGCTTATCATCCTCAAACTGATGGTCAGTCGGAGAGAACGATCCAAACTCTTGAGGATATGTTGAGAGCATGCATGTTGGACTTCAAGGGCTCTTGGGAGGATCATCTACTTTTGGTGGAGTTGTCTTACAACAACAGTTTTCAGGCAACTATTCAGATGGCTCCATTTGAAGCTTTGTATAGTCGTAAATGCCGTTCACCTGTTTGTTAGGACGATGTCGGTGAACGAAGATTATTGGGACCAGATTTGGTTGTGCAGACAGTTGAGAAGGTTAACCCTATCAGAAATCATATGAAGGCAGCACAGGACCGACAGAAGAGTTGGGCAGATACGTCAAGAAGACCTCTAGAGTTCACCGTGGGTGATTTGGTATTCTTGAAGATATCACCGACTAGAGGGGTGATTCGTTTTGGAAGTCAAGGAAAGTTTAGTCCTCGATTCGTTGGACCCTTGAGATCGTGGAGCGTGTTGGTGAGGTAGCGTATCGATTGGCGTTACCGCAGTCCTTGGCAAATGTGCACGATGTGTTTCACGTATCTCAACTCCGTAAGTATGTTCGAGATGAAACACACGTTTTGGATCATTCGGAGCTAACAGTACAAGAAGACTTGACTTTTGAGGAGCGACCGATTGAAATCGTGGATCGAAGGGAAAAGGTTCTTAAGAACAAAGTTATCCCCCTTGTGCTTGTTTCTTGGGGTAATCGCTCGCATGGAGAGTCCACTTGGGAACGAGAAGATGAAATCCGGCAGAAGTTTCCTCACCTTTTCTTGTAGTTATCTATCTTTGTATTCTTGGAATTTCGAGGACGAAATTCTTTTTATAGTTGGGTATAATGTAACAACCGAGCCCAATGCTACTATTTTCAGTTACTGTCTGAGCATAATTTGGTACTCATTTCATTTAACTTGCTTGTTTGTTGCTTACTGTAAAATTTACCCGACAAAGTCATTTCTACATATAACAAATTTTGGCATCTAAAATAAAATTGAAAATATTCATCTTGGCCTGCTTGACACCCCTAGCCTCGTGGTAGCGTCCGTGCATTGTGTTCTCGCCCCGTTCAGTGAAACGGGCGAGTTTGGACGGCTACGCGCGCGTACGTGTGTCCGTTCTGGGGGTATGCTTTTTAATCATAAAACACTTAATTTTAAAATTTGGATCCCGCTTAAAATCCTATTATTTCAATTTCAAATTTTTTGGACTCGACCCGGGCGCGATTTGGAAATGTTTTATTTGGCGCCAAAATCCCAAAATTTAATATTATTAAAACCATCGCATATATTTTTCTAACTAACCTGATATCTTACTGTTCATTACCTATCTTTTAAATCTTTAAATTAACCTATATATATATCCTACTGTTCCTTAAAATATTTTGAATCTTTAATTAATATTTATCCCTAACTAACGATTCCCCTTTAGCCAATCGCGTTCCTTTTAATTCCGTGGGCCCCCACCTGCAGCTCTCTCTCTATCTCTCCACTTTCTTTCTCCCCACTTTTTCTCTCTATCTCATAGATTCTCTCGTACTTCTCTTTATCATTCTTTCTCTTCTTGCTTCATGTCTCGTTTCTCATTTTTTTAACTGTTCTTTTGTTGCCGGAATTCCGTCGTGCCGGTGACGCTTCTCGACGTTCCAGCGAGGTACCCCGACCCGTGTGGTTCCTTTGTTCGTCGTTTGGGTTCATTCCGTGAACCGTGCACCCGTCGCGAGTTTTCCCCGCCGACGGTTAACGTTCCGTTTTCCCGATTCGCGACCCATCGAGGCAAGTTAATCTTGCTACATGCTATATAATTCATTTTATACCTATTTAAATAAATACCATACTTATAGTTTAAATCTAGTGCCCCATGTTTAATTTTATAACGTTTCGATGTTCCGTTTGCATCCGTTTATATCATATTAAATCTAGATCATGAAAACTTATCTTGTGACATACTAGATTACATTATACTGCAACCATATCATTTAAAATATATATCGTCATAATATTTATTATTATTATCTTTAATTAGTTTATAATCTTCATTTTATAATGTTATACATTTGAAAATCTTATAGTTTACACATGAAACGTCGTTGAAAAATCGGATATGACAAATCTGAAATTTACTGTACACCTTATCTTATAAAATTCATTATAAATCATAGAAAAATCATTAGTATACGTTCTTTAGTTCGTTACGAAGATAACTCAGAATACTATAATTCTATGAAATATTTACTTGCAAAATAAATTGTTTAAATAACGTAAAATGCAAATTAAAATGTCTCCAAACTGCTGTCCAGGGAAATTCCAGCAGCAAACTTTCAACTTCGAATGTTTATAACTTTTTGTAGGGACAATCTGAAATGCTTATACTTATAAAAATGAAAACCTTATTGAATTATCTTTGTTTTGGTATAAGACACGTCCCTTTTGGAGAACGTTTGTTATTTTTAAGCTATTTTACAAATTAGGGTGACACTGAATTTCTGAACGGAACTTTCTTGTGCATGGTTAATCAATACCACTTTTATAGTTATTAATCGCTTTGAATATGCTATCCATATTAATATTATTATATCAATATTTATATCACATATTGCTTAGTTGTACATCCCACGTTACCATTTTATAGTTTTATAACTTTTCGGATACCCGTTTGCATCCATCGCATTTAAGATACATATAATTGCATCCATAGATCAAATTACTACATAATAGTGTGATATTAACACTCCATGTTTAATAAATTGCATCCTAATTAATATTGGAACTATAAATGTAACCCTAATCGATAACTGTGCATCCATATCCTTGAAATTATATCTATTTGCATATCATATTACATGTTCCAGTTTATTGTTCTGATAGTACTCATGCTTGTTTATTTATACACATGCTTATGTTAGTTGATTATGAGCACCCACATGACATCTTGTGCTTCCTGACATGACCTGTTACACTTCCTACTTGACATGACATGGTACCGTACACTCTTGACATGACATGACACCTTTATACATTACCTGGCTTGACCTGATGTACCATTGCTTTACCTGTTACCTGATCTTGTGTCTAATGCCAACAAACATAACATGTAGTCCTCATGGACCGTTCCTGTTGTCTATCCAGACAAACCTGTTTACCTGATCCTGTGTTGGCATTAGTTTCTTAATTACTGGATACCTGACTTGACATACACATATAACTTGGGGGTATGGGGAAATCAAAGGTGAAATCTGACTTGTAACTCGACAGTTCACTACCTGTATTGAGTGTACACATTCCTGTTTTGTGCCTAGCGGCATGTCTCGGTTTCAACCGAGAATATTGTGGCCGTGGTCCCGGGTATGTACGGGATACTATCGAGTGTACACATTCCTGTTTTGTGCCTAGCGGCATGTCATGGCTGCAGCCGAGAATATTGTGGCCGTGGTCCCGGGTATGTACGGGATACTATTGAGTTACATCGATGATTCATCAATTGATTTCAAAGACTTTAGAATAGAAAACCTGATAGAACAGTTTAGTTTACCCACTGCACGCTACCATGTACTGGTATGATTCATATTATTGTTATTCTTGCTGTATTCATGTTTATATTACATTGCCTGCTATACTGTTCATATTATATTACTTGATGACATGACGCGCTGACGTCTGGGTTTTGCATGGCCCAGATTCCGTACCGCTGTTGCAGTCCGAGCAGGAGTACTTCAGCCAGCAGGCTAAGCTGTGAGTTCAGTAGTAGTTAGTTTTATTTCCTGCATTTATTTCCTGATGTGGGCCCGCATTATGGGACACACTTTTCAGTTATTTGTATTGGATCATTTTCTTCCGCATTTATTTATTATTGACTCCTGTTATTCTGGATTATGGACATGTTTTAGATAGTTTTATCTTGTTCTTGATATCTCTACAGCCGTAATGTGACTGTGGATGGATACTTCCTACCCACAGGTAGCATGGTTGGCTATGTCACGTGCACAATCTAGCGTATTCTGAGAAGCGGGGCGTGACACTACTGCTGTTCCAGACTATGAGACCCGGCAAGAGGATAAGTATAACGTCGTTCTAAACTAGCTTTAGAAGTGTACGTAGATATTATTCTGCAAGAGGATTGTCGTAGTCAGTGGGAGCAGCGGAAGCATAGTGGGCAAGTAGCTTATGTCTATTTATAGGCTTGAGCAGATATAGTGGAGATAAGATCATCTAATTTTGATGTGACAGTCATGGGTTTGACTTCATCAGAATAGGGGATGGATCTGTTAAGAAGGTAGTATGGTGTGATGTCCTGGTATTTGGATGACATACACAGAGTAGGAAGTAAAATTCCTATACTACGATCGGTTGTACTTTGGTCGTCACACAGCTGTTTCTCCACAAAGGATATGGATATAATATCTGACATTCTGGTTACTAGATCTATGGTTTTAGATCTAGATTTGGGTAGTTTCCCAATGTGGGTACTTTGACTGTATTCTAATAGTATTTTAGAATAGATGACTCCTGGCATGGTGGTGTACCTGCAGGTGATGGAGTCACCCTCTCTAAAGGTGTCTTAGAGACTAAAGGAGAGAGGGATGTACACGATTGGCAGATCACTTGCTTAGGCAATTGAGTCAATCATGAGATGTCAAGTACTACACCAGATGTAGTTTTTGCACTTGATGCGATAAGTTTATATTAATCCAATCCTGGAGAAACATAAGGAAGCAGTTTTAGAACAAAAGTGCATGTTCTATGGATTTGATGATGGCAGCCTCTTTCAGGAGACGGTTATTATTCCAGGCTTCAAAGGTGACATGGATGACAGAGTGATTGTCAGAGTTATAGTTTTCCCTCTGACGAGGGATAGTATTTTGGACAGGTGGTCCAAGAGAATACTGTGTGAGGCATGGTGCTGGATACTGATTAGGTTCAGTTATCGATACAGTCTAAGAAGTTTGGATTTGGAATTCATTTATGAACTAGGTCCCATCAGATATCCAGACATATTCTAAGATAGGTATTACTCGATTCGGGAGATGGTTTTCTCCGCGAACATGAGATTAAGAGAGACATAGAAAGAAACATCAGCGCGGATCCACTCACTGAGGCTATTTCTCGAACACAAGAGTTTTACAAACTAGCTTTGTGAAACTGATTAGTAGAGGAGTTGGGTGTTCGGTATCACACGGGCTGTGAGTATGCGATATCGCAATAATTAGCCTTAAAGTGCAAGTGGGAGATTGTTGGAGATAGTGCCCTCAAAGTCAATTATTGGATCGAAGGTACGTGATTGCAATGATTGAGGCAGGACCTATACCGATATGACAGTCTAGCTCGAGATGATAGTTTGCTATCTGGTTTGTTTTTATCATTGTATAAATGCTTTAGTTCACTATTGCATAATGATAGAGCCCATACGATTCTTACTTGACTACCAGCAGTATGATGGCGATCATATACATGGGAGGTGGGGTCTGTAAGCACATCCTTAAAGTGTCCTTAGTCGTGGGAGTTTCGAGACAGGGCATCGATAATCCAGAGTAGACTAGTGTATACAGTCGAGACCCCGACGAGGGGCGGTGGCCGGTCTCACAAGCCACTGGTGTCAGTTGGATCACCTAAGATGTATACAGGTGCTCATTGGGTTATGAGTACACCGGACAGGACTCGCCGGGAACCTGCTAATTGGTATTATACATATCGTCAGATAGCAGTTCCCTGGTGACATGTGTACAGGTTAGTTCATCGACCTGAGATCATCATTTGTCTCGTGTGAGTTCCCACTGTGCTTAGATTACTACCCTACCACGCTTAAAGGAGTTGTGCAAACAGGTTTTAGTTGGGTACAGTCCCGAGCCACATGGAGGCAAGTGAGCGGATCGGCAGGGGATTCGTCTCTCCCGGTATTGGGGGTGAGATCGCGCTGTGTCTAGGAGAGCCATTACACAAAGCCCTCGGCCGAGGCAGGAGATTTACTGGTAGGTACTCCAGTAGTATCTCAGGGTGTTCTGGGCCACTCTCTGACACGACTTATACTGCTATTGGGGATCTGACGTTACCAGCCCCTAGGCAGATATGCGATACTCATAGACGAACGGACCGGACTGTATGTATATTGTCACTGTTAGGCTCAGTAGGGTTTATGGATGAGTTCGCTCATCAGCTTCCCTTCCAATCAATACATAGGCAAACCGTTATGTACAGCTTGTACCTCTAACGTGCTAGTGGTTATACCCAGTGCCAATGTGTTGATGAGTCATTAGAGTCCCCCACAGACACTTTCCCAAGTTTAGGCAAAACGTTGTAGAGGCCGTATGGTTTTATGGCAAGGTTCGGAAAATGCACGTGCGTTTTCGCACGTGTCATTTTTCGGGCAGATAATACTGGTCGGTTTTGGTTTAAGCCGTATCCGAGTATTATACTGTGTAGATATAATATCTTTGTCTCAGTTGCATTTGTATTCGGTCGTAATACAAATGCGGGTATGTTTATACTGATACGGGGTTATCCTGAAATTCATTTCGGGATCGCTTTTGGAAGTTGCCAGCTTCCAGTTTTCTATCGGCCGTATTTAACATTCGGTTAAATACGGATTTATCTTTTCTTGAGATGAGTGTGGAAGCTTCTAGAAGGTGACAAGGATAATGACTAAGCTTGTGAGTCATTGATGCATTAAGTGTTCTTTTAATGTTGTGATGACTAGGTTTATTATCATTGGTTTGCACTGAATGAGTTCATACTAGGTGTTTAGATGACTCATCTCTTCTTTAATCTTGTGGTCACCTTTCCCTCTCCTACACTCACCCCGCCTCTCTATAAGTGGCCGGACACTTCATGTGGTGTGGGTTATGGTTTCTTGAGAGAAAAAAGATGAGAGTTTAAGTGTATGGAAATTTGATAGATACTCATTTCACATTTCCACCCGATCCAAAAGGCAACTTCATTAACCGTTCGTCCATAGCTTTGGACGTAACGAGACAAAGTGTTCTACTCATTCTCTACATCATCTTGGTCATCTCTTCTAGCAAACTTGACGATCGAGTTGCCTCGGTTCAGAGGCGGGAGCCCGTTTAAAGATCCGTCGACGTGGTGCCACCTAGACGAGAAGACTGGAGATTCAGGAGATCGGAGCAACCGCAACAAAGCGTGGGATGATGGTTGAAGACCGAAGGACTCGGATCGTTCGGTATAACATTTCTACCCACTTTGTAATTTGTTAGTTTAGCTTTAATGGCAGATCCGGGTTACGGTACACGATAGCGCCAGTTCGTAAAAATTTTTTGTTCCGCATTTGGCGTCTGCTAGACGGCCGGGGTTCTACCGTGGACTTACATACTCAATGCGCCAATTATAGGGCTTAGTGCAAGTGGGAGATTGTTGGATATATATGCCCTAGAGGCCTTCATTGTATAGGATGCTAGGGATATGTATGTACATGACAATCTTGCTTGATATGATAGTACGCTATTTGGTTTTTCTTTATCTTAACATATGATATATTTTACTTTGTATTTATATATCCATGTTGATAAAGCCCATAGGGTGTTTTCCTGACTACCGGCGTTGTGATGGCAGTCATACTTGTGGGAGCTGGATAGTCAATAGGCACATCCTTAGATGTCCCTGGTCGCAGGAGTATCAAGACTGGGCATCGATACTCCAGAGTAGACTAGTGTATACATATCTAGACCCTGAGGAGGGGCGATGGATTGGTTCCGCAGCCATTGGTGATGTGCACCTAAGATTGTATACAGATGCTCACTGGGTGTGAGTACACCGGACAGGACTCGCCGAGAACTGACTGGATGGTATTTATACCTAACGTCAGATAGCAGTTCTCAGGTGACTTGTGTGCAGATAGTCCGTTGACTTAAGGTCGTCATTTGTCTCTTGTGAGTTCCTACTGTGCTTTGATTACTACCCTACCACGGTTCAAAGGAGTCGTGCAAACAGGTTTTAGTTGGGCACAGTCCCGAGCCACGTGGAGGCAGTGAGCGACTGTTAGGGATTCGTCTCTCCCGGTATAGGCAGTTGATATCACACGGTGATCGGTTGGTCATTACCATAAGTCCCTGGCTAGGGCTGATTGAGAATTACTGATGGACTGATCAGTAGATTCTCGGATGGTCTTGAGCCATGCCGACACGACTTGTACGGTTATTAGGGGTCTGACATTTACCACCTCCCTAGACCATACATGCGATACTCTTAGACGAACAGACCGGACTGCGCGGATATTGTCACGGACAGGCTCAGCAGGAATTCGGATGGGTTTCCTCATCGGCTTTCTTATCGACATCTACCTGGGGACCGTTACGTACAGCTAGTGCCGCTTGCGGTCTGTGGTTAAACCCACTGCCAGCGTAGTAGTCGAGTCTTTAGAGTCCCACACAGAGATTTCCCAACTCCAGGCGAAACGATATAGAGGTCGTACGGTTTTACGACAAGGGTTCGGACGCATACGTGTGTTTACACACGTACGACGTTCGGACAGTTTTTACTGGGCGACTTTGGTTTAAGCCAGATTCTAGTATCAGGTTATTGGATTTATACAGTCTAAAGTTTTTCCGTGTTTTCACGGATAGGAGGGGCGTTCTCGTAATTTTACGAGAAGCTTCTAGAAGCATGGTGACTTGAGGGTTTAGGTGGCATTTTCATTAAATGCATTTGTGACTCATTTTGTGTGATTCATCATATCATTAATGCATCATTAAATACTTAATGACTCATATAGTGAATCACTCATATTGAATTAATGTAGCATGATGAATAATCATATTTATTCATTTATTTGATAATACATTATGCTTCATATATTCAAGTGAGAAACAATTCCATTATCATTATCATGTTCACCTTCTCTCTCCTCAAGCTCACTGTCTCTTCAAACCCTAATCCTACCACTCATGAGTTGAGATCAAGGATTAGAATAGATTAAACAATCCATAACCTAACTCTATATCATCTAAGTTCCTTTGATTAGCAACTAGAGAAACTTAGTTACCTCAAGTTTGGAGGTGAAGCTTGGATTAGGGTTCTCGGGTGGATCATCTATCACTTAGAGGAGGCCGAGGAGGACGTAGAGAACGAAAAGACGAAGGACACGATTCACTAGGTATAATCTCTTTTCATAGTAGCTAAGAACTTCTATGGCTGTTGTTAATTATCGTTTACTAAAGATCTTCGGTTAGTCGATGTTTGCATAAAGAACAAGATCGTTTTTCAAATTTCCGCCTCCCCGCAACTCGTGGGGTGTTGTACATCGACTTACACTTTCTGCGTGTGTCCGGGTAGATGGAAAGAGTCACAAATCTCACCCTTTTTGATCTGATACAAAAGGATTCTTCATAAGTATTGTCCCTTGCTTGTTTACTGGAATGCCTCTACATACAAGAGTTCTGTTTGGCATAAACGCAGTCTTCCGCACTATAACATCTTGGGGTAGATTACCCTTGACTTTCACCGATACACTATGTTGTTCTCTAGCCGCCTTGAGAACTTAGGAGAAGGTGGTCAATCCCAGAGATACGATGTGTCTCTGAATCTCCACATCCAAGCTACGCATAAAACGCCTCACCCTATCTGCCTCATTGGCAACCAAAGGCCCCGCAAATCGACTGAGCCGGGTCCACTCAGCCACATGTGTATCAACAGATTCATCATTCTGCTTCAAGCTGATGAACTTCTCCTCCATTTCCTCCCGAGCAGATTGCAGAAAGAACTTCTCCAAGAAGCTTCGCGAAAAAATCGCCCAGCTGATCGTCTTGGTCAGACGGGTCTCTTCTACAAGCCACCACTCGCGAGCGAAATCTACCAATTGGATGCATACTACATCCATCCTTTTCTCATCTGGAATCTGCACGGCAACGAGCAGGTTCTTCATATCAACTAGCCACTTTTCCGCTAGCAATGGTTCCTCCAATACCATAAATGTGGACGGACCGAGCTTCCTAAAGTCTACCACGGTGCCCTCATGCTGTGTTGGCCTGGGAGCTGCTGTCCTCTCATTTGATATAACAACAGACTGTTGGACCGTCCTCAAACCTTCTTGAAAAGCCTCGGCCTGTCGCTGATTCAGCTCTTCTGGTTTCTAACATACCATGTACAACTCCAAGTAATACGGCGTTATCTACACGCCTCTAGTATGACCGCATATCTCTATCCGCCATAATTCTGAAGCCAAAGAAACTGAAGGGGATTAGTAACAGTAAACATGATTCAATAAACAAGATATTGATACTATAGATTCAAGACTGGTAAGGTAGTAATGTGGCAGGAAATGTTCCTAATTCCAGGTTTGCTGGTTAGTGTATTGGGTTCAATACCCAACTACAAAAGAACCAAACCTGACTAACCCTAAATCCTAGGGCTCTGATACCAAACCTCATCACACCTCACTTCCCAAAATACGTAAATACGGCACGTGACAGAGCCAACCATGCTACCTATGGCTAAGAAAGATCCATCCATAGTCACATTACGGCTGTCACTCAGATATAAAGAACAGTAAATAAAATCTAACTAACACATGTTTATCTGCCACAGTAGGTAAAAGTCAAAAAATGTATATAGCGGAAACGAATAAAGATCCAATAAATAATAATATCTAAAACACTTCCCTTATGGGATCACATCGATAAATTTAAACTACGGAAATAAAATAAACTAAGCATCTCTAAAACTAAACTTCAAACTCCTCACTGCTCGGCTTGCATGTTAAAATACTTCCGATCTTCCCGCGACAAGGTCAAAGGAACTGGGCCATGCAAACCCCAAACTTCAGTGCGTCATAAATATCAATAATAGTAATAACCAGAATAGGATGGTGTGATTAAACATGTGTGTAAATAATAAACACAGGTATAAAATAGTGAGGTATAGGTATGCGATGTGTATCCTAAAGTCTGTGCTTCTAGGTTATCTATTCTACAAGTCTTTGAAATCAATTAATGGAATTGTCGATATAATTCAATAGTATCCCGTGCATGCCCGGTTCCACGGTCAAGACCCTCGGGGCTGAATCCGAGACGTGCCGCTAAGCAATAAAAACAAGATATCATGTACATACGAATGATGTCAGCATCATCATTCCGGGGCCCGAAGCCCGTATCGACTGATCAGTCTCTGGAAAGTATCGAACTATTGAGTTACAAGTCAGGTTTCATTATTGATTTTCCTTTACCCCCAGGTTTTGTGTTCAAGTCAGGTATTGATGATATCAATCTAATGCCAACACAGGATCAAGCAGGTACATGCCTTGTCTATCTAGACAATACGTCACGTCCATCAGGACAACAAGTCAGGATTGTCGACATTAGTAATAATCCAAGTAACTAGTCTGGTAATATGTCGTGAACATGTCAAGCAGTGTATAATAACAGGAAGAATACTAGGTGGAAAACAATAACCAGTTATATAAATATGGTAGAAAAGACTAGTGAATATTTTCTATATGGTAAGGTTTAACCAATTGTCACGACCCAAGTTTGGATGTGACCGACACTTATATTGTATCATATCTAAAGATATGCACACAGTCCAAGTAAGCCGAAAACCAAGATCAAAATCCTTTTTGCGGAATTCTTTATATCGGAAATTTAGCTTTTAAGTAAAAATCACATGTTATGAAGTTTAAAATATTAAACAAGTATAAGGTGTTAGGTTTGGTTGCATCCCTGGTTGGTATCAACAATATCAATAGCGGAAAATAACATATCAGTATATAGGACATCAATACGAATCCCTGACATAAAGAAAAGAGATAACCATTTATATAACTAAACGGTCTCAACTGTCAAAAATATATATATCATCTCTCACTCTAAGTCATTTACAAGTCTGATGGAGATTTTCTAGATACAAAATACAAATACAAAAGAGAAGATTATTACATATGTAACCCACCTATCAAAAGATGTGATAAAGCTGTAAAAGTAGATCTGCACCGCAGCTAACCGTCCACTCCACCCCTGCAAGGAACTGTGGCACAACGGGAGTGAGTTGCCAATTCAGTAAATATAACTAACATATAACGGTAAATAATGTAAATATGACGATCATACTAACTGAAATGTGAACAAGTATAATGTATGATTATATGTGGAAATTAAGAATTTATAATACGAATCTCATAGTCCAAACTGAAATCTCATCATTCATTCCCAAAAATTCATCTCCCGTGTCCATCATCGACACAAAACTTCCATTTCTCACAGGCACCATTCCTCGAATGATCCTGAAATCAACAATACCAGTCGTTATCCTCTAGATATATGCCGTATTTTTACCAGTATCTCCGGTATCGAGTAACCTCGCTAGGCTCCCCCGCCTCAATGCGGCTATCCTGTCCCTCTGTCTCGACCAGGTCCACCATGTATCCAACTGTATATCTTCCCCACTCAGTATGGATAACGTAAAATCCACGACCGTATATCTCCCACACTCGGTCTGGAATAAAACCAAATCATAAAACATCTCATGGTGGACATGACACATCAATCATAAAATCACTGGATTTATGTAATAGTATTCAAAACTCAAACCATAAATCCTCAATAATACATTTACCTCTTATATCAACATGAAATACGCAGATATTGATATGATATTAAAAGATGCAATTTACTACTATTATTAGTATGTAAGATACGATATGAATCATTTTAACAAGAATTGTGCTAAGTGTAAAAGTGACATAGTAATATCGACGAGGTGTGTGTAACATATAAGATGTGCACGTGGCATGACTCGTCGATACTTGTGTAGTGTTCTAGCAACTAAACAAGTATATGTGAATGATAAATGCATATTGTCAATTTGGTATAACAAAATAAAGTATTAAGTTAAATAAAACTACGGGCATATTACGCCATCTTTACACAATTCCCGGTAGATGTTTAGTTTACTCACCGGAAACGTCGAATCTATTCAGGAATTGCCAATCCTTTCCCTTTCCTTGCTGCCTCCGCAAATCCCGTATTCGAATCTAATATCACAATTTAATTTACATAAGTAAACGGCTACTTCGACATGACGGAAATGAAAAACACCCGTTCCCACGTACTAGTTATATTGTACACGACTATATCGATCTATTAAACACTTAACCTTACTGGATTTTAACCCTAACCTGTATCGTTACAGAATTTAAATCGCGACGCGTTTTAACCGTGTCGTATTTGGTGTTTTAAGATATGCTTTCCGATATACGCTTCCAGATTCTAACTTCAGTGAAACTAATTTATTTAAACAACACCAAAATGGCCAAAATGATTTACTGAAATACACCTAACCAACTAAAACTACCTAGCCACCTACAAAACCGGCGTCGCCGGAATTCCCATACTGGTCGCCGGCTCAATTCCGAGCCCTCTGGTTTGTGATCCTATGGGTTGCTCTAGGTGTTACATACATCATTTTAGCACTGTTTTGTTAAGTTAATTATCTTCCAAATATTAGCAGATTTCAGCAGAGCTTATAATTTACTAAAATACGATATTATGGAACTTTGTTCAATTTAAATTACCTGAGCTACAGAACTTAATCTCCTACTGTGTTTAAGAAGTTTTACCCTCCAAATAGTTGTTGGAATAACCCCTCCAAAATGCTAAGCCCCTCCTACCTTGATGGTGAACAAATCCTAGAACATAGCTTCATTCTTCTTCTTTTTCCTCTTGTTCTTTCTTTTTCCCTCTATTTTTATTTTGATTTCAGAAATTTCAGAATTCTAAATTAACTATGATCTGAACATCTCCTATATATGAGAAGAAGGAAAGGTGAGGTGGTAGGAGGAGGTGTCAAGGGTTGAAGAGTGCTCATTTCTTGTAAGGAAGAGGTGTGAGATGAGTGTGTGCATGCAAGCTTGAGGTGTTCATGCCTTATCTTCAAAATTTGCTTTAATTTGAAACTAAATTCTGAACTAAAATGATTTTCCATCCCATTTTCATTTACACCCTTAACAATCTTCAATTTGCACAATTATCCTAAATTTTACCTAAAAACCCCTCACAACTTAGTTTATTATAAAACACACATTTTATTAAAATGAAGCTAAAATTGTCACTAAAACCCATATAACTTATTCATGTTGCATACTAAATATTTTTTTTAAATTGTTTTACATAGAGCTTATGAAACTTGACTTATTTTGTTTTTAACAACTTTGCGATATATCATATTATTATTAAATTGATTAATTTTATTTATTTCTAAATTTTCAGAATGCTACAATATTCCCCCCTTAAGAAAATTCGGTCCCCGAATTTAAAATAATTAACTAGACATACCTTCGAAAAGATGTGGAAATTTCTTCCGCATCGCATCCTCGGTCTCCCAAGTAATCTCCTCGCGATTATTTCCTTGCCAAAGAACCTTCACAGACGGAAGTACCCTTGATCGTAGTTTCTTTGCCTGTCTGTCAAGAATAGCAACTGGCTGCACTGTGTAGGATAAATCCGGCTCAAGCTGTAAAGTCTGATGCTGGATCGCGTGAGATGGATCGTGATGATACCTCCGAAGCATCGAAACATGGAACACCGGATGCACGTCGGGAAAACTCGGTGGAAGTACTAAGCAATAAGATATAGCACCCACTCTCTCCAGAATCTCGTAAGGTCCGACATATCTGGGGCTGAGTTTCCCCTTCTTCCCGAAATGCATCACACTTTTCATTGGAGATACCCGAAGGAACACATGATCTCCCACTCCAAACTCGAGTCTACGACGTCGTCGATCTGCATACGATTTCTGTCTGCATTGGGCCGCCTTCATTCTATCCCGTATCAACTGAATCTTCTCTGTAGTCTCCTGTACTATCTGCGGTCCCAATATGCAACTCTCGCTCAGTTCCGTCCAGCAAACGGGTGATCGACATTTCCTCCCATACAAAGGTTCAAAGGGTGCCATCTGGATCGTCTCCTGAAAACTGTTGTTGTATGAGAATTCTATCAAAGGTAGGTGACGATCCCAACTACCACCGTAATCAAGGCTACAAGCCCGAAGCATATCCTTTAGTGTCTGAATGGTCCGCTCCGACTGACCATCTGTCTGTGGGTGGAAAGCTATACTAAAACTCAACCGTGTACGCAAAGCTTCTTGAAGTTTCTGCCATAGACTGCTAGTAAACTAGGTACCCCTATCTGAAACTATACACTTCGGAACTCCATGCAGACGTACAATCTCATCGATATAAATCTGAGCATACTGTGCAAAACCATACGTCATCTTCACTGGGAGAAAATGAGCTGCCTTTGTCAACCTATCAACAATCACCCAAATAGAATCATACTCTCTGCTACTCCTGGGTAGACCCACCACAAAACCCATGGAAATCTGTTCCTATTTCCACTCTGGAATGGGTAAGGGCTGCAACTCTCCGGCTGGCCTCTGGTGTTCTGCTTTGACTTGATGACAAGTCAAGCATCTCGAAACATATTCCGCAGCATCCCTCTTCATTCCTTCCCACCAGTAAACATCCTTCAGATCATGATACATCTTGGTGGAACCAGGATGAATACTGTATGCTGACCTATGAGCCTCCTCTAAAATCTCACGCCTCAATCCGTCAGAATCTGGCATACAGAGACGAGTCCTAAAACGTAATAATCCATGATCATCAATCACAAACTCCGTCTCCCTGCCCTACCTAACCTGATCCATGATCTCCATCATACGAGTATCTGCGGGCTGTGCCTCTCGAATGCTATCTAATAACTGAGGTCGGGTACGAACATGTGCTAGCTGGCCTCCTGCCGATGTAAACTCAAACTGTATACGACTATCACATAAAATCTGCCAGTCTATAGAAGACTGTCTCTGCAAGATGCGCAAATGAGATAAGCTACCTCCAGGTCTCCGACTCAAAGCATCTGGTACAACATTCGCTTTGCCTGGATGATACAAGATCTCACAATCATAATCTTTCACCAGTTCCATCCATCTACACTACCTTAGGTTCAGATCCCTCTGCTGAAAAATATATTTTAAACTCTTATGATCTGTGAAGATTTGACACGACTCTCCATACAAGTAATGTCTCCAAATCTTTAATGCGAATACCACAGCAGCCATCTCTAGATCATGAGTGGGATAGTTTTGTTCGTGCCTCTTCAACTGTCGAGAAGCATAATCTATAACCCTGCCGTGCTGCATCAACACACAGCCTAAACCCACTCTAGAAGCATCACAATACACAACAAAACCACCTGACCCGGAAGGTAAAAATAAGACAGGTGCAGTCGTCAAGCGCGTCTTCAACTGCTGGAAACTCTGCTCACATGCATCTGTCCACTGAAATGGAACCTCCTTCCTAGTCAATCCGGTCAAAGGTGCAGCGATCCGTGAAAAATCCTGCACGAAGCGTTGGTAATAACCTGCCAGACCTAAGAAACTCCGAACCTCTGTAACTGACACAGGTCTGGGCCAGTGCTGTACCGCTTCAATCTTCTTTGGGTCTACACATATACCCTCTCTCGTAACTATGCGACCCAAGAACTCCACACTATCGAGCCAAAAAGCACACTTAGAGAATTTTGCAAATAGCTGATGCTCCTTCAAGGTCTGCAACGTAATACGCAAATGCTGCTCGTACTCCGTCCGACTCCGAGAATAAACAAGAATGTCATCTATGAACGCTATAATAAACCGATCAGTGAAGGGTCTAAAAATACGGTTCATCATATCCATAAAAGCTGCTGGAGCGTTGGTGAGTCCGAACGACATCACCATAAATTCATAGTGCCCATATCTCGTGCGAAACGCAGTCTTCGGAATATCGTCCTTCCGAACCCTCAACTGGTGATACCCCGACCTCAAATCAATCTTCGAGAAATAACTAACTCCATGCAACTGATTGAATAAGTCATCTATACGTACTAGTGGATACCTGTTCCACACAGTGATGCGATTCAGCTGTCGGTAGTCGATGCATAGTCTCATACTACCGTCCTTCTTCCTTACAAATAAGACAGGAGCTCCCCACGGTGATACACTAGGACGAACAAGCCCTCTATCTAACAACTCTTGCAACTGGCTTTTGAGTTCCTTCAATTCCGTCGGTGCCATTCGATAGGGTGGTATAGAAATAGGCCCCGCACCCGGAATCAAGTCGATGCAAAATTCAATGTCACGATCGGGTGGCAATCCTGGTAACTCAGCAGGAAACACCTCAGGAAATTCTCGTGCGATCGGAACCTGGTCCAATGGAATCTCGGCAACCCCCAAGTCCTGAACAAATGCCAAGAACCCATGACATCCCTTCTTCAAGAGTCGCCCCGCACAAAGAGCAGAAATCATGTTGGCAGGGGTTAATTTACAATCCCCCTGCACAACAAACACCGGTTCACCTGGAAAACAAAATCTAACCGCCTTTCCCCGACAATCTACATAGGCATGACAGGCGGCTAACCAATCCATACCAAGAAGTATATCAAAATCTAACATATCCAGGAGAATCAGATCAACTAGTGAATCTCTATCACCAATACGCATAGAACATGACCTGAATACGTGCCGAGCTATAAAAGAATCTCCCACCGGGGTAATCACCACTAATGATAACTCTAATAATGACAACTCTTTCCCCAAAGAAAGTGCAAAATCGTGAAGATACATAAGAATGTGTAGAACCGGGATCAAATAAAACATGTGCCTCTAACGAGCATAGTGTAAGAGTACCTGTCACGACTGCATTGATGCCTGGGCATCCTGTGGAGTCAGCGTAAATACCCATGCTTGGCCCCTGCCCGCATCCTGTCGTCCTCTACCTCTATCTCCTTGACCTCTCTGAGAATGTACCGCAAAGCCTCGACCTCGTGGTGGAACTGCCTGGCGTGTAGCGCAAACTGGGGGAGGAAGTAAAGCCATCGGCGTAGAAGGTGGAAGGGGTAAAGCAGCCTGTTGAACAACGGTCCCTCCCTGGGATCTACAGTCCCGCGCAAAGTATCCGGGAAGTACACAACTAAAACATGTAGATGGAGGCCTCTGATCATCGGGGTATGAACTGAATATCTGGCCCTGAGTCCAATCTCGCCCGAAACTGCGGCCTGGAGTATATCTTCCTCTACCTCCCCCAAACTGTCTAGCCAGTGGCCCGGTCGGCCTACTCCTCTTTGGTTCTGGAACTACCACTGCCTCTCTCAACCGCTCCTCTACTCGTATTGCTGCATCCATGGCCTGCGCATACGTATAAAAATGCTGGGAGCCTATCGCCAGATATAACTGCGTATCTAGACTCCTTAGGAATCTCTTCACCCGTAGCTCCTCCGTAGGTTCTAAATATGGAGCATAGCGCGACAACTGGGTGAATCATAAATCATAATCTGCCACCGACATACTTGACGATTTTCGCAATGCTTCAAACCTACTAGCTCTAGCATCCATCACACTCTGGGGAAGAAATCTGGCAAGAAAGACCGTGGAAAACTCTGTCCACGACATCTAAGGAAGACTCGTGGCCCGCCCTCTCTCCATCGACTCACACTACTCCTGTGCAAGTCCCTCCAAACGAAAGCTAGTCATCTCAACTGACCTCGCATCAGAACATCGCAATGATCTGCCAATCCTCGCCATCCTATCAAGAGAGGACTGAGGATCTTCCACTACATCGGTCCCTATAAATACTGGAGGTCTCAATCTCATAAATTCTGCAAGTAATACCTCCATCACCCTTGTATCTACAAGTGCTACCGTCTGAGTAGGCTGTACCTCGGACTCTGTTACGGTCGGTGCTGGGTCCTGTCTCAGTACTCGAGTGGCCTCAGCTAACTGTCCCACCACTCGCTGCAACCCCAACATGCCCTCCTCAATCCTAGTCATGCGATCTGGAGGAGGATCAACATGCTCATGCACCGCCGGAACGTCCGGTATACCAGTCGTCGTCACAGGCGGACTCGTCCTAGCTGCATCTCTGGCTGCGGCTCGCCTAGCCCGCGTAGCCATAGCAACTGGATCAAGAAACGAGAGTTGATAAGGCGTATGAATAGGAACAATCAATAACAGAGAATCAACGGAAGGATAGATTAAGATATACATCCTAAGGTTGGTTAGGCTGAATACGATAGCGTAAATATGCCGCAGAACATACGTACGGTACTGCATTCATCCTAATTCACCTACTCCATCGAACCAAAGGTCATCCTAACTCACGGACTCACGTCAACCTATTTTAATCCCCTACTCAATTCCGTAAGATTATTCCTAAGCTCTGTTACCAACTTTGTCACGGCCAAAGTTTGGATGTGACCGGCACTTAGATTGTATCATATCTAAAGATATGTACACAGTCTAAGTAAGCCGAAAACCAAGATCAAAATCCTTTTTGCAGAATTCTTTATATCGGAAATTTAGTTTTTAAGTAAAAATCACATGTTATGAAGTTTAAAATATTAAACAAGTATAAGGTGTTAAGTTTGGTTGCATCCCTGGTTGGGATCAACAATATCAATAGCGGAAAATAACATATCAGTATATAGGACATCAATACGAATCCTAGACATAAAGAAAAGAGATAACCATTTATAGAACTAAACGGTCTCAACTGTCAAAAATATACATATCATCTCTCACTCTAAGTCATATACAAGTCTAATGGAGATTTTCTAGATACAAAATAAAAATACAAAAGAGAAGGTTACTACATATGTAACCCACCTATCAAAAGATCTGATAAAGCTGCAAAAGTAGATCTGCACCGCAGCTAACCGTCCACTCTACCCCTGCAAGGAACTATGGCACAACGGGGGTGAGTTGCCAACTCAGTGAATATAACTAACATATAAAGGTAAATAATGTAAATATGACGATCATACTAACTGAAGTGTGAATAAGTATAATGTATGATTATATGTGGAAATCAAGAATCTATAATACGAATCTCATAGTCCAAACTGAAATCTTATCATTCATTCCCAAAAATTCATCTCCCGTGTCCATCATCGACACAAAACTTCCATATCTCACAGGTATCATTCCTCGAATGATCCTGAAATCAACAATACCGGTCGTTATCCTCTAGATATACGCCGTATTTTTACCACTATCTCCGGTATCGAATAACCTCGCTAGGCTCCCCCACCTCGATGCGGCTATCCTGCCCCTCGGTCTCGACCGGGTCCACCATGTATCCAACTGTATTATCCAACTGTATATCCGCGACCGTATATCTCCCACACTCGGTCCGGAATAAAACCAAATCATAAAACATCTCATGGTGGACATGACACATCAATCATAAAATCACTGGATTTATGTAATAGTATTCAAAACTCAAAACCATAAATCCTCAATAATACATTTACCTCTTATATCAACATGAAATACGCAGATATTGACATGATATTAAATGATGCAATTTACTACTATTATTAGTATGTAAGATACGATATGAATCATTTTAACAAGAATTGTGCTAAGTGTAAAAGTGACATAGTAATATCGACGAGGTGTGTGTAACATATAAGACGTGCACGTGGCATGACTCGTCGATACTTGTGTAGTGTTCTAGCAACTAAACAAGTATATGTGAATGATAAATGCATATTGTCAATTTGGCATAACAAAATAAAGCATTAAGTTAAATAAAACTACGGGCGTATTACGCCATCTTTACACAATTCCCCGGTAGATGTTTAGTCTACTCACCGGAAACGTCGAATCTATTCAGGAATTGCCAATCCTTTCCCTTTCCTTGCTGCCTCCGCAAATCCCGTATTCGAATCTAATATCATAATTTAATTTACATAAGTAAACGGCTACTCCGACATGACGGAAATGAAAAACACCCGTTCCCACGTACTAGTTATATTGTACACGACTATATCGAGCTATTAAACACTTAACCTTACTGGATTTTAACCCTAACCTGTATCGTTACAGAATTTAAATCGCGACGCGTTTTAACCTTGTCGTATTTGGTGTTTTAAGATATCCTTTCCGATATACGCTTCTAGATTCTAACTTCAGTGAAACTAATTTATTTAAACAACACCAAAATGGCCAAAATGATCTACTGAAATACACTTAACCAACTAAAACTACCTAGCCACCTACAAAACCGGCGTCGCCGGAATTCCCATTCTGGTCGCCGGCCCAATTCCGAGCCCTTTGGTTCGTGATCCTACGGGTTGCTCTAGGTATTACATACATCATTTTAGCACTGTTTCGTTAAGTTAATTATCTTCCAAATATTAGCAGATTTCAGCAGAGCTTATAATTTACTAAAATACGATATTATGGAACTTTGTTCAATTCAAATTAACTAAGCTACAGAACTTAATCTCCTACTGTGTTTAAGAAGTTTTACCCTCCAAATAGTTGTTGGAATAACCCCTCCAAAATGCTAAGCCCCTCCTAACTTGATGGTGAACAAATCCTAGAACATAGCTTCATTCTTCTTCTTTTTCCTCTTGTTCTTTCTTTTTCCCTCTATTTTTATTTTGATTTCAGAAATTTCAGAATTCTAAATTAACTATGATCTGAACATATCCTATATATGAGAAGAAGGAAGGGTGAGGTGGTAGGAGGAGGTGTCAAGGGTTGAAGAGTGCTCATTTCATGCAAGGAGGAGGTGTGAGATGGGTGTGTGCATGCAAGCTTGAGGTGTTCATGCCTTATCTTCAAAATTTTCTTTAATTTGAAACTAAATTCTGAACTAAAATGATTTTCCATCCCATTTTCATTTACACCCTTAACAATCTTCTATTTGCACAATTATCTTAAACTTTACCTAAAAACCCCTCACAACTTAGTTTATTATAAAACACACATTTTATTAAAATGAAGCTAAAATTGTCACTAAAACCCATATAACTTATTCATGTTGCATACTAAAATTTTTATTTAAATTGTTTTACATAGAACTTATGAAACTTGACTTATTTGTTTTTAACAACTTTGCGATATATCATATTATTATTAAATTGAATAATTTTATTTATTTCTAAATTTTCAGAATACTACACCAATCTATTCATATATCTATCTGTAATAATCATTTTACGTCTGCTACAAGGCTTACGACAATCTAGATAAAGGATACTGAACTGAAATAAAATTATAACAATATTTTAATGAACTAGCATGCAACTAGATAAAACCGTTATTGATATAAATACGGATTGATGCCGTAAAATTTGTAAATTGTAAATAACATGCTAACTATTAATATACGCATACTAATAAATAACTATGTACAATGTGTCACGATCCGGAAAAGGCACGTGACTGGCACTTGAATCACGTGAAGTGTACAGGACCCTACCTAATCCAAGTAAGCCAAAAGCCCAGAAATCTAAACCTTTAGGGAAAATAGTGGAGGTGAAGTTTTGAAATAACGGTTTAATGAAATCAGGTTCTTTCTTTAAAAAAACATAAGTAATATTATATAAAACACAAGTTGATTATATACCCCAGTTAAAACATTTTCGTCATTTGAAATTTGGGCAGCACCTACTTTGTAAATTTTAACCCAAAAGCAATACAAGCAATAATAAAAGGCATCCCCAAGCGGGAGCTAGATCTTCACCAATTGGCGGAAACAACCACGCAAACAATATATAAACGACACCATAATGGCGAAGATCAAACACAGAAAAGAAAGGAAACCAAAACATCATCAAGAAACCAGAAATAAGAATAGATACATGGGCGTGACACTAAGTTCGAAAGAATATACAAACTATGGTTTCTAAGTCTACCAAATATACATAGTTTGGTTGATGAAGCTTTTAACTAGATACAACCAAATAAATAAACAAATACAGCTGGTGGTCATGATGCAAGTGTACCCTACCTATCCAAGCAATCACCCAAAAGGAAGCAGTGTGCCAGCAAAGTCGATGTGCGGTCAAACCTACATGAAAACTGTGACACAACGGGGGTGAGTTGCCAACTCGTGAGTATAAGACATTACCGGGTAGAAATCGAATGTATGACGATCTCCTAGGTCATACAGTAATATAATAATATAATGACGTCGAGTGCTACAAGGGTAATATTATAAGCATAAGTATAATACCAATGTACTCGTGTCCATATCATAAAGTGGTAATATGTCATGTGTATCATGTATAAAAACATCATCCAACGTGTGTCCAGCAACGACACACTAAATCATGATAAAACCTGAGTGCCCAGCATCGACACTCGAAAACATCATGAAAATCGTGTCCAGCAGCAACACATAATCTTCATATCTCGGGCTCCGTCTCATCAGATCAGCCACATATCCATCTAATCTCACGACTCCGATCGGTATCCACCGGATATCCGCCAATCCAAACTATCACCGGTCGGTACTGCTCCCCTGCCGGGCTCAACGTCTCTCTATACGATCTTCTTGCCCCGAGGTACCGCACCGGGTCCACCATATACCCACAGACGGTGCCTCCTCTCTCCTCGAATCGGGTATACATATAGCTCAGAACCGAGAAAACTCATGGTGGACGACATACATCATATCAAGGAAAACCGCATTTTTCTTTTACAATGATCATAAGTTTTCAAAATTCACATGCGGTTTCCCAAATCCAGAAATCTCATGAAGACCGAAATCTCATAATCATGAGCCAATAATGAAAACAATGAATACCAGCACAAAGCCAATCTATAGTGCATAACCAGAATGTATATATGAATGTGGCATCTAATTAAGTAAGAAATGCAATATCTAAACTAGCAGGTGAGATAAAAAGTGCTAAGCAATACTATTTAGCTACAAGTTATCAGGTTGTACCATTGAAATATCGAATTCTAATATGTACGTGGCATGGTAATTACCGATGACGATGTGTGTGAGCCGGCAAGTAAATGTACGTGCAACATACACATCATCGGTAATGGTGAATGTGTCCCAGCAGATGAGATTATAACGGCTAAAGAAATAACATGTATATATATAAATGCAATGAGAATAATATAAGCATAGCAGAAAAGTAAACAGTAAATGCAACAATATAAAATATATATCTATATACGAGCCATATAGTTATAGTATTTAAAATAGCACGAATCGTTGTTTTTAGAAAGATAGGGTGTAATACCCTTTTTATTTTGTACTCTATCTTTTGTATTATTAGTAATAAATTCTTTTAAAATATTTTCCCCAAACAATTTTTTCCTATACTTTTCCGGTGACTCTAATTTCCTAATTAGTTCTAATGAGAATCCCATTAAACCTATTTTTCCTTATATTTATTCTATTTAAGTTTTCCTAGTTATCTAAGTTTAAACCTTAACCTAAATCCCCGGCCCAAACCATCACTCCCCCTTTCCCTCTCTTTAATACCCAAACACAGCCCTCTAAACCCAGCCCATTCCCTAGCTCCAGACCCGACCCGAACCCTCACCCATCTCTTCTTCTTCCCCCCCTCATTCTTTCCCGCCTCTTTCTCAGCCGTGACCCACTCCTCCTCCTTCCTCGCGCCCCCCCGCACGACTCGCTCCCTCCTCGCAACGGTCCTCCACCAAATGACCGCGCGACCTCGCCTCCGCTGACGAACCCCCACGACCCACGCTCCCGCGACCACGTCATCTTCCGCATGACCCCCGTGCCCACTCCCCTACGACCCGTGCCCATGCCCCAACGGCCACGCCCGCTTTCCCCTGACCTCCACAGCTCCTCTCTCGCTCATCTCTCTCCCTACGTCTCTCTCTCTCTCTCTATTCACACTCTTTCTCTCACTCACCGAACCCATCTCCTTCTCCGATCACAATACCCATGCCTCACCGCAGCACGCCAACACCATCCTCAAGACCCCTCACCGGCCACCTCTATCTTCATCTCCCCTCACCATCGCCTCCAAACCGACCACAAACCCGTTACCGCATACAGCGCTGATCACCTTCTCCCAAGATCCCCTCGCCGACGAGCATCCCCTGCCACCGTCACCTTGCACCGACCCCCTGCGCCGCCTCGAGCTCCTTTCTCAACTCCATCGTGCTCCCCTCCAACCGAGACCACATCTCCGAGCCTGCAACTCCACGACCATAGCCGCTTGAGCACCGTCGGCCGACCCCGGCATCGCCAACGACCCCCTCGACGGCCACCACAAGCTCCTCTTCTCCTCCTCCAACGACTGAGCTCCCCACCTCCACTGCTTACTTCCTCTCACCCCCGAGCCTCTACTTCCCCTCTCACAACCCCACTTCGCTGCAGCTGCGCCATTGACCTCCTTCTTGGAACCACCGCCGACGAGGCCACTACCATAGCCACCACCTCTCACCACCAGCAGCACCACTGCCGCCACACAACTCCTCCATCAACAGAACCGCGATCCACACAAAGTCGTCGTGTCGTATACGTGCCCACTCCCAGAACCACCGTGCCACCATCGGACCAACTCACGTGTCGCGCCCGTACCCACTCCCCATGCCATGTCGTGCCAGCCCCGAGTCCAGACAGTGCTCGGCACCGTGTCGCGCCGTGCCACGCACTGAGCCAGGACCATGCCCACTACTGTATCATGCCCGCGTCGCGCACCGTGTCCAGCATCGCATCGTCTCGTTTGACGAGGAGGATCCCCCGCGTGGTGTCGCTTCTATATCAAGCGACCGAAGGCAAGTAAACTCCTCACTTGCTTACATGCTACTACTTTACAAATCAAAATGAATGCTTAATTAGACTATATACACCGATGTGCATAAGAAAGATCGATCGATATAAAGTCCTAGATAAAAACATATCTTAAAATGGCGAAACTCATGATATTTATACCCTAACACTCTGTAGAAATTTGGTAACAAATCGATGCCATGTCCATACATAAGTGATGCCCTAACCTTAATACCGAAACTTACAATTTACCGAACACTTGACACCGTTAAATTCATAATTAATTCTAGAAAAATCAAATCACAGAGTGCTTGGGCTCGTTACGAAGGGTACTGCATAATATTTAACCCGACATGTAGCTTTACTATTATATATATCCTCTGGATATTGAAAGCAAAGTACTTACCTGACCTTGGACCGCAGTCCAGTGCAGGAACTTACCCCTTGACCTGCATTTGTACCCCTGAAACCTTAATGTTTAATTGTGATAGTGTGCGGGGACAATTACCCCTGCATAGAAAATTGTTTTATCTTTCCAATGGTACCAGTTTCACTAAAATCCAGTGTCATTTAGTATTTAAATCATATTTTAAACGGATGACTTGTACGACAGATTTCTATCATTTCAATTTGCACCCTTCGTCAGTAATATGATTTTAACTCATAAACTACAATGAATATTGTTGATCCGTCTTCTGTTATGTAAATTTAATTCATAACCATACAATTAGTTGAACAGTAGCATCGCCTAATTTTGCTCCCAACTGGGAGTAAAACGTGCTACGAAACGGACTTTCAGTTCAGCAACAGGATTTCCCGCAGTGAACACTTAAAATGAAATGACCATAACTACCAAACCTGAAACCCGATTGACGCGAAACAAATTTTGATGGACATATAATTAAACATACTGCTTACCCCTTTTATATTGTTTTGCTAAATTCTGTGCGTGTGATTTATAGTAAATTATGCAAGTGGTAGGATATTGGCTGCTGATATTTTTATTCATATCGTAATCAATTGCATTCTCATCATATCACGTAGCTGTTATACCCTCATTGAATAGTGGTCATGAAGCATTGATAACCTAGTGATCGTGTACATTACCCAGTGATATATATTAGTGTTTGGATTGTGGCTAGTACGTTAGTGTTAAAGTGTGATCGAATAGTGAAAGTGGCACGTACTTGTACACAATCAGCGGAACCAGTTAATTATTGCATTGTCGACGCCTATGGGGAATATGTAAGTGTTCACTATAACTGGCGTGGGACGGTTATGGAAGCACTTATATTAGTTTCATAGGTAAGGCGTCAAACACTGTCCATTTATCTTGGGTAACAGTCGAGACATGCTTGATGGAGATCCTGTCTCCAGTTCTCACGTAGACTTGTCATGAATCGACTAGTATTTGGGTTTATGGTCGGTATTTGATGCAGACCGTGGGTGTGGGGCAGTTTGAGTGTGAGTTTAACAGAATCTCGGGAGTCCCATTGCCGGCATATACAGCGATTCTGGGAGTCATATGGGTGATATTACTGATTATTAGCGAGCGTGTTTCGGGCCCGTGTTCCCTTGCCTTTGGGGCCCTACCCTTGGGTTGGAGATACTCCTGCAGAGGTTGACGCTCACACTTGGACTGATGATAGGTTTAGCGATCTGGACAGTGAGACTTAGAGACTGATAGGTTTAGTGATATGGTCATGCATTAATTACTGATTCGATATACCTGCTTTACTGTTTACCTATACCGGTTACTTTATGCTCATGTCATCACTCTATGCTTACTGTTTCATGTTCATCATGATTGCACATGTTTACATTTTTATTTATATATATTTCTAGTGTGCCGCTCTGACGACCTGAGTATGCATGCTCAGAGTGAGAAGTGGACTTAGCTCGGATCAGGATCTCGCTTAGGACTTAGAGGAGAGGAAGAGGAGTCGGGAGGAGGCGTCGGTGCGTCGTTTCGTCGCCGGGATCTCCTAGGGTTGTCGCCGGAAATTTGCCGGAGCTTTGCCTCTTTGCTCACTTTCAAAACACACTAAGGTTCTAAGAATTTTCTTGAGAGTTGGCTCAGAATTTTGGAGTGAGGGGATAGTGTGTAAGGGTAGTATTTATAGGGTTAGGCTAGGGTTAGGGTAGATGAAAAACTTTAAATGAAAAATGTGATGGAATGTAATAAAAATGTATTAAAAGTGGAGTAATTATGATTTTAAAAGAGCTCTGGAAATGGTCTGAGGATAAAATTTTGCAGGTGTACAGGGGAGACCAAAAGACACATTTTTTGTGTTGGGGTCGTCGACGAAATCGGCCGACTCGGTTGCGACTCGGCCGTGACTCGGTAGGAGGCCTAAGTCGGCCGAGTCGAGGCCGAGTTGGCCGATTTCCGGCCGAGTCAGGCGGCCGGAATCCCCCCCCCCCGACGGTTCATCTATCCTCTGGCAATGTTACATTTTTGGGTGTAATGGGGTTTTTGTGAGATATGCACGTGTAAACCCTTGGTATTCTAATGGTTTTAAAAAAATTCATATTAAAAATAATGTGGGGTATGGGATTTGAACTCTGGTGGCTTGGTTCAGCAGTGCAAGGTATTACCAATGAGCCACAAGCTCCTTCTTGTAATTAAATAACTAATTAATTACTTATGTCTTGTGCTCAGGCAATAAATACCCCTTTATGGATTTTGAAAAAAAAATTGTAAAGAAAGTTGTATAGGAAAATTATGGTTGTTACATTCTACCCTCCATATAAAAATTTCGTCCTCGAAATTTGTAAAAGGAAAGTGTAACAGATTCAAGAAAGTTTAGTGACTGAAGTACTGACAGTGTATGAAAAAAATAACAAGGTGGTGCAAGGGTTTTAAAAATGTGAAAAATGTGTGAAGGAATGAAAGAATGCGAAGGTTTTAGTAAGATTGTAAAAGAGGTGAGGGAATTTTGGGTTAGGAAAGATTCAAAGTATATGATTCAAAGAATATGAAATGATAAGATTCAAGGAATGTGATTGTAAAGAATGTTTTAGTTGCTGTTTCTTGTGTTATATTGCTTAGGTTGTTCACGCAGAACAGAGCTGCATAGTATTGTTCTATACAGCTCTGACCTGCATGGGCCACCAATAAAACCTGTCACGCCCCGCTTCCCAGTATATGAGCAGAGGACGCGACGAGGCCGCTACGTATTTACTGTGAAGTAAATACGCTAAGCGTATCTAAGCAATATAAAAGTAAATGCACAAGAGACAAGATATAATCAAAACAGCAACTTTATTTATACACATTCTTTCTATACAATACATAGAAAGTAAATACAACTGATAAAAAGCAATGCCTAAACAATGGCATAACAGAAATGAAAAGTACTGAATGGAAAGTGTACAATGAACTAGAGCTCGGGGTCTTCACTGAATTGGTCCAAATCTTCAGCAGTGGGCTCGATCTGTGACGTGTCCAGATCACCTGACGACATTCAAAGAAGAAAGAAAGAGAATGTCGTCAGCGAACAGATCGCTCGGTAAGTCCCAAAGATAAGGGAGAAATAGAATAGACAGAGTAAGAAGGTATCTTTTAAAGTTGTATTATATTGTTATAATATTGTATTAACGCTATTGTTTGTAGCTTGGTACAGAAGGATGCTAGTGTATACGAGAGGCGTCTCTATATGCTAGAGATCAGGGCAAACGGAATATAGAGTACAAGGCTCCGTTAGAAAGCCCAGAACAATGGCAATTGGATACGGTTAGGTGTCTTAAATCTTGCAGTCTCGTGCCACTTTTAACACCTTCCGTACCAGTCTACCCCTTAAAACCCGTGTTATCTTGATTGTATTGTTGTATTGTATTGCAACTTGAATTGTCTTGTAATATAGATTGTATAATTGGATGACTTGCCGAAACCATGATATCAGTAAACGGATGTAACTGTATAATCATGTAAATGGATATAACTGGAGAATCATGTAAATGGAATGTATATCCATGGTTCGGTTAGGTTAAGTTGTATAGATTGATAGATTAAATATATGGAATAATGGATTCATGGATGTTTACCGCCGGAAACCAGAAAGATACAACGTCTTGCCTGAATCTGGGGACAGATGCTAATTGATGCTATTTGTACACTTCTCCGAAGATGCTAAGTTGATTTATGGCACCATATATCGAAGGTTTAGACAGATGCGGCTGATATAGCAGACTTCTTCAGATTCTCCCTCATTTGAGGGGTTTTTTTTTATTGTGGGGACGCTCTTCCCTGCAGGCGCAAGCCCCTGCAGTTAATTACGCTACCGCATCGCGGTAACCACTTTCTCCTTCTCCAGATGGTCACTTCGTGTCGTGTGTGTTTGTATTATTTTTGGTTGCCCGTGGATTGTATACGGAGACTAATTTATGTTGTCGCCCGTAGGGCGCGGATTAGTCCAAATCGGTATCTTCTTAGATTTTGGTTTGGGGTTGGGTTTAAGGATACGTTAATCTTATTTGAGATTAAGATCAACTTAAACGTTCGTTAAGGATACGTTAGTCTAATTTTAAACTAAGATCAACTTAACGGGATCGTTTAGATCCAACAAAAGAGCATTTGGACTCTATTGTTTAGTTTAGGGACGTTTCGGTCGATTCGTTTAAGGACATTTCGGTCCATCATTAGTTTAAGGACGTTTCGGTCCAATGTTAGTTTAAGGACATTACGGTCCGAGGTTAAGGACATCATAGTCCGTGGGTTTAAAGGGACCCCACAGTCCGAGGTTAAGGACATCATAGTCCGTGGGTTTAAAGGGACCCCACAGTCCGAGGTTAAGGACATCATAGTCCATGGGTTTAAGGACCCCATAGTCCAGTTTAAAGACGTCATAGTCTATGGAATGTATGGTTGTCGGGACCCGTCACCTCTCTAAAGACGTTGAAGGATTACAACGACAAATATCATGGGAATGAAGAGATGTATGCTTGAACCAATTTTGGGTTGAGATATCTGTAGTCCAATTGGGACTAAAATCTGTCAAAAGGTTTATGAGCATATGGGCTCAATTCATCTGAGTTGAGGACTTATGGCCAATCTTGGGCTAAGTCCAATCAAGTTAAAATATTTAACATTTATTTTGGGTTGTTGAGCATTTATTTGGGCTTGGCCCCTTTAATAATGTGAAGCATTGATTTGAGTTTTGACAGTATTTCTGTCTTTTATTGAATATTGAGCATTCATCATAGCTCTGGGCTTATTAAAGAACAATTTATGTTCTATCAGCGCACACGTGAGGAGCACGTGGTGCGCTTAGCGCTTTGCGCCAGTCAAAGTGCGCAGTGCGCTTCTGCCGAATAGCGCACGCGTGAGAGACACGTGGCACTCTTGGCGCTAAGCGCCAGATGATGAGCGCAATGCGCTAATTTATGAGCGCATTGCGCTATTAGTTCAGTGGAACACACGTGAGTGACACATGGTGCGCTTGGCACTGAGCGCCAGTCCATGAGCGCAGTGCGCTATATTAAGAACGCAAAGCACTATCTGTTCAGTGGCGCACACGTGAGGGACACGTGATGCACTTGGCGCTAAGCGCCAATCAATGAGCGCAGTGCGTTATGTTTGGAGTGCTGAGGCTCTTTAAAATTAAGAGCGCCAAGGCTCTGCAGCGCTTTGCGCTAGATGTGGAGCGCTGAGGCTTTTTTGAATTAGGAGTGCTAAGGCTCTTCCTTTTATGCAACTTAGATCAGTTTGCGCCCTGAGAATTAAATTCTCTTTTTTAATAAGAGACTTTGTCTTATGGTTTTAAGAACAGAAGTTCTTATTTTATAGGAGATGTTTCAATCTCTTATTTTGATGAAAGGCTTTGCCTTTATGGATCTGTGATCCTCAAGAGAATTGACATATTCTTTCCCACTTCTTTTATAATAAGATGTTCATGATCTCTGAAAGACAATTTGTCTTAGAGATCTATGATCTGTGAGAAGAATTTTGTTCTTCTTTTATGATGAGATCTTTTGATCTTTTTGTAAAATACCTTGGTCTTATAGATCTATGATCTTTAAAGAAGTGAGTTCTTCTTTTCAATTATGAGATGATTTCATCTTTCTGTTCTTTTACCTTGAAGAAAAGAAGTTCTTCTATTGAGAGCTTGGCTCTTTTTTCTGAGATCTCAAAGCTTGTAGGGGGGTTCCTCTCTATGCTTCTGTATATCTGAGACTTGAAGTCTATAGGCCTTTTTATAGGGCAAGTTGATTTGTTCAGTCAGTTAAGGAGATCTTTTCTCCAATTGATTTGGGAATTTCCCATCGTTGGATCTTTGACCCAATGGCTTCTGATTTATAGAAGGCAATCTTCTTGTTTTAACAAGATTGGGAAATCTTCTAAACAGAATTTATTCTGTGTTTTTGGTGACTTTTTAATCACCATTGGATCATTGATCCAACGGTACTCTGATTTACAGAGCACAATCTTGTTTTTTGGAAAGATTTGAAGAATCTTTCCTTAACAGAATTTAATTCTGATTAATTAATGATTTATCATTATTATTAGATCTTTGATCTGACGGTGGAGAGCTTTTAGTTCCAGCGCTAGCGCACCCGTGCCTTGCACGTGGTGCACTGCTTAGAGTGCAGCGTACTTAGCGCTAGCGCACCCGTGCTTTGCACGTGGTGCACTGCTCAGAGCGCAGCGCAGTTAGCGCTAGCGCACACGTGCTTTGCACATGGTGCGCTGCTTAAGTGCAGTGCTCTTAGCGCTAGCGCACACGTGCTTTGCACGTGGTGCGCTGCTTAGAGCGCAGCGCACCTAGCGCTAGCGCACACGTGCTTTGCACGTGGTGCGCTACTTAAGGCTCAGCGCACTTGGCGCTGCTATAAAGCGTTGCTTTTATTATTGGAGGTGTCTTTTCACCTTCCTTTAGGTCAAACTTATATTCCCCAGAACTTCCATTTCCCAGATCTTAGAAATAGCTCCATTATGCACAAAATTTTCTGTGCCTAGTCTTTATAATCTGAAGCAATGCTTCTTTCTTTTCTCATTTCCAGAGAACCATCTTAACTATGGGTTGTAACCGCCCACATGCTCATCGATAACCATGGGAAGTGCCCATTCAAGACATTTTTCCTCACTTCGCTGCGCGCTTGGTGAGTCCTGTTCTTACGGATGACCAATGCGACGCAGCGCTGCACGAGCTCTTGACTCGTGTAGGATCTCCTCTCCCTCCGAACTCTATTTGGCTTCGGATGATCCTTATGTCCGTGCTCGCTGATATTCCCCCTCTTCCGGCGGAGATGACCCTAGTGATGCTCGATGCCGCTGAAGACAAGATCGAGTGCTTCTTCGATGCGCACTTGATCGCCAAAGCCCTGAGGGATTGCTCTATTCAGTTGCTGAGCCAAATACGGGCTCATCGGGCCAACATCTCTGCTTTGACTGGTGAATGTGGTGTTAACCGATGGGCAGCTACTCCTCGCGAAGATCGTCGCTTTGACATGGTGGAAAAGACAGAGAGGGAACTAGATAATTTTATCTATATGTTTGTAAATCCCTGTACTTTTGATCCCATATTTGGTGATCTATTTCCATTGCAATAAAATATTTAATTAAGTGTTTTCTTCCTTTTTGTCATTATCTGTCAAGTGTTCCTCTTATTTTAATTCTTTTGTTCTTCCTCTGTCAGGCGCATATGCGCTATAGAACTTACACTGTTATAAGCAGGCGCAAGTAATCCTTGCGGGAGTTAAGCGCTCTCATACTTTGCACGTGAGCGCCGTTTCAGAGTCTTTGACTCTTAGTGCTGGCGCATTTAATGCTAGCGCTTTTCACGAAGCGTTGCTTCGTTTCAAATCTCAGAATTTGAACAGAGCTTTGCTCTGATTAGGGAAACAAATGCCCCCCCCACCGTTGCGCTTACGTGGCCTACACGCGAGTGCAGCGGTGGCAGCATCTCTGCCGTTGGATCAACTTTTTGGGAGTTGAACCGGCTCTCAATGCCTATAAATAGGGCCTTTGGCCCTCTGAGATGACCATTGTTCATCTTCTTTTCTAAGAATTATTTCTCCTTCAGAGCATTGCTCTCTTCCTTAAGAAATCTTAAGAATCAAAACTCTCTCAGATCTTTTCTTTTTGGTAAGATTCGAATTCGTTATCAGAGCTTTGCTCTATTTGGATTATGGATCCCGAAAAAAAAAACCTTTTTAGGGTTTCTTTCGACCTATTGATGTAGAATTTTTTGGAATTCACTTTACAGATCTTAAAGATTTCGAAGTTTTTACTTCTGCAAAAAGCATTGCTTTCAGGGTTTCTTGATGGATCATTTCATCTTCTCTACAGAGCATTGCTCTTTAGCATTTTCGGGGAATTTTTATTCCCCTATTAATTATGGCAGTTGTCATTTCTGCTGAAGAGCATTGCTCTTAAGGGAGATTTACTCCTTGGCTTGAAGGGCTTAAATGGGAGTCTTTTGAGGGTTTTCTTCCTTAATCGCACAAATTTGAATTTGTTTGTCGCTTGACAGAACTTGCCTTCCCGAGAACTTGTTTAAATCCCAATGTGTGATTTTCCATATTACTAATCTTTCAATGATGTTTCTTTTCAAGCACTATGGCAGTTCATTTATATAGTCTGAACGAATTTATCTCTTATGAGGATATTCGCGTACAGGGCCGTTGCCAGAACCAAGAGTTTACAGATGTCCAATGTGTGGAGATTATGGCTCGTCTGTATGCACACAACGGTCGACTGCTTCCTCGTCGCTCCGCTCTCTTGAAAATCGTAGTGGGAGCAATCTGGGAAGCACTTCCTGGGTTTTACGAAGCCATGCCGCTGAATGCGCTGGATGATGCTGAAGACAAGGTGCACTCGGTGTACCTGTCGAGCCTAATCTCGAAGAAGCGTCGAGATATCCTCATTGATATTCTGCATCAAACTTTCCAACAAACGACGATAATCGCTTCTTATCAAAGGGAGGAGGGCATTGGCGAGGATCTTGACACCCGCGATCACGAGAGGATGCATACGAGAATGGTCAGAAAGGCCAGAAAGATTCTACACAGCCTTACTTTCGAATTCCTCAATCCGTGCCCTGGATTTGAGGTTTTACCATTGTAAACATCTCGATGCCTCTTTTGTTTATTGTCTTTATCGATGTAAGAATTTTCCGAAGTATGAATGACAAATCTTTCGCTTCCTTTCCCTTATTTTCTGCTTTGTTGTTGGCATATTACTTTAGTAAGCGTAGCCTGTAGATGATAGAGAGTATTCTTGTTAGTTATATATATGCCCTATAGGCCATTGTTGTACATATGATGTATATTATGATGGATTCTTGGATATATATAAAGAGGACTTTCTTGCTCGACATGATAGTATGCTATTTGGTTTCACTTTGTATTAACATGTTGACTTGTATTAGTTTACTGCCTTGTTCTCACATGTTGATAAAGCCCTTAGGATATGTACTCGACTACTGGGACTGTGATGAGATCACACTAGTGGGGCCAGGGTAGTCAAAGAGTACATCCTATAACTGTTCCTAGTCGAGGGTGTGTCGAGACAGGGCATCGATACACCAGAGTAGACTAGCGTATACTCATCTTGACCCATATGATGGGCGATGGATATTCCCATATCCATCGGTTTTTGACATCAAAGATGGTGTACGGGTGCTCAGTGGAGACTGGGTACACTGAACGGACTCGCCGAGAACTCCTAGATGGTATTATACCTATCGTCAGATAGCAGTTCTCCGGTGACACTGGTACAGGTTAGTCTGTAGACCCGAGATCGTCATAGAGTCTTGTGTGATTCCCACTGTGCTTTGATTTCCACCTTACAACGTCCAAGAGGGCGTGCAAAACGGTGGCTTTTGGGTACAGTCCCGAATCACATGGAGGCAATGAGCGATAGGAGGGGTTTCGTCTCTCCCGGTATTGGGAGTTGATGTTATGCTATGTTCGATTGGCTATAACTGGAAGTCCCTGGCCAGGGCTGATATGGAGTGCTGCTGGTAAGAGTTATCAGTAGTTTCTCGACCCGTTATGAGCCTCACATCGACACGACTTATCGGTTACTGGGGTCTGACGTATACCACCCCTAGACTAGATATGCAACATATCAGACGAAGAGACCGGACTGTACGGGAGTGTTACTGATTGGATTCACAGGAGAATGTACAGGCTTGCTTGTTGATCTTCTGATCGCTAAATATCTGGGTGGCTGTTACGTTTAGCTGACCGCTTGCAGCTTGTGGGTGTTTGATATGATCATCACCTACTGCCGGCGTATTGACGATTCTTTAGAGTCCTACACAGAGGTTTCCTGGCTCAGGCAAAATGGAGTAGGAGCACTTATGTGATATGTGCGGGACCGAGAATAATACGATATGAGATACCGTATTCTATTCTCGCGATATGAGATATCGGCCGGGTATATGTGATATGACCGGGTCATCGGATCAAGTGTTGATTCGATGAAATGGTACATGTTATATTAGTCGGTTATATGTAATATAGCCGGATTATCGGATCAAGTGTTGATTCGATAATTTAATGTATAATTATATATGTGATATATTACGTTACATTAACTAATATAAGCTTGCTTTATTGATTCATTTTCTCACGGGATAATACATTGATATATATGCAATATATGTTAATTGTATTATTTTCTTTTGTTACATAATATATTGTATATGTGATATATAATATAGTAACATGTTAGGGTTACATATTTAACAATGGTTTAGGGTTTAAACTTGGTTAGGGTTTGGATTAGGGTTAGCTTTTGCATGAAGCTTCCATGAAGCTTCATGAAGCTTTGACTTTGTCTTAAGCTTGATATTTTGTGAAGATATTAAGTTAACCCAATCCAAACCATTAACTCTAGTTAACTCTCTATAAGGGTTAACTCCTTCATGCTTAACCCTTGGTTAGATTTGTAACCACTACAATAATTTATTGTTCATCAGAAAAGGATTTATCCATTCATTCTTCTTCTTCTTCAAGCTTAAGCTTTGAGAAAGCTTGCTAGTTTTTCTTTTTGTGGTGAATAAAAGTGAGAATTTAAAAACAAAAGAGAGAAATATTCCTACTCCATCATCCTCATCTAATCTAGCCAATTAGATTAGGGTGTTCACCTCATTAGAGAGAGAGCTTGAGTTATAGAAACTTCAAGATAGATCATCGGAGAAAAAGGAGACTACAAGCTAGTATGGATCGTTCGAGTTGTGGAGCCTCTCATGAGTCCGGGAGATTGTAGATCGCGGCAAAGAAACTTCTACTCGGAGCTTATGAAGTGAAGGAGCGGACTACAAAGGTTGTAATCCCTCACTTATAGTTGTAAAGATATTTAATTGCATGTTTAACCCTAATAATCTAGCAAAGATCCCGGCTTTGGGTTGTTCGGCACGTCTAAAATTTTATTCGGGCATGGTTGATGCTTTATGAACCCTTACAAGAGTGCCTAGGATCCCTACAGTGGTATCAGAGCCTAGCTAGAGTATTAGGCGACGTGTATACGATGTTAAAACTCCAAACGAACCCCGAAACGACATTTTAAACCCCTCTCTGGATATTTTTTAAAAACTGTGATTTTTCAGAATTAAAAATGCTTTAAAATACCAGTAGGAAAATATAAGCACCACTGTGAAACACGTGTCAATAATCCGTACAATCCGCCGCGGAACCGCGGCAATACCTTGCTCCTGCCGCGGATCCGCGGCCGTACAGAAGTGTTGTTGACTCGTTTTTCCAGGGTTATATCCTTAGGTGATTATGTATTTTTCTGGGTACTTTTAATCTGACTCAAGTGTTGAGTGTTCTGGTGTTTATTTTGTAATCGTTGATTCGATCGGAAAATTTAAATTCGTTATTGTTTTCCGGATATTTAGAAACTGTTAAAATGTTCGAGCGGATATCATTAACTCATTTTTTCCCGGCACGAAAAACTTTCAAGTGTTGAATTTTTCTTGGGTTTAAATCTTTCGGAAAAATGTGCAAGTAACGCGGTGGACCCTCTAGAAGAACACAAACCTTAACTAGATTATATGACCGTCTGAACTGCCTCCAAACCTTAGGGTTTGGGGTAGTACGGCGTGCCACATGTGAGGCGTTGGTTTGACCCTTCTACGGCTGGACCATTGCTACTGTGACATATTCTGGGATTATTTGAACTCCGCTCAAGTGTTGAGCTGTTAAGGAAATCTTGGGTATTTGATTATTCGATCGGAAAGTTTAATATTGTCTATTTATCTGGAATGTGATACAATATGTGAAATTCATATAGTTAGGCATGAAATGCGAAGTATGTGATATTTCGGATTTACGATGTCTAAAGTGATTGTGGATTCCAAATGTTGTAGTTTTACAATTTCTTTTCTGTGACCGTAAGTGTAGTATGCAGTTGTATTGCCGGTTTTCGTTGCTATAGATCAACGACTATCGGTGTATGCATACTTACTTACGTTGATGATATGAGATATTATGTGTTGCTGTGATATGTTATATTGGATCGTCATGTTCTGAATAACCGGGGTTTTATGTGAGATGAGAGTTTTTATTTTCATTCATGTAAAATTCATTTGTATATAATATTCTTTTATTGGGACACTTCCGGGATGAGGTTGATGTCACCATTGTATATTATTTACTTTTCCGCATTAGGTAGACCTAAGGAGGGGAGCACAAGTAACCGGGTTCTAGGGTCCAGTGGGAGGCCATCTCGAGGAGTCGAGACCGGGTCTCCTAACCCTAGAATTAGCAGTGTTACTTGCCGCTCTCGTAGGGGTCTAGGGATGTGGGTTTGGCTATTCATCGCGACCGTGGAATCCGTATTTTATACCGGCTCGTATTAAAAACACGGACATCCTAGTATATCCAATATTTCATATATGTTCTTCTGCTGCAATGTTCTGTGATGAGATCATATTACTGCCTGAAACGAATGCTTATACTATATATATATATGCTGATATATAAATATTACTGCTTTCGTTTCTTCTGTGATGCTTAGGAAGGATAAGCTGATGGGATTTATTTATGAGATTAATAAAAAGAAAAGAAACCTAAAAGATGTTGTAGAATCAAAACTTTATAAAAAGGGTAGCTACAGTTTTTGCTTTGCATAGCGGTATATATGATATACCCTGCACCTTATTTGATAAGGAAAGAGCCGAGATCCCTTCACCGGGAGTGACCTCTTTAGCAAAACTGGCAGATGCTACAAACTCACGGTTTAGTTTTTGACAGCTTCTATAGTTCTTGCTTTGCACAGCGGTATATACAATATATCATGCACCTTATTCGATGAGGAAAGAGCCGAAATCTCTTCACCGGGACTGACCTCTTTAGCAAAACTAGAAAAGCCTCAAAAACACTCCTTTTCAAAAATCACTTGTTTCTACAACGATATCAAGTTCATTACGCTCATGGTTTTCTGAAAAACCTGCGTAGCCCTCCGTCATTTCAAATAAAGACTATTTAGTATTCGTGCTACGTTTGTTGACCTCTGTCAAGACGTAGTGTTCGGTAGCTGATTAGTAATTATCTGTAAAGCATGAGATGTGATTGGATTAGGGTAGTCGTACGATCTTGTTGACCTCTGTCAAGGGTCGTACGGGTGGGTTTAATTCAATCAAGAAAAGACGGGTTGAACTTGACTAGTGCACTATGGTTTGTTGACCTCTGTCAAGATCATAGCACACCAGGGGTAAAAGCATTATCGGGAATTTCAAATGTTGAAATTTGCAATGAGATTACATACCTCCTATGAGATAGTTGGATCCCGATACCCACTGCAAGTAAGAGTTACTCCTGGGAGAGTTTTATACAGGACAATTAGCCGATCAAGTAGGTGTCTAGAAAAGTGTTAACGGGGTTACGCCTCTGGGAAAACGAGGTTTACTTTAATTAGGTCCGTGCGAAAGCACGGGGAACCTCCCTCAAGTACCGACACTGATCTGGCTGAAAGATTGACGAAATTGTAGAGTGTAATTAATCCCGGCTAATCTTACCTTTTAGGGTTTGAAGGAAGATTTGATAAAAACAGTGGGAGATATCCTGATTAGATAAGATAATAACCAATCTAATCTTGCTAGAACATACGCTAAAGTGTTTTCTTCTCTCTCTCTCTCCAGGTAGCGACCACCCTGTCAGGCCTTAATCAAGATAATAATATGGATGTATTGACTGAACCTGCTTATTATACTGAGCAGGGGAACGTTGGTCCCGTTCTTTCTTATAAGAGTTATAAGGTCGAACAGGAAGCAGGAGAATATCTAGATTCTCACGCCACTCATTCGAAGAATAAGCATGTTGATGCATCTTCTTCAGGTGTGTTAGTTATTGAGAACTGTTTCTCAGTTCACTCTACGTCCTGGGTATCAGATACCGGATCGGGATCCCACATATGTAATATGTTACATGGGCTACGTGAAGGTAGAGAACTGGGAGAGGGTGATCATTCCGTAAGAGTAGGGAATGGTGCAAATGTTACAGCCAAAGCAGTTGGTGAATATCACCTTGTGTTACCAAATGGTAATACATTAGTTCTGAACGAATGCTATTACATTCCGACCCTGATATGCAATCTTATATCAGTTTCTTTATTGAGCAAAGAAGGATATAATTTTGTAGTACAGGATGATGTTATGAACATATTCCTGAATCAAAAGTTGATTGGATCAGGTTTGTTATTTAATGGCATATGCGTTCTCAATCAAACTACTGTCCTTAATGTACAAAACACACACAAGAGGAAGAGTTCAGAAATGAACGAATCCTTCTTGTGGCAATATAGACTTGGTCATATCAATGCGACACGGCTAGCTAAGTTACATAAGGATGGATATTTGAATTCATTCGAATTATCATCTTATGATACTTGCCATTCATGTCTCAAAGGGAAAATGACCAAGACTCCGTTTAGTGGACACGGAGAAAGAGTTACAGAACTCTTAGGACTGGTACATAGTGATGTATGCGGTCCTATGTCTACGCATGCCAGGAACGGTTCTTCCTACTTCATTACATTCACTGACGATCTCTCTAGATACGGACAAGTGTTCCTGATGAAACACAAGTCTGAAGCTTTTGAGAAATTCAGAGAATATAAGCACGAAGTAGAGAACCAAACGGGCAAAAGTATTAAGATCCTACGATTTGATCGAGGAGGAGAATACTTGAGCAATGAGTTTCTGGACTATCTAAAAGAGAATGGGATTCTCTCTCAGCTTACTCCTCCTTATACACCACAGCACAACGGTGTATCGGAGCGGAGGAATCGCACCCTATTAGATATGGTGCGCTCTATAATGAGCAATGCTGAGTTACCTATTTCCTTCTGGGGTTATGCGCTTGAAGCTGCTGCATACCTATTGAATCAAGTTCCATCTAAATCTGTACCTACCACACCATATGAGATATGGAGTGGGAAGAGACCATGTCTTAAACGAGTTAAGATATGGGGTTGTCCAGCCTATGTTAAAAAGCAAAATCCGGACAAACTCGAAGCACGGTCAGTTCTTTGTAAGTTTGTGGGATATCCTAAACATTCAAATGGATATCTATTCTACCACGGTGAACAACAAAAGGTGTTTGTTGTTCAGCATGCCACCTTTTTAGAAAAGGAATTTCTTGCAAAAGAGATTAGTGGCGAAGAGGTAGAGCTGAAAGAGGTTCCAGCGCCACAAACTACAACTGATGATTTATTGGAGCCAGAGGATTCAGTAGTACCCGACGAACCCCAGCCTCTCCGCCGATCTAGTAGGGCTTCTCATCCACCTGAGAGATACTACGATTTTCTCATAGACGGTAGAAGCGAGGATTGCATCATAGAAGATGATGACCCGACTAGCTTCGAGCAGGCCATCACGAGTGGGGACTTTGTGAAATGGCTAGATGCAATGCGATCTGAGATGGAATCCATGTACACCAACAAAGTATGGACTTTGGAAGTTTCTCCTGAAGGGGTAAAACCCATTGGGAGCAAGTGGATCTTTAAGAAGAAATTTGTTGTAGATGGAAAAGTGGAGACTTTCAAAGCTAGACTTGTAGCAAAGGGTTTTCGTCAACGACCAGGTGTGGATTATGACGAAACCTTTTCTCCAGTGGCTAAGCTTAAGTCCACCCGGATCTTACTTTCCATTGCCGCATACCATGACTACGAAATCTGGCAAATGGATGTTAAGACCGCATTTCTAAATGGTGATTTAGAGGAGTGCGTGTACATGACTCAGCCAGAGGGCTTCGTAGATAGTGGGAGCAGCGGAAAGGTGTGCAAGTTGCTTAAATCCATCTACGGGTTAAAGCAGGCATCGCGGAGTTGGAACATCTGTTTTGATGTAGTAGTCAAAGAGTTTGACTTCATCAAGAACATAGTTGAACCTTGTATTTACAAGAAGGTTGTAGAGAGTAAGGTTGTCTTCCTCGTATTGTACGTGGATGATATACTCTTGATAGGAAATGATGTTCCTATGCTGCACTCAGTCAAGATCTTCTTATCACATAGATTCTCAATGAAAAATCTAGGTGATGCCTGTTCAGACTATAATATTGCATTTTTCATTCCCCTATTCTTCTCCGTTTTATAAATAAACAGGTACACTTGACGCACGTTTGTTGCATGTTACAGAATACAGGCTCTTGGATGTGAATACAGTGAAAAAGACGAAAGTTGATACAGAAAATGGACTTTTGACCAACAAGTAGACGGATCCTAGTCAAGCCTAGACGAAGAACAGTGCAAGGACCAAAATGTCAAAGTGAACGGTCAAAAAATACTTACAAGTTTTCACTGAAGATCTGGAGAAGACCCAGAAGCCAAAGGGAGAAAAGAAGTGAAGAAATAGAAAGCCCAAGAAGCCAAGAGGAAAGCCCAAAAGATTACAGAGCCTAACTCCTTTCTTTGGCCGCGGAACCGCGGCCAAACCTAGGCTGGAGCCGCGGTTCCGCGGCCATCTAGTGCGCATGTCGGTGTATCTTTCTGGAGTCGGTGCGGGGGTTTGGATTTACCGTGGGCAAATCTGTAATTGCACATGTGCGAGAGTCTGTAACCCTAGTTTCCCTGTTTACCTATAAATTGTAATCACAGATCTGTAAAACTCATGCCTCTTTTCATTTAACAAAATTCAGATCTGTTCTGTATTACTGCTTGGAGGGAGCCATCAATAAAATTAGTAAGTTATTTTTAATTCTTTGTTTTAATTCTCTTTTAATTTAGAATGTTTTAATCCCCTAATGAGCGAGTAATCTCCTCGCTTGTTAGGGTTAGCCTTAGGGAAAGGTTTGAGAGATGAGATCTCTCACCCCTTTCATGCCACTCACACCTAAGAATTAAAACTCCATGCATGCACGCACAACCGCTCCCTACGGCACCCTACCCCTCGAGGTAACGGTGAACCGTAGTATAAAGGGCCGGTTGCGCGCGTTTTCCATGGAGGTTAGGGTAAGGATCGATAAAGCTAGGACAAGAATCTAGAGGAAGAAACATTTTCCCAAAAGATTCTAATCCACTTTATTGATAATTACTATAACATCTAATAGATCTAAAATAAGGCATTGAAAGCGGTGAGGGAACCTTTAATCTCCCAACTTCCCCTAAGCCTAACCCTAGCAAGACTTTAGTTTAGATTAATTTAGTTTATTGATAGATCTAGGTTTTTATAGATTTAATAAACCAACCAAAACAACATTTGAAATCAACTCGTAAAAACACATTAAGAAAATTACCCATCTCTGTGGATCGACCCGTATTCACCGGCTAGCTGCAAAGCGACGCCGTTTCTGATTACGGTAAACAAGTATTTTTAGACTAATCAAATGGCGCCGTTGCCGGGGATGGCGTAAAATTTCTTTTTGTGTAATTTCGGGTTGATATAAATTTTAAAAAATTATAAAAATCTGAAAATAATAAAAATTAAAAAAAAATAAAAAATTTATCAATTTTTATCTGTTTGAAGGGTGTATCTTTTGAATCTTGCAGGAACAGCGAAGAATCGCAGATCTGAAGATTTACAGAGGGAAAATTAGGAAAAATCACATTAGAACAGAGGAGAATTGGAAAACAGGAGCCACACAATTTTTTCCAGACGCTGATCTCCTCTTTCCGCCGCGTTTCCGCCGCATAAGGGGGCCCCAGACCGCGGTTCCGCCGCATGTTGGCCACGTCAGCTCCTCAATTTTACATGGTTTGATCTCTCCTTCTCCCCTCTGCAAGCTCCATATATCTTTCTGTAAAAAAATTTTGCAGGATTTCTTTGCGCTAAAAATCTTCTCTCCCCTTCTAAATAACAGATTTTCTGCAGGTTTCTTTGCGCCGCGCTTAAAAAAATTGATTGCAAGTGAATTTAATGTTTTGCATAATTTAATCGGACTTTAAGGGGCTAATTGACCAAACTCAGATTGGGTGGGGATTTCATCACCCTTCCCAGGACCCCAGAAAACACTTAAAGCATTTACATTGACCACAATTAATTAAAAAATACTAGACTCAGCCCTAAGGACATCGAGCTCAATAGGAAAAAGGATTAGTATAGGCATCGACCGTTTATCCTAACCTGACCTTGCGGTGTCTAGGCAAGTGTGTCTAGGCTAGTGGTTATTAATTAGGCCCACTGTTGTGGTTCCTTCCCACTTACCTGGCACTTAGCTGGCCGTAATTGTCGGTGAAGAGGCGGTTTGAGGTCCTATTTCTAGCCCTAGTTAGGAGCTGTCTAGCAGACCTAGGTGACCCTAGATCTAGGCCTGATTGTGCATGTGTGGTTGATACATTTGTGTCATAAGTCTCTTTTCAAAAAACCTCTTTGCAAAACTCTCACATAAATAAAAAAAAAAAGAAAAATCTTTTCAAAACTTGCAACTTGTCGCTAAAGGAAACTTACAACTCACATCCACCACTTCTTCTCATTGACGTTATCTTACCTCCACATTCTATTTTTTTTTCTTTCTTCTGACTACACTACTCTTTTTGTGTATGTCACTTTGGACTAGGGATACTAACGCCCGATTAGTCCGTGTTTCGTTGGTACCGACCGACGAACCTTTCGACACCGAAGTCGAAATTCCCTCCATTTCCTTACCTCCACCTTCAAATTCTTCATTCGAAGGTATGTCGGGATTCAACCCCAACGATACCTTACCGACAGGAATGATTCCACCTCCGTTAGGTGTGAATAACCCGAATCTTCCGCCTGTTGTAGCGCCCGCACGAGTCGCGCTCCAGGATCTCTTCTACCCCGTCCGCACTTCTTTACCTACCTGTCTTTCACCCCCACCGGCAAATGGGGACAATTTTGAAATAAAACCACATTTCATCAATATGCTGCCAAAATTTCATAGTTTGGAATCTGAAGATGCATATATCTTTATCAATAAATTCCAAATTGTGTGCGCTATGATGAAAACGACCCAATTAAGTGATGACGCTATAAGGCTAAGGGTCATTCCTTTCACCTTATGTGACCTAGCCGAGAAGTGGCTATATAGCACCGCATCACATTCCATTAGAAATTGGGACGAGTTTGTGAGAGCTTTTCTGAAAAAATTCTATCCTCATCACAAAACTGCAAGAATCCGTAACGAGATTATACAATTTTCATAATTTCCTTCCGAACCATTTTGGAAGTGCTTCGAGAGATTTAAAGACCTACTCGTTCAATGCCCTCATCATGGGATCGAAAGTTGGCAACTTTGCCAAACATTATACGAGGGATTGAACTTGGCAACGAAGCAGTTGCTAGAAACCATATGTCAAGGTCATTTTCTCTCCAAGTCTAGCGACGAAGCGTGGCAATTTCTTGAGGATCTTAGTGAGCAAACAATTCAGTGGGAGAGTACCAAGACCACATCATCTTCTTCTATTGGTCAATCTAGGGCAGGCATACATCAAATAGATATGTCGATTGCTATGAAGGGCCGCATTTATGAAAAAGCTAGAAGCCATTGAGACCAAAATCTCATCGTCTTTTCCTGCCCCTGTTATGCCTCCATGAACTATTTGTGCTTGTTGTGCGAATCTATCGCATCTAACCGAAGAGTGTCCTTATAATGCATCTACTTAAGGATAGGATCAAGTCAATGCTGCATTTCAGCAACGACAAAGAAACGATCCGTACTCTTCGACATACAATCCGGGGTGGAGGAGTCACCCAAATTTCGCTTGGAACCAAAATCAACAAGTCCAAGGAAATAACAATTTTCAAAGACTTCCTCCTCCACAACAACAACAAGCACCTTCACAAACTCAAAACCAGCAACCTTTCCAACAACAACCTTATACAAATCAAACGAACAATTTGGTTCAACCAAATGATGATAAGGTTATCTCGCTAGAAAAAGTCTAGATGCATTTCTCAAGCAATCTACAGAATCCGCAGCAAGATTTGAAAATTATGTTCAGTCTTTGATGCATAACAATGCATCACACGATCAAAGTATCAAATCTATTGAGGCACAAATTGCACAATTAACTGCTGCGTTGAGCGAGGGAGAAAAGGGAAAGCTTCCATCTCAACCATTGCCAAATCCCGGTCACACACAAAACGCATATCACAATCACAATGTAAATGCAGTGACCACGTTGAGATCCGGAAGAGTGTTGCAGAATAATGTGGGTATTAGTGATGACATCCCCGCCGGTGGTTCTTCTTCTTCTTCTTCTTCTTCTTCTCCATCGTCATCTTCCCCTTCTTCATTTTCTTCACCTTCTTCTTCACCTTTTTCTTTAGAGCCTATTCTCCACCCTTCACACGGCTCTACTTCTTCTAGCTCGAACGGACCCATTTCTCACAACACGAACACATCTACATTGGGATCCGTTCCTACTCCACATTCTACAACACAAACATTTGTAGGGTTCCTGGGCACGCACAACAGGTCTCACAAGGCATCAACCATGCCAATTTCAAAAATTTCCGGGGCCGAGAAACCCTAATGCTAGATCGTTAACTAGAGATTAGGCGAAACATGCAAGTAAACGACTTTACTGCTAAAGGATAGTGACTACAACCTTTGTAGATCCGGTCCTCCACCTCCATAGCTCCGTGATGAAGTCCCTCCGCTGTATCCATCGGATCCCGGACTCTCGCGGTGGTTTCATCGAAGAAATGATCGGGCTTGGTCGTCGACTTCGATGCCGAAGATGATCTACGTCGAGGCAACACAAGATCAAGCTCCAACTTTACCAAGCCATGTAACTTGTGAAGAAAACACCCTATACTACTTGGCAAGTGGTAGAGGATGAAGAAATAGGAAGTGGGTTCACTTTAGAATTGGATTTCTCACTCATTTTCTCATTTCACCATTGATGGAAGCAAGGTTTTCTTCATCTTGAAGAAGAAGAGGAAGAAGAAAAGAATATGATAAGTTCATTTAAAATAGGAAATAATATGATACTTATCATAATGGCAACCATAGTTAGGTGTAGAGAATAAACCATGGTTAGGTTGAATGGTTAGGTTTAGGAAAAGAACAAGAATGGTCAAAGCTTCTTGAAGTTTCTACAAAATAAACAACCATATCTTTTCTTTTCCTAAAATAAAGAATAAATAAATAAACTAAATAATCAAGAGAAGATAATAAAACCCCAACCATTCACTTAAACATGGTTTAAACTAAACACACACCCAAACTAGCATGTTTCATCAAACATGATACAATCTTGTGCACAAAAGTATATCACATATACAACTTGTGTATTCCAAGTGAGAAAATCCATTTAAAGTGAACTAATATTAGTTAATGTAAAGTAATATATCTAATATATAATTATACATTAAATCATTAAATCAACACTTGATTTAATGATCCAGTCATATCGCATATAACCGACTAATATCCAATGTATCGGCTTATCGAATCAATCTTTGATTCGAAAACTAGGTTATATCGCATACAACCAATCGATACATCCATCGTGAGAATAGAATACGGTATCACATACACGCATTATTCTCGGTCCCGCACATATCTCATATGCGCTCCTATTTCGTTTCGCTTGAGCTAGGAAACCTCTGTGTAGGACTCTAAAGACTCGTCAATACGCCGGCAGCAGGTGATGATCATATCAAACACCCACAAGCCGCAAGCGGTCTGCTAAACGTAACGGCCACCTGGGTATTGAGCAATCAGAAGATCAACGAGCAAGCCCGCTCACACTCCTGTGAATCCAACCAGTAACACTTACCGTACAGTCCAGTCTGATCGTCTGATATGTCGCATATCTCGCCTAGGGGTGGTAAACGTCAGACCCCAGTAGCTCGATAAGTCGTGTCGATATGAGGTCTATAACAGTTCCAGAAATTACTGGTAACACTTACCAGTAAATCTCAGCAACCCTGGCCAGGGATTTCCGGTTATAGCCAATCGAACACAGCGCAACATCAACCCCCTATACCGGGAGAGATGAATCCCCTCCTATCGCTCATTGCCTCCATGTGATTCGGGAATGTACCCAAAAACCACCGTTTTGCATGCCCTCTTGGACATGGTAAGGTGGAAATCAAATCACAGTGGGAATCACACAAGACTCTATGACGATCTCAGGTCTACAGACTAACCTGTACCAGTGTCACCTGAGAACTGCCATCTGACGTGAGGTATAATACCATCTGGGAGTTCTCGGCGAGTCCGTCCAGTGTACCCAGTCTCTACTGAGCACTTGTATATCATCTCTGATGTCAAACACCAATGGATATGGGATCATCCATCGCCCATCTGTATGGGTCGAGAAGGTATACGCTAATCTACTCCGGTATATCGATGCCCCGTCTCGATATACCCACGACTAGGAGCCTTGAAGGATGTACTTATGGACTACCATGTCCCCACTATTATGATCTGCATCATAGTCCAGGTAGTCAAGTACACATCCTAAGGCCTTTACCAACATGTAACAGAGAGACAATCAATGTACACGTTAAGATAAAGAGCAACCAGATAGCATACTATCATGTCGAGCAAGAAAGTCCTCCCTGTATATGTCCAAGCATCCACTGCAATATACATCCTATGTATAGTAATGGCCTCTAGGGCATACATATAACTAACAATATCCCACTTGCACTAGGGCCATCTGTAGCAGTGGTTGTAGTATCTCATACTCAACCATCCCTTAAAAGTCTCTCTCTGGGAAAAGGCCTTTGTGAGTGGATCCGCCGTGTTGTCCTCTGAGTCTGCCCTCCAAACCTCGATCTCTTTGGAGATCAACCATCTCCATGATCAGGTAATACTGCCTTAGAATATAACTGGATCACTGATGGGACGGACGTTCCTTGGCATAAGCCGCAACTCCATTGTCACACGGGAGGAACTAAGTTCATCTCATGAACTAATATACACCCAGACAGCCTCTTTGGTAGCATCTTAAGTAGCGATGTATCCAGCCTTAATCGTCTAGTATGCCACGGTATCTAGTTTGGAACTCTTCCAACATACCGTCCCTCCACTGAGGGTAAAGACAATGCCTGTGACTGACATTCAGTCGTCTTTATCACCCTGGAACCCTTCCAGTGATTCTCCTCAGGATCGATTGATACCATCTCACTACATCTAGTGAGTATCCTAACATCCAATTACATCTATCTCATAGATGAAAACTCAAGATTTAGGAGGTATCACTTTGATCCTATATGGAGAATCCTTGTGATAAGTGGAGATTGACCGAGCGTAGCATAGGAAACTTCTTCCCTATCAAGAGTATGTCATCCACGTACTCTACGAGGATCACTACCATACTCACTACTACTTTTTTGTATATACAAGGTTCATCTACCATTTTGATGATGTCAAACTGTTTGACTAACTCATCAAAACAGACGTTCCAACTCCGCGATGCCTGCTTTATCCTATAAAGCATCTTGCACACGTTTCCGTTGCTCCCACTGTCTACGAAGCCTTCTGACTGTGTACTTATAGACTTTCTCTTCTAAAACATCATTTAGAAGAGCAGTCATGGCACCCAACCGCCAGATATCGTAGTCATGGTATGTAGCCGTGGCAAGTAGAATCTTGATGGACTTAAGCATAGCTCCTTAGAAAAGGTTTCATCATGATCCATACCTGGTCAATGATGCAAACCTTTAACAAGTCTAGCCTTGAAAGTCTCAACTTTTCCATGTACACCAAGTAATCTTCTCAAGATATACTTGCTCCTGATGGGGATTTAACCCTTCAGATATAGCAACCAAAGTCCATACTTTGTTGGTGTATAAGGATTCCATCTCAGATCACTAAGCATCCAGCCATTCTTATAGAGTCCCACTCCTGATGGCCAGCTCGAAACTAGTTGGGTCATCATCTTATGATGTAATCCTCGCTCCCACTGTCATAGAGGAACCGAGGTATCTCTCAGGTGGGTGAGGAACCCTACTAGATCGGCGGAGAGGCTGAAGTTCGTTGGTTACTATTGAATCCTTTGGTTCTATCAAATCATCAGCTGCAGTTCGTATAGATGGAACCTTTCCAGTTCTACAGAACAGACATTGCCTCGATCTTGTCCGGATTTTGCTTTTAGACATAGGCCGGACAACCCCAAATCCTAACTAACTTAAGAAATGGGCTCTTCCCTTTCCATATCACATATGAAGTGGTAGGCACTGATTTAATTCGAACCCAATTCAATAGGTATGCAGCTTCTCAAGTGCATAACTCCCAAAAAGGAAATAGGAAACTCAGTAGTACTCATCATAGAGCACACCATATCACATAGGGTGCTTTTGCTCCGCCCTGATATACCATCGTGTTATGGTGTTTACGGAGGAGTAATGCTGAGAGAGAATCTCATTCTCCTTTAGAATAGTCCAGGATTTCCGTGCTCAAGTATTCTCCTCCTTGATTTCATCAAAGCACATAATACTTTTACCCGTATTTTGGTTCTCTACTTCTAACTTATATTCTGTGAATATCTCAAAAGGTTCGGACTTGTGTTTTAACAGGAACATATGTCTGAATGTTGAGAGATTATCAGAGAATGTAACGAAGTACAAAGAACCGGTCCTGGCATGTGCAGACAGGGGACCTTACATACATCATCATGTATCAGTCCCAAGAGTTTACTAACTCTTTCTCCGTTTCCAATAAACAGAGCTATGGTCATCTAATCTTTGTGAAATGACTGGCAAGTTTCACAATATGTAAATTCAAACTGATTTAAATATGCATCTAAATGTAACTTCAGCCAGTCGGGTCGCATTGATATGACCTAGTCTATAATGCCTCAAGAAGGATTCGTTCATTTCTGAACTCTTCTTCTTGTGTGTGTTCTGTATACTAAGAACTGTAGTTTGATTTAGAACATCAATGCTTTTAGATAACGTGCCTGAACCGATCAACATTTGATATAGGAAATGTTCAAAACATTATCCAACAATACAAAATTATATCCTTTCTTTACTACTAAAGAGACTGATATGATTTGGTATACCAGGTTCGGTATCTAATAGCATTTATTCAGAATCAATGTATTAGTAATACAGGGTGACAGTGACCAACAGGCTTGGCTGCAACACTTGCCCCGTTTTCTGTCTCATGAAACTTATCACCCATTCTCAGTTCTCTACCTTAGCCTATGTAACAAATTACATATGCGGGATCCTGATCCGGTATCATATACCCAGGACGTAAAGAATACTGAGAAATAGTTCTTTATAATGAACACACCTGAAGATGATGCATCAACATGCACTGTCTTTGTTTGGGCGGCACGGGAATTCTGGTAATCCCCAATTTCCTGCTCTGTCTTATAACAATTATAAGTTGGAGCGGGACCAACGTTCCCCAGCTCAGTATAACAAGCGGGTTCGGTCAATATCCGTATTATTATCTTGATTAAGGCGTGATATGGTCGCTACCTGGAGAGAGAGAAGAAAACACTCAGCGTGCGCTTTTGCAAGATCAGATTGGTTTTTATTTTATCTAATCAGGATGGCTCCCACTGCTTTTTATCAAATCTTCCTTCAAACCCTAAAAGGAAAGACCATCCGGGATTAATTACACACTACAAGTTCGCCAATCTTTCAGCCAGGCCAGTGTCGGTACTTTGAGGGAGGTCCCCCGTGCTTTCGCACGAACCTAATTAATGTAACCCTTGTTTTCCCAGAGGCGTAACCCCGTTGATACCTTTCTAGACACCTACTTGATCGGCTAATTGTAATGTGTAAAACTCTCCCAGGAGTAACTCTTACTCGCAGCGGGTATCGGGATCCAACTATCTCATAGAAGGTATGCAATCTCATTGCAAATTTCAACACTTGAAATTCCCGATAATATTTTGCCCCTAGCATCCTATTACCTTGACGAAAGCCAACAAACCATAGGCTACTAGTCAAGTCCAACCCGTCATTTCTTGATTGAATTAAACCCACCCGCACGACCCTTGACGAAAGACAACAAAGCCGCATAACTACCCTAATCCAATCGCATCATATACAGCAGATAAGCAGCATATAGCTACCGCACACTACACCTTGACGAAAGCCAACAAATGTAGCACGAATACTATATACAACTTATCTGAAATGACGGAGGGCTACGACAGGTTTTTCTAAAAACCTATTTCGTAATGAACTTGATATCGTTGTAGAATCAAATGATTTTGAAATGGAGTGTTTTTGATGCTTTTCTAGTTTTGCTAAAGGGGTCACTCCCGGTGAAGGGATCGTCGGTCCTTTCCTCGTCGAATGAGGTGCGGGATATATCACATATATCACTGTGCAAAGCAGAAACTATAGAAGCAATTAAAAGACAAACCGAGTGTGTAGCATCTTCCAGTTATTGCTAAAGGGGTCACTCCCGGTGAAGGGATCTCGGCCCTTTCCTCGTCGAATGAGGTGCATGATATATCATATACACCGCTATGCAAAGCAAGAATTGTAGCTACCTGTTTTATTTTTGAAATTCGATTCCACAACATCTTAGGTTTCTTTTTCTTTCATTAATCACATTAATGAAGTCCCATCATTTAAGTCCACCTAAACATCACAGATAAATATAACGTACGCTTATGCCATCCGCATTCGCCTCGATGTCCCGTCTGCACCGTTAGGTTAGGTAACTAACGCCAGAGCGAGGCAAGGCTAGCGCGGGTGTAAAACATAAGCAACGTCTATATAATATATCATATATACTATATACTATATCTATCTAAACATATCACATGATCACATCACAGATATCGCAGCAGAAAATAACGTATGAAATATTGAATATACTAGGACGTCCGTGTTTTCAATACGAGCCAGTATAAAACACGGATTCCACGGTCGTGATGAATAGCCAATCCCACACCCCTAGGCCCCTACGAGAGCGGCAAGCAACCCTACCAATTCTAGGGTTAGGAGACCCGGACTCGACTCCTCGAGATGGTCTCCCACTGGACCCTAGAACCCGGTTACTTGTGCTTCCCTCCTTGGGTCTATCCTAGTGCGGAAAAGTAAATAATATACAAACGGTGACATCTTCCGCAACCTGGAAGTGCCCCAATAAAAGAATATTACATACAAGTTTTTACATGAATGAAAATGAAAAACGCTCATCTCACATAAAAACCCGGCTATTCAAACACGACGATCCAATATAATATCCAGCAATACATAACATCACATGTCATCAACGTAAGTAAGTATGCATACACTGATTGTCGTCGACGTATAGCAACGACAATCGGCAATACCACTACATACTACACTTACGGTCACAGAAAAGAAAGTGTAAAACTACAACAGTTGGAATCCGCAATCTCTTTAGACATCGCATGCCTAATCAAATGAATTCCTTAGACATCACATGCCTAACATTTATAAACCCCGCATCTTAGTCTCATTATCGAAAACTCTTTTCAATATCAAGTCGGGCAATTCAACAAGATTCCCGACATCCTGATCGAATGCTCGTCGCAAACTTTAGTAGGCGGCCGCACCCCCTGATACCGTCGACGAAGTGCACCAAGGCGGAACACCGCTGCCGCGAGCACCCGAACGGATGCTTTCGGCGACGGGGTTCTCCTATAGTCACTTGGTCGGGGCTAAGGGGTGTAGCTGTCTATTAAGTTTATCCGGCGAGTATCCGCGTATGCTACGTGATTGCGACGGACTTTTGATCACATCAAAATTCCGTGGCAACCGATCAAGTGAGACTAAAGTGCTATGTTTATAACATTCATTCAGTTATCTCATAACTACTTATGAATTCCAATTATTGTATCACATTCCAGATAAAATAGAAAATGTTAAACTTTCCGATCGAACATCCAAACACCCAAGTTTTCCCGATAACAGCTCAACTCTTGAAATAAGTTCAAAAACATCCATTTCATGCCACAGTACCAATGGTCCAGCCGTAGAAGGGTCAAGCCAACGCCTCACATGTGGCACGCCGTACTGCCCCAAACCCTAAGGTTCAAAGGGCAGTTCAAGACGGTCACATAATCGAGTTAAGGTTTGTTGTCTTCTAGAGAGACCATCGCGTTACTTGCACTACTCAGAACGTTCTCAAACTACTGAAAAATCCAACAGTTGGAAATTTCCGAGCAGGGGAAAAAGTGGGTATTTGCATCTGGTCGAACTTTTTAACATATTATAAAATTACCCGGAAAAGCACATAGACAAAGTTTGAAATTTCCGATCGAATCATCGAAGCTCCAAAACACCCCAGAAAACTCAACTCTTGAGTGCAAATTAAAAATTCCCAGAAAACTCAGCACCTGAAGAAACAAATTACTGTGCAAAAATTGAAGCCTGATATCATAATTTGGCCGCGGAACCGCCGCAGAAGCCAGGCTTCTGCCGCGGTTCCGCCGCGCTTTTGGCACATCTTTTGGTCGTTTTTGCACCGTAATTCTTAAAACTCCCTGCTGAATTTTTTAAGCATTTTAATCTTGAAAAAACCCAGTTTTGTAAAAATGTACAGAGAGGGGTCATTTTTGGGGTTTCGGGGTTCGATCGGAATTCTAACATCGTCTACGCATCGCCTAAGGCTCTAGCTAGGCTCTGATACCACTGTAGGGTTCCTGGGCACGCACAAGAGGTCTCACAAGGCATCAACCATGCCAATTTCAAAAATTTCCGGTGCCGAGAAACCCTAATGCTAGATCGTTAACTAGAGATTAGGCGAAACATGCAAGTAAACGACTTTACTGCTAAAGGATAGTGACTACAACCTTTGTAGATCCGGTCCTCCACCTCCATAGCTCCGTGATGAATTCCCTCCGCTGTACCCATCGGATCCCGGACTCTCGCGGTGGTTTCATCGAAGAAATGATCGGGCTTGGTCGTCGACTTCGATGCCGAAGATGATCTACGTCGAGGCAACACAAGATCAAGCTCCAACTTCACCAAGCCATGTAACTTGTGAAGAAAACACCCTATACTACTTGGCAAGTGGTAGAGGATGAAGAAACAGGAAGTGGGTTCACTTTAGAATTGGATTTCTCACTCATTTTCTCATTTCACCATTGATGGAAGCAAGGTTTTCTTCATCTTGAAGAAGAAGAGGAAGAAGAAAAGAATATGATAAGTTCATTTAAAATAGGAAATAATATGATACTTATCATAATGGCAACCATAGTTAGGTGTAGAGAATAAACCATGGTTAGGTTGAATGGTTAGGTTTAGGAAAAGAACAAGAATGGTCAAAGCTTCTTGAAGTTTCTACAAAACAAACAAAATAAGCAACCATATCTTTTCTTTTCCTAAAATAAAGAATAAATAAATAAACTAAATAATCAAGAGAAGATAATAAAACCCTAACCATTCACTTAAACATGGTTTAAACTAAACATACACCCAAACTAGCATGTATCATCAAACATGATACAATCTTGTGCACAAAAGTATATCACATATACAACTTGTGTATTCCAAGTGAGAAAATCCATTTAAAGTGAACTAATATTAGTTAATGTAAAGTAATATATCTAATATATAATTATACATTAAATCATTAAATCAACACTTGATTTAACGATCCGGTCATATCGCATATAACCGACTAATATCCAATGCATCGGCTTATCGAATCAATCTTTGATTCGATAACTAGGTTATATCACATACAACCAATCGATACATCCATCGCGAGAATAGAATACGGTATCACATACACGCATTATTCTCGGTCCCGCACATATATATCTCATATGCACTCCTATTTTGTTTCGCTTGAGCCAGGAAACCTCTGTGTAGGACTCTAAAGACTCGTCAATACGCCGACAGCAGGTGATGATCTTATCAAACACCCACAAGCCGCAAGCGGTCTGCTAAACATAACGGCCACCCAGGTATTGAGCGATCAGAAGATCAACGAGCAAGCCCACTCACACTCCTGTGAATCCAACCAGTAACACTTATCGTACAGTCCGGTCTGATCGTTTTATATGTCGCATATCTCGTCTAGGGGTGGTAAACGTCAGACCCCAGTAGCTCGATAAGTCGTGTCGATATGAGGTCTATAACAGTTCGAGAAATTACTGGTAACACTTACCAGTAAATCTCAGCAACCCTGGCCAGGGATTTCCGGTTATAGCCAATCGAACACAGCGCAACATCAACCTCCTATACCGGGAGAGACGAATCCCCTCCTATCGCTCATTGCCTCCATGTGATTCGGGACTGTACCCAAAAACCACCATTTTGCACGCCCTCTTGGACGTGGTAAGGTGGAAATCAAAGCACAGTGGGAATCACACAAGACTCTATGACGATCTCGGGTCTACAGACTAACCTGTACCAGTGTCACCTGAGAACTGCCATCTGACGTGAGGTATAATACCATCTGGGAGTTCTCGGCGAGTCCGTCCAGTGTACCAAGTCTCTACTGAGCACCCGTATATCATCTCTGATGTCAAACACCAATGGATATGGGATCATCCATCGCCCATCTATATGGGTCGAGAAGGTATACGCTAGTCTACTCCGGTATATCGATGCCCCGTCTCGATATACCCACGACTAGGAGCCTTGAAGGATGTACTTATGGACTACCATGTCCCCACTAGTATGATCCGCATCATAGTCCAGGTAGTCAAGTACACATCCTAAGGGCTTTACCAACATGTAACAGAGAGACAATCAGTGTACACGTTAAGGTAAAGAGCAACCAGATAGCATACTATCATGTCGAGCAAGAAAGTCCTCCCTATATATGTCCAAGCATCCACTACAATATACATCCTATGTATATTAATGGCCTCTAGGGCATACATATAACTAACAACATTTGACTCAACAAATTTTCAAAATGCTCCATTTCCGAAAAGGTTGAGTCTCAATAAACCAACTGCACAAGTGGAGAAGATTGTGGAGATATTTAAGCAGGTTAGCATAAATACACATCTCTTAGATGCAATCCAACAAGTCCCTTCATACGCGAAAATCTTAAAGGGCTTATGCACCTCGAAGAGAAAGTCATCTCAAGTACCCAAGAAAGTGCTAGTGGCTAGTGCAGTGAGCAATGCTATTAACCACCCTCAAACCTTACCCCAAAAACGAAAGGACCCCGGATGTCCTACGATTTCAATCACAATTGGGGATAAGAAAATTAATCGAGCACTTTTAGATCTTGGGTCTAGTGTTAACCTGCTTCCCTACTCCGTGTACGAACAATTATGGGTTGGAGAGTTGAAACCCACTCGTTGTACTCTCAAAATGGCTGATCGATCAATCACCCATCCAAGGGGTGAGCTAGAGGATGTGTTGATCAAAGTTGGGGAGTTCATATTCCCCGTTGATTTTATTGTTATGGATACACAACCTGTTGCTAATCCACGGAACCAAATTCCGGTGATCCTCGGTCGACCATTTTTGGCCACTTCCAATGCTGTAATAAACTGTCGCAATGGCTCCATGACTCTATCCTTTGGGAAGATATCTAGTGAGTTCAATATTTATAAGATGGGAAGTCTGCCCCCCGTGCCTAAAACTAGCACACGAGAAGTTTGCTCTATTCAAGAAATCACGCAGGAGGACTGTGATCTTGAAAGATTCTTGTTTGATGAAAACAGTTTTGACACCACTAGTGCGTCCCTCCTTGAGCCTACCACCGTTGACACAACCGATATGGATTATGAATGTTTCACTTTTTCGGATGATGACGACTCGCAGCCCGAATATGAGTCTTTTGAATTTTTGGATGAGTTAGTTGAACCATCCGAATCGGTTGTTTGCAGTGATTTCGAACCTCTGTTAGAGTCCTTTGAGTTCGAGGTAGATTCCGCAATGATTCTTTTGCCTCCGAAACTCGAACCCATGTCCTTACCGCCTCACCTTAAATATGCTTACATAGGTGAGAATGAGACTTTTCCCATTATAATATCAGCCTCTCTAGCCTTCGAACAAGAAAACGCTATTTTAAAAGTCTTACAAGATAGGCGGCAAGTTTTCGGTTGGACTATGGCGGACATCGAGGAGATCAGTTCCATTATAATTGAATATCATATGCAATTGATGGATGATGCCAAGTCAATAGAGGACCCACAGAAACATTTTGGGGGTATTGTGGTTAGTCAACCTCCTCCTTTAGAAGTTGAACCACCCCCATTTCTTTTAAGAAGCTACGAGAATGCCAACATTCCACTGATTGCTGATCATTCGCATTCTCATTTTGATTCATCACCACCTCCTGTCTATTCACCTCCATACCCTCCATACCACCACTTCTATCTTCCCCAATTCTTTATGGATCGCTACGACTTATTCTTCCACCAACTAATACTCTTTACTGATAAATTTTTCAGCTGGTTGGTGTTAACGTTTGGTCTATGCAAGGTTTGGCAGTAATGTCTAACATAGTTTAAATGAAGTTTGGGGGAGGGCCTTTCTGTATATATTTTTGTTTTTCTTAACAATAAAAATAAAATAAACAGGGAAATGCCAGTATTTTGACCCTCTTGGTTTAGCATGACAGTGAGGACACTGTCAAGTTCAAGTTTAGGGGTATGCTCGGTACATCTTCTTCCTTTGCATTCATTTGTACATATTTTTGCATTTGCATACTTATTTGAAAACCCATAAAAATTGAAAAATTTTGAAAAATTATAAAAATAATTGTATTCAATTTTGGCCTTATTTGACTAGAGTTTGACATATAGGTTAACTAGCTAGGAGCAACTAGATCTTAAACTTAGTAAATTAAAAACCCTAAAAATAACATTCCTTAAAGTTTAACGGTAGAAAGTATATGCCTTGTAGTTTATTTAGAAATAGGCAAATTTTGGGTTCACTTCTTGGACTAAGTCGAAACAAGGGAAGAGTATTGATGTTCTTATTAGAGTATAAGTTTGAAAAATAGTTCCTAGCTTAAGTCTAGATTCTGAAAATATATACCCTACAACTTGCACAATCACGCACCTTGAAACTTGGAATAGTAGAAGAGACCTTGAAATGCTCTTGTCTAAAAGTCCTTAGTACAATGAAAATAAAGAAAAAATTAAAAAAAAAAGTGAATAAAGAAAAAAAAATGGACACTGGTTTTTGTGATTACTTAAGGCTGTAAAAGTAGAAAAATCTTTAGCGAGGGTGCTTCATCACCTAGTGCCTTAGACCAACTGGTTTGGAAGTCACTGCTAAAAGCCTTGGGTATTGCAAAACTAGGAAGTATGCTTTAAAGTGCTAACGCATCTTATAGTCGGTTGTTGATACCTCAAGAAGTATTAACAGTCGCATGAAGGATGTATAAGCAAAATTCAAAATTCACGAATTAATAAGTGCTTTGGACAATGGACGAGAGTACGATTGCTTGATTTGAATTTCTAAGTGTAGGGGTGATATTTACACACACGTGGGGATATGTGATTAGAGTTTAGATAAGAGAAAGGGATGAAAGATAGAACTTGTATCTTTAGTAGAGTTGATAGAAATTCCTAAGTAGAGATGAAACCCTAGAAGGAAGACTTAAGAGATGTCGAAAGCTAAGTAGGTTTACATAACATATATAATCTTAAGTTAAATAATGAGGAAGTGTGAAGAATGTGGGTGGATAATTTGCGAGTCAAAATATAATAGAATTCCTTGTTAGAAAACCTAATTGGAGAACAAAAGTCGAAAGGCTGAATTGATAGGATTTTGTGGGTGTAATCCGCTGAAAACCCTCAGGAGACAACACTCCTCCTACTAGGGACACCTAGAGGTTTAACGGCTTGTTGCACGTGCTCAGTGCAATCGCGTTTCCCTGCGAAAGTGCGGTTAGGTTAGGATTTTAGTGAATAAAAAAATAAGTTTGCTCGAGGACGAGCAAAAGATAAGTTTGGGGCTATTTGTTCAGACCATAATATTGCATTTTTCATTCCCCTATTCTTATCCATTTTATAAATAAACAGGTACTCTTGACGCACGTTTGTTGCATATTACAGGATACAGGCTCTTGGATGCGAATACAGTGAAAAAGACGAAAGTTGATACAGAAAACGGACTTTTGACCAACAAGTAGACGGATCCTAGTCAAGCCTAGACGAAGAACAGTGCAAGGACCAAAATGTCAAAGTGAACGGTCAAAAGATACTTACAAGTTTTTACTGAAGATCTGGAGAAGACCCAGAAGCCAAAGGGAGAAAAGAAGTGAAGAAATAGAAAGCCCAAGAAGCCAAGAGGAAAGCCCAAAAGATTACAGAGCCTAACTCCTTTCTTTGGCCGCGGAACCACGGCCAAACCTAGGCTAGAGCCGCGGTTCCGCGGACATCTAGTGCGCATGTCGGTGTATCTTTCTGGAGTCGGTGCGTCGGTGCGGGGGTTTGGATTTTCCGTGGGCAAATCTGTAATTGCACATGTGCGAGAGTCTGTAACCCTAGTTTCCCTGTTTACCTATAAATTGTAATCACAGATCTGTAAAACTCATGCCTCTCTTTTCATTTAACAAAATTCAGATATGTTCTGTATTACTGCTTGGAGGGAGCCATCAATAAAATTAGTAAGTTATTTTTAATTCTTTGTTTTAATTCTCTTTTAATTTAGAATGTTTTTTAACCCCCTCATGAGCGAGTAATCTCCTCGCTTGTTAGGGTTAGCCTTAGGGAAAGGTTTGAGATATGAGATCTCTCACCCCTTTCATGCCACTCACACCTAAGAATTAGAACTCCATGCATGCACGCACAACCGCTCTCTACGGCACCCTACCCCTCGAGGTAACGGTGAACCGTAGTATAAAGGCCCGGTTGCGCGCGTTTTCCATGGAGGTTAGGGTAAGGATCGATAAAGCTAGGACAAGAATCTAGAGGAAGAAACATCTTCTCAAAAGATTCCAATCCACTTTATTGATAATTACTATAACATCTAATAGATCTAAAATAAGGCATTGAAAGCGGTGAGGGAACCTTTAATCTCCCAACTTCCCCTAAGCCTAACCCTAGCAAGACTTTAGTTTAGATTAATTTAGTTTATTGATAGATCTAGGTTTTTATAGATTTAATAAACCAACCAAAACAACATTTGGAATCAACTCGTAAAAAACACATTAAGAAAATTTCCCATCTCTGTGGATCGACCCGTATTCATTGGCTAGCTGCAAAGCGATGCCGTTTCTGATTACGGTAAACAAGTATTTTTGGACTAATCAATGTCTCCTGCATATTGGGGATAAGGATCTATAGAGATAGATCCAAGAGAATACTGGGATTGTCCCAATCCAGGTACATTGACACCATACTAAAGAGGTTTAGTATGGAAGAATCCAAGCATGGGAACCAACCAACGATCTATGGACTCACTCTCTCCAAAGAGATGTCTCCTAAGACTGATTTGGAGAGAGTACGCATGCAAGGGATACCCTATGCTTCGGCAGTAGGCTCTATCATGTATGCGATGCTATGTACCAGACCCGATGTAGCATACTCACTAAGTGTAGTGAGTCGGTATCAAGCAGATCCTGGAGAGAGTCACTGGACAGCTGTGAAGAACATTCTCAAGTACTTGAGAAGAACTAAGGAGATGTTCTTGGTGTATGGTAACGGAGAACTCCGGGTGGAGTCCTTTACCGATTCAAGCTTCCAAAGTGATAAGGACGACTCTATGTCGCAATCGAGATTTGTCTTTACCCTCAATGGAGGGGCGGTATGTTGGAAGCGTTCCAAACAGGATACCGTTGCAGACTCGACGATGGAGGCTGAATACATCGCTGCCAACGATGCTGCCAAAGAGGCTGTCTGGATGAAGAAGTTCACCACTGAACTTGGTGTGGTTCCTTCCATTGAGCATCCAATACCTTTGTATTATGATAACAATGGAGCTGTGGCTTTGGCCAAGGAACCCAGGTCCCATCAGAAATCCAGACATATTCTGAGGCGGTATCACCTGATCCGGGAGATAGTTGATCGCCGCGAGATCAAGGTCAGTAGAGTTGACACGAAGGACAACACTGCGAATCCACTTACGAAGGCCATTCCCCAGATACAGTTTGAGAGATTATTCGGGATGTTGGGTATGAGATACTACAACAGCTGGCCTTAGTGCAAGTGGGAGATTATTAGTTATATATATGCCCTAGAGGCCATTGTTGTACATATGATGTATATTATGATGGATGCTTGGATATATATAGAGAGGACTTTCTTGCTCGACATGATAGTATGCTATTTGGTTTCACTTTGTCTTAACATGTGACTTGTATTAGTTTACTGTCTTGCTCTCACATGTTGATAAAGCCCTTAGGATATGTACTCGACTACTGGGACTGTGATGAGATCACACTATTGGGGCCAGGGTAGTCAAAGAGTACATCATATAACTGTTCCTAGTCGAGGGTGTGTCGAGACAGGGCATCGATACACCAGAGTAGACTAGCGTATACGCATCTTGACCCATATGATGGGCGATGGATGTTCCCATATCCATCGGTGTTTGAAATCAAAGATGGTGTACGGGTGCTCAGTGGAGACTGGGTACACTGAACGGACTTGCCGAGAAATCCTAGATGGTATTATACCTATCGTCAGATAGCAGTTCTCCGGTGACACTGGTACAAGTTAGTCTGTAGACCCGAGATCGTCATAGAGTCTTGTGTGATTCCCACTGTGCTTTGATTTCCACCTTACCACGTCCAAGAGGGCGTGCAAAACTGTGGCTTTTGGGTACAGTCCCGAATCACATGGAGGCAATGAGCGATAGGAGGGGTTTCGTCTCTCCCGGTATTGGGAGTTGATGTTGTGCAGTGTTCAATTGGCTATAACTGGAAGTCCCTGGCCAGGGCTGATATGGAGTGCTGCTGGTAAGAGTTATCAGTAGTTTCTCGACCAGTTATGAGCCTCACATCGACACGACTTATCGGTTACTGAGGTCTAACGTATACCACCCCTAGACTAGATATGCAACATATCAGACGAAGAGACCGGACTGTACGGGAGTGTTACTGATTGGATTCACAGGAGAATGTACAGGCTTGCTTGTTGATCTTCTGATCGCTCAATACCTGGGTGGCTGTTACGTTTAGCTGACCGCTTGCAGCTTGTGGGTGTTTGATATGATCATCACCTACTGCCGGCGTATTGACGATTCTTTAGAGTCCTACACAGAGGTTTCCTGGCTCAGGCAAAACGGAGTAGGAGCACATATGTGATATGTGCGGGACCGAGAATAATACGATATGAGATACCGTATTCTATTCTCACGATATGAGATATCGGCCGGGTATATGTGATATAACCGGGTCATCGGATCAAGTGTTGATTCGATGAAATAGTACATGTTATATTAGTCGGTTATATGTAAATATAGCCGGGTTATCGGATCAAGTGTTGATTCGATAATTTAATGTATAATCATATATGTGATATATTACGTTACATTAACTAATATAAGCTCGCTTTATTGATTCATTTTCTCACGGGATAATACATTGATATATATGCGATATATGTTAATTGTATTATTTTCTTTTATTACATAATATATTGTATATGTGATATATAATATAGTAATATGTTAGGGTTACAAATTTAACAATGGTTTAGGGTTTAAACTTGGTTAGGGTTTGGATTAGGGTTTGCTTTTGCATGAAGCTTCCATGAAGCTTCATGAAGCTTTGACTTTGTCTTAAGCTTGATATTTTGTGAAGATATTAAGTTAACCCAATCCAAACCATTAACTCTAGTTAACTCTCTACAAGGGTTAACTCCTTCATACTTAACCCTTGGTTAGATTTGTAACCACTACAATAATTCATTGTTCATCACAAAAGGAATTATCCATTCATTCTTCTTCTTCTTCAAGCTTAAGCTTTGAGAAAGCTTGCTAGTTTTTCTTTTTGTGGTGAATAAAAGTGAGAATTTGAAAACAAAAGAGAGCAATATTCCTACTCCATCATCCTCATCTAATCTAGCCAATTAGATTAGGGTGTTCACCTCATTAGAGAGAGAGCTTGAGTTATAGAAACTTCAAGGTAGATCATCGGAGAAAAAGGAGACTACAAGCTAGCATGGATCATTCGAGTTGTGGAGCCTCTCATGAGTTTAGGAGATCGTGGATCGCGGCAAAGGGACTTCTACTCGGAGCTTATGAAGCGAAGGAGCGGACTACAAAGGTTGTAATCCCTCACTTATAGTTGTAAAGATGTTTACTTGCATGTTTAACCCTAATAATCTAGCAAAGATCCCGGCTTTGGGTTGTTCGGCATGTCTAAAATTTTATTCGGGCATGGTTGATGCCTTATGAACCCTTACAAGAGTGCCTAGGATCCCTACAATTCTGTCTTGAACTCTTCGAGAGGTAGTGATGGCTTAGGAAGCAGGTTCAGGTCTGCTGCCTAAGACTTTTCAACTTTATGAGCCGTGAGGGTCTCATAAAGACTTTTCTCCCTGCGAGTCGAGAGGATCTCGTAGGTGTATTTTCTTCTTAGAAATCGTGAGGATTTCTAAGTGTGTTTTCCCTTGGGAGTCGTAAGGATCTCACAAGAGAGTTTTCTCCCTTACGAGTCGAGAGGACCCGTAAGTGATTGATGAGGTTGACATTATCCGCATTTCAAGGAGTCAGAAGTTGCTCTGGGCGTTTCCCACGGGGTCAAGGTTGACTTTTGCCGTGTTCCATGGGGCCAGGATTTGCTCTGGATGCTTCCCACAGGGTCAGTATTGACATTAGTCGTGTTCCGCAAGGACCAGGATTTGCTCTGGATGCTTCCCACGGGGTCAGGATTGACATAGCCATGTTCCGTAAGGACCAGGATCCACTCTGGATGCTTCCCACGGGGTCAGAATTGACATAAGCCGTGTTCCACGAAATCAGGATTTGCTCTGGATGCTTCCCACGGGGTCAGGATTGACATAGCCGTGTTCCGTAAGGACCAGGATCCGCTCTGGACGTTTCCCACGGGGTCAGGATTGACATAAGCCGTGTTCCACGAAACCAGGATTTGCTCTGGATGCTTCCCATAGGGTCAGGATTGACATAGCCGTGTTCCACAAGGACCAGGTTCCGCTCTGGACGTTTCCCACGGGGTCAAGATTGACATAAGCTGTGTTCCATGAAACCAGGATTTGCTCTGGATGCTTCCCACGGGGTCAGGATTGACATAGCCGTGTTCCGCAAGGACCAGGATCCACTCTGGACGCTTCCCACGGGGTCAGGATTGACATAGCCGTGTTCCACTAGACCAGGATTTGCTCTGGATTCTTCCCACGGGGTCGGGATTGACATAGCCGTGTTCCGCAAGGACCAGGTTCCGCTCTGGACGTTTCCCACAGGGTCAGGATTGACATAACCCATGTTCCACGAAACCAGGATTTGCTCTGGATGCTTCCCACGGGGTTAGGATTGACATAGCCGTGTTCCGCAAGGACCAGGATCCACTTTGGACGCGTCCCACGGGGTCAGGATTGACATAGCCGTGTTCCACTTGACCAGGATTTTCTCTGGATGCTTTCCACGGGGTCAGGATTGACATAGCCGTGTTCCGCAATGACCAGATTCCGCTCTGGACGTTTCACACGGGGTCAGGATTGACATAAGCCGTGCTCCACGAAACCAGGATTTGCTCTGGATGCTTCCCACAGGGTCAGGATTGACATAGCCGTGTTCCGCAAGGACCAGGATCCGCTCTGGACGCTTCCCACGGGGTCAGGATTGGAATAACCGTGTTCCACTAGACCAGGATTTGCTCTGGATGCTTCCTACGGGGTCAGGATTGACAAAGCCGTGTTCCGCAAGGACCAGGATCCGCTCTGGACGCTTCCCACGGGGTCAGGATTGACACAGGCCGTGTTCCACTAGACCAGGAAGGGTTGACTTTATCCGCATTTCACGGAGTCAGGGGTTGACTCTTGGTTGTCTGCGCACCGCCGAGTCATGGAACTGGGAATTGCCGCGGTTCCGTTTTGATTGCGTCTGTTGTAATGAGACGAATGTTGAAATGATCTCTAGGCTGTCTGTGCACCATCGAGACTTGGCTCTCCTTTTGATGGAGCCTGGTGGGAAGGTATGGTTACCTTTTTGTTTGCACCCCTGGATTGTATACAGGGATCGATGTGATCTCACCTGTTGGGCAAAAAGTTTCATTTTGTATATTTTTCTTTCCGCGATGCTCTATCATTTCAGCTTTTATATGGCGAAAGTCGCGATTGCTCAATCATTTCGGCTATTTGTTTTATTTACTCGCTGCTTTTTATTGTGAGTTGCCCAATCATTTCGGCTATTTTGCATGCATACCTTTTTACTTGCTGATTTTGTTGCAAGTTGCCCCATCATTTCGGCTATTTTTCTTATACATTTGTGGCTCGTTGGCTTTTCGCTGCGGGTTTGGACACCGATTTCGGCATCAACATCACTACAACTGGGATATTTCCAGGAGCGAATCATCATTTGCCTCTGTCGATGTCGAACAAAGGTGGCTTAGCGAACAGGATTAGGATCCTGTCGACTAAGGCTTTTGACTTCATGAGCCGTAAGGGTCTCATAAAGGTATTTCTCCCTACGAGTCGTGAGGATCTTGTAGGTGCGTTTTCTCTTTAGGAATCGTGAGGATTTCTAAGTGTATGTCTTCTCGTAAGTTGTAAGAATCTTATAAGAGTGTTTTCTCCTTATAAGTCGAGAGGACTTACAAGGGTTGTTCACCGTGTAAATATATCCCTAGTCGCGGGTGGGACTTTGTTAGGGAAACTGTTTATTCGCCCCGTGGATTGTATACAAGGGTTAATACTGAACCACTTGTAGGGCAGCATTGGAGGTTGTGATGGCTTAAGAACAGGTTCAGATCCCTGTAGCTTAAGGCTTTTGAATCTTATGAGCCATGAGGGTCTCAAAGGAGGGTTCTCCTTACGAGTTGTGAGGATCTCGCAAGTGTAATTTCTCCTTAGGAATCGTGGGGATCCCTAAGTGTGTTTCTCCCTTATGAGTCGTAAGGATCTCACGCAGGTGGTTTCTCCTTATAGGGTCGAGAGTACCTTGCAAGTGTCTTTTCACGAGCTTGTGTCCTTTCGGGTTTTCACAAAACTCACCGGTAGCCCTGCCGTTTTTACTCACGGAGCCCTTTTGGGTTTTCATCCGTGCCCATTTTGCTTATGGACATACCGTTTTCTCTCTTCTTCTTTTTTATTTATTTATTTTTTTGTCAGTCTTAGGATGCTGCGATCCGTAGTAGTTTATCGACGTCTCGGTCAATAGCTAGTTTTAGGACATAGTGGTCCATCGTTAGTTTAAGAACGTTTCGGTCCGTCGCCAGTTTTAGGACATAGTGGTCCATCGTTAGTTTAAGGACGTCTCGGTCCGACATTAGTTTAAGGACATTACGGTCCAACATTAGTTTAAGGACATTACAGTCCAACATTAGTTTAAGGACATTACGGTCCATTGCCGGTTACTACTTATAGTGTTTGGGCTTAGGAAGATAGCGAGCGGACATAGGCATCGTCATCTATCGTTGAGCTAGTCCGTGACTCGCCAGGTGTAGTATTTTTTTAGGAAGCGACCGTTTATTGGCCTGAAAGGTCTTTCACCATGCATGTCCCTGAGTAGATAGGCTCCACCATGGTAGACTTTGTCTATGATATACGGGTATTCATAGTTCGGCTCGAATTTCCCCCGCTTGGCACGATTGGGGATCATAGGTCTTTTGACCACTAGCACAAGTTCGCCTTGGCAGAATGTTCTCGGCCTAGTCAATCTCTCATATGAGCTCGTCATCTTTGCTTTATAAGCCTCCAGATTTTGTTGCGCCATGAGCCGGGTTTCATCGAGGGCATCTTGCTCCTCAAGCCGAAGGTGAGCATTTTCTTCGTCTGTTAGCTCGTAGTGAACGGCCACTCATAGAGAGGGTAACTCTATCTCGAGAGGGAGTACAGCTTCTGTGCCGAACACCAATGCATATGGCGTTGTATCCATGGCCATTTTGAACGTAGTTCGATACGCCCAGAGAGCTTCGTGCAGTCTCCCATGCCAGTCCCTCTTATTTCGAGACACCATCCTTTTGACGATTTTTGTCAAGGTCTTGTTGAAAGCCTCAGCTAGACCATTAGCTCGGGGATTATAGACCGGAGAGTATCCCCAGTCTATGTTATGCTGTTGTGCGAAGCAGCTGATTTTATGGCTTCTATAGGCTGGCCCGTTATCGGAGATAATCCGTCGTGGAGTGCCGAACTGATAAATGACGTGTTTCTTGAAGAAATGGAGGATATTCTCCGTCTTCACTTATTTTAGTGGTACTGCTTCTACCCATTTGTAGAAGTAATCAGTTGTCGCCAAAATGAACCGATGTCCTCTGGACGATGCTGGTTCGATAGGGCTGATTATGTCGGTTCCCCACATTTCGAATGGCCAGCTAGCCGCCGTTGGGTGTAGTGGATTTGGATGCTGGTGGATAAAATCCCCGTGAATTTGGCACGAGTAGCACTGCTTCGCGTATTCGAGGCAGTCTTGGATCATCATGGGCCAATAGTAGCCCATCCTTTTGATCTTCAATTTCTTCTTCGGGCCGGCTTGGTGAGAACCTCAGAGCCCGTCGTGAGTTTCCTAGATGACTCTCCTTGCCTCTTTAGGTCCCAGGCATCTTAGCCAGAGAGAATCAAAGGATCTCTTATACAGAGTATCATTGACGAAGGCAAAAGATAAAGCTCGTTTCATGAGCTGATGTCTTGAGGACGCATCTTCAGGCGTTCGACGGGATTTGAAGTAGTCTATAAAGACTTCTCTCTAATCCTTAGCCTTTTCCTGGTCTTTTATTTGTAGGGTCGTTTTCTCGGTAGCTCCTTTTTCTTCAGACGACTCTGGAGACATTTCTGCCGGTGCAAGAACCCGACGGCTTTGCACAACGATCCTCACATCATCGAGGTTCTCGTCGGCCAATTCTTTAGCGAGCTTGGCTAATGCATCCGCCTTGCTGTTTTCCGCACGCGGTATGTTTTCCAGGATGTATGAGGGAATTTGAGTCAGCAGTTGTTACACTCTCTCGCCGTACTTTACCAACTCTGGCTTGCAGGTTTGATAGTCGCCGTTTACTTGGCTAACGACCAGTTGGGAGTCTCCGTATATGAGGAGGTTTTCGATTCCCATGTCGACAGCGATCTCAAGACCTGCTATCAAAGCTTCATATTCGGTTTCATTGTTTGTCCTCGGCTCTGTTAAGGAGAAGGAAAAGCGCATTATCCCTCCTTGTGGAGTCACGAAGAAGAAGCCTACCCCTGATTTGATTATGGGGGTGCTTTGTTTGCGTTTCTTCATGGAAGATGCTCCGTCGAAGTAGAGTTCCTATCGGGTGTCACTCCCTCCTTTATCCCCGTCGATCATGTCAAACGCGTGACGTCTGGAAAGTCGCAGTTCAAGGGAGAATCGGCAGGTATTGGATGCTCGGCGAGGAAGTCGGCGATAGCCTGGCCTTTCACCGCCTTGAGGGGACAATATGTCACCGAGAATTCCATTAAGAGCAGGGCCCATTTAGCGAGTCGTCCTATTAGTATAGCTTTTGACATCAGATATTTGAGTGGATCCACTTTTGATATGAGGTGGACCTCGTGCACCAAAGCGTAGTGTCTGAGCTTCGTTATCGTGAAGATCAACGCCAGGCAGTGTTTTTCGATGGGGGAGTAATTGCTTTCTGCCCCCAATAGAACTCGACTCAAGTAGTAGAGGGCTCTGTCTTTCCCTTGGTCGTTTTCTTGTGCCCACAGCGTGCCTAAAGAACCTTCGAGGGCAGTTGTGTACAGGACGAGAGGTTTTCCTTTAACGGGAGCGGCCAGTACTGGCGGATTCTGTAGGTATTGCTTGATTTCGTCTAGCGCGCTTTGGCATTTGCGATCCCAGACGAAAGGAGTTCCCTTCTTCATCAAGTGACTGTAGGGGCGGCATTTTCCGAAGAGGTTAGCTATGAACCGCCTGATATACGCGAGCTTTCCTTGGAGAGACTGCAGTTGCTTGAGAGTCCTTGGTGGAGGCATTTCCATGATCGCCTTGATCTTCGACGGGTCTATCTCGATGCCTCAGTGCCGTACGATGAATCCTAGGAATTTACCCGAGGAAACTCCGAACGCACATTTGAGAGGGTTCATCTTCAAGTTGTATTTCCGAAGGCGCTGAAATACGGTCTTCAGATGCTTTAAATGTTCCTCGTATGATTAGCTTTTAACTACGAGGTCGTCAATATAGCATTCGACGATTTCATGTATGAGGTCATCGAAGATCTTCGCCATGGCCCTCTGATAGGTGGCACCGGCATTCTTTGGACCGAAAGGCATCACCTTGTAGCAGAATATGCCCAAAGGGGTCCGGAAAGTGGTATGTTTCTGATCCTCGGGATGCCTCTTTATCTGATTGTATCCCAATGAGCCGTCCATGAAGGAGAAAACTTCGTGAGTGGAAGTATTATCTATCATCAGCTCAGTGACCAGTACTGGAAAGTCGTCATTCGGGCAAGCCATGTTGAGGACCCGAAAGTCCACGCATATGCGCACCGTCCCATTTTTCTTCATTACTGGGATGATGTTGGCGATCCAGTCAGGATACTGAACATCTTGGATGAAGCCAGAGTCAATCAGCTTCTTGACCTCGGTGTTGATGCTCATCTCAAGCTCGAGCCGCATTCTTCTCGGTGCTTGTTTGATCGGCTTGACGTCCGGAGATATCGCCAATTTGTGGGCAGCAATTTCTGGATGTAATCCGGGCATCTCGGAATAGTTCCATGCGAAGCAATCTTTATACTGCATGAGCACGTCTTTAAGCGTAGCCTCCTTTTCTTCAGACAACAGTTCACTGACAAACGTCGGCCGTGGGTCATTTGCCATTCCCAAGTCGATTTTTCTGAGGTCATCTGCAGTAGTATGTATCCCATCTTCCAGCTCCTTTGGTGCCGGTGGAAACTTGGAGATCACCTCGTCATCATCGTTTTCGAAGCACCGGGAGAGATCAGCCATATCTTTGTAAGTCTACGGTAGCGCCCCGGCCATCAATCCGAGGCCAAAACGCGGAAACAAAAACTTTTCATAAACTTGAAACTGGCGCTAACATAGACTTTTTCCCGGATCGAACCATTAACCTATAACTAGCAATCTATAAGAGGGTTAGAAAGGCTATACCGATTGATCCGTGTCCTTCGGTCTTTAGCCACCATCTTAAGCTCCTCGCGGCATCTCCGATCTCGCTCGATCTCCAATCTCCTCGTCGTAAAGGGCACCTCATCGATGAATCCTTTTACGGGCTCCCGCTTCGAACCGAAGCAACTCGGACACGAAGTTTGCTAGCCGACGTGTCCAAGGTGAAGTAGAGAATGTGTGTGATCACTTTGTCTCAAGCATCCATTGATTCTCAATTCATGAGAGTGTATGGATGGAGGTTTAAGTGGATGTCATTAATGGAGATAGTGAGCTCAAGAAGAAAGAGGAAGAAGAAGAACTTTCTTTTCTTAATGTGTTGGAATGATAATGTTGTGAGAGCAAGAATGATAAACACAAGAGCAAACCCATTAACTCATGGCTTCCCTCCCTCTCCCCTCTTATCATTTCAACACATTAAACAATCAATAATATGACATATGCACAAATAAAGAGACCATGAGTCATCACTTATGCATGTGTCACAATTAATGCTCCTAATCATGAGTTTGAGCTCATTATTTCCATATGTAAACGTTTATCTAAATGTTTACCACGATAAAAAGAGAATGGTATCTACCAAAGTAAACTCGTGACGGATCACAAGGATACCCCTCACCTGTATATACATACCTGCATCCGCATTCCGACTGAATGCAAATGCGATGAGACTAAAGTAATCCAACAAATCTAATACTAGGATCCGGCTTAAACCAAAGCCCACTAGTATGATCCGTCCGATCATGATCCGTGCACGACTTCACGTATATGATCGAACCCTGCCATATATCATACGGCCTCTACAACGTTTCGCCCGAAACTTAAGAAACTGTCTGTGGGGGACTCTAAAGACTCGTCAATACACTGGCTGTGGATTTAACCACTAGCACGTCAGTGGTACTAGCTGTACGTAATGGGCTACCAGGTATTGACCAAAAGGGAGGCCGATGAGCGAACTCAACCAGAAACCCTACTGAGCCTGTCAGTGACAATATCCGTACAGTCCGGTCCGTTTGTCTATGAGTATCGCATGTCGGGCCTAAGGGCTTGGTAAAAGTCAGACCCCCAAAAGCGGTACAAGTCATGTCGGAGTGTAGCCCAGAATACCCTGAGATACTACTGGAATACCTACCAGTAAATCTCCTGCTTTGGCCAAGGACTTCGTGTAATGGCTCTCCTAGACACAGCACGATCTTACCCCCAATACCGGGAGAGACGAAACCCCTGCCGATCTGCTCACTGCCTCCATGTGGCTCGGGACTGTACCTAACTAAAACCTGTTTGCACGACTCCTTTGAGCCGTGGTAGGGTAGTAATCAAAGCACAGTGGGAACTCACACGAGACAAATGACGATCTCAGGTCGATGAACTAACTTGTACACATGTCACCAGGGAACTGCTATCTGACGTCAGGTATAATACCAACTAGCATGTTCCCGGCGAGTCCTGTCCGGTGTACTCATAACCCAATGAGCACCTGTACACGTCTTAGGTGAACCAACTGACACCAATGGCTTGTGAGACCAGCCACCGCCCCTCGTTGGGGTCTCGATCGTATACACTAGTCTACTATCGGAGTATCGATGCCCAGTCTTAAAACTCCCACGACTAGGGACACTTTAAGGATGTGCTTATGGACTACCCAACTCTCACGTATATGATCGCCATCATACTGCTGGTAGTCAAGCAAGAATCCTAAGGGCTCTATCAATGTGTAATAGTGACATGTAATGTTACCTAAAGCATGTACATGATGATAAAGATAAACCAGATAGCATACCATCATCTTGAGTAAGATTGTCCTACCGGTATAGGTCCTCCCTCAATCAATGCAATCATGTTCCTGCGATCCAATAATTGACTTTGAGGGCACTATATCCAATAATCTCCCACTTACATTAAGGCTAATTATTGCGATGTCGCATACTCACAGCCCGTGTGATATCGAACATCCAACTCCTCTACTAATCAGTTTCACAAAGCTCGTTTGTAAAACTATTGTGTTCGAGAAATAGCCTCAGTGAGTGGATCCGCCCTGATGTTTCTTTCTATGTCTCTCTTTATCTCAAGTTCGCGGAGAAAGCCATCTCCCGAAATGAGCGATATCTGTCTTAGAATATGTATGGATATCTGATGGGATCTGGTTCATAAATGAACTCCAAATCCAGAAAACTTCTTAGACTGTATAGTCAACTGAATTTAATCAGTATCCTGCGCCATGCCTCCCTCAGTATCCCCTTGGACCACATGTCCAAACTACTGCCCCTCGTGAGAGGGAAAACTATAACTCTGACAGTCACTCTGTCATCCAGGTCACCTTGGAAGCCTGAAATGATAACCGTCTCCCGAAGGGGGCTGTTGTTATCATATCCCTAAAACATCTACTTATGTTCTAAAACTGCTTCCGAACGTTTCTCCAGGATTGGATCAATATCAACTTATTGCATCTAGTGTAAAAACAACATCTGGTGTGATATTTGACATCTCATGATTGACTCAATTGCCTAAGTGAGTGATATGTCAATCATGCACATCCCTCTCCCCTTTAGACTGTAAGACACCTTTAGAGAGGGTGACTCCATCACCTGCAGGTATACTACCGTGCCAGGAGTCGTACATTCTAAATACCTTTAGAATACTGTCTAAGTACCCAGATTGGGACACTTCCCAAATCTAGGTCTAAAACCATAGATCTAGTAGCCAGAATATCTGATATAATATCCATATTCTATGTGGAGAAACCACTGTGTGACAACCACAGTATAACCGATCGTAGTATAGGAATTTCACTTCCTACTCTGTGTATGTCTTCCAAATACCAGGACATCACACCCTACTACTTTCTTAACAGATCCATCCCTTATTCTGATGAAGTCAAACCTATGACTGTCACATCAAAAATAGATGATCTATCTCCGCTATATCTGCTCTAGTCTATAAATAGACACAAGCTACTTGTCCACTATGCTTCCGCTGCTCCCACTGACCACAACAACCCTGTAAGTCTACGGTAGTGCCCCGGCCATCTACAGACGCCAAATGCAGAACAAAAACTTTTTAACTGGCGCTATCGTATACTTTAACCCGGATCTTCCATTATTGCTAAACTAACAAACTGTAAAGAGAGTAGAAAGGTTATACGGAACGATCCAAGTCCTTCATTCTTTAACCATCATCCCACGCTCCGTTGCGGCTGCTCCGATCTCGTCGCTCTCCGATCTGCTCGTCCAGGTGGCACCACGTCAACGATTCTTTAAAAAATGCTCCCGCCTCTGACTCGAGGCAACTCGGTCGTCAAGTTCGCTAAAAGAGACGACCAAAATTGATGTAGAGAATGAGTAGAAGACTTTGTCTCGTTCCGTCCAAAGCTATGGACGAACGGTTAATAAAGTTGCCAATTGATTCGGGTGATGGAATGAAATGAGCTATGAAATTTCCATACACCCCAAAACTATCATAATCCTTTTTCTAGCAAGTGAGAGAGAGTGAGATGAGAGGGGGAAGGGGCCGGCCACACTTATAACAAGAAGGGGGGTGAGTGTAGGAGGGAAGTGGTGACCTTAAGAGAAATATCAAGTGTGAACACAAAGTGTGAACACAATAAATGAAAAAGATGAATCACTAATCCTTGTCACCAAAACCATTAATGCAACATATGAGTCATAAGCCTAATCACCACTTCTAGAAACTTCTAGAACCTTCCACACTCATCAAAAGAAAAGATAAATCCGTCTTTAACCGAATGTTAAAAGACGGCTGATAGAAAACTGAAAACTGGCAACTTCCAAAAGAGACCCCGAAACGAATTTCAGGATAACCTCGTAACTGTATAAATATACCCGCATTTGTATTGCGACCGAATACAAATGCAACTGAGACAAAGATATTATATCAACTCAATATAATACTCGGATCCGGCTTAAACCAAAGCCGACCAGTATCATCTGCCCGAAATCTGACACGTGCGTAAACGCACGTGCATTTTCCAAACCCTGCCATAAAACCATACGGCCTCTACAACGTTTCGCCCGAACTTGGGAAACTGTCTATGGGGGACTCTAATGACTCGTCAGTACCCTGGCAGTGGGTTTAACCACAAACCGTCAGCGGCACTAGCTATGCGTAACGGCTGCCCATGGACTGACCTCAAGGGAGGCCGATGAGCGAACTCATCCGGAAACCCTACTGAGCCTAACAGTAACAATGTATATACAGTCCGGTCCGTTCGTCTATGAGTATCGCATATCTGCCAAGGGGGCTAGTAACGTCAGACCACCAATAGCAGTATAAGTTGTGTCGGAGTGTAGCCCAATAACACCCTGAGATACTACTGGAGTACCTACCAGTAAATCTCCTGCCACGGCCACGGGCTTTATGTAATGGCTCTCCTAGACACAGCACGATCTCACCCCCAATACCGGGAGAGACGAATCCCCTGCCGATCCGCTCACGTGCCTCCATGTGGCTCGGGACTGTACCCAAAAACTACCTGTTTGCACGACTCCTTTCAGCCGTGGTAGGGTAGAAATCAAAGCACAGTGGGAACTCACACAAGACAAATGACGACCTCGGGTCGATGAACTAACCTGTACACATGTCACCAGGGAACTGCTATCTGACGATATGTATAATACCAACTAGCAGGTTCCCGGCGAGTCCTGTCCGGTGTACTCATAACCCAATGAGCACCTGTATACATCTTAGGTGATCCAACTGACACCAGTGGCTTATGAGACCGGCCACCGCCCCTCGTCGGAGTCTCGACTGTATACACTAGTCTACTCTGGAGTATCGATGCCCTGTCTCGAAACTCCCACGACTAGGGACCACAATTAAGGATATGCTTATAAACCACCCAACTCTCACGTATATGATCGCCATCATACTGTTGGTAGTAAAGCAAGTTCCTAAGGGCTCTATCAAAGCGTAACAGTGATCAGTCACCTGGACCGTTACACGACTGATAAAGGCAAACCAGATAGCATACTATCATCTCGAGTAAGACTGTCCTATCGGTATAGGTCCTCCGCAATCATTGCAATCACGTACCTGCGATCCAATAATTGACTCTGAGGGCACTGTCTCCAACAATCTCCCACTTGCACTTAAGGCTAATTATTGCGATGTCGACTACTTACAGCCCGTGTGAAACCGAACATCCAACTCCTCTACTAATCTGTTTCACAAAGTCCGTTTGTAAAACTATTGTGTTTGAGAAATAGCCTCAGTGAGTGGATCCGCCCTGATGTTTATTTCTATGTCTCTCTTTATCTCAAGTTCGCGGAGAAAACCATCTTCTGAATTGAGTAATACTTGTCTTAGAATATGTCTGGATATCTGATGGGACCTAGTTCATAAATGAACTCCAAATCCAAACTTCTTAGACACTATCGATCACTGAACCTAATCAGTATCCAGCACCAAGCCTCCCACAGTATCCTCTTAGACCACCTGTCCATAATACTGTCCGTCGTCAGAGGAAAAACTATAACTCTGACAATCACTCTGTCAACCATGTCACCTTTGAAGCCTGGAATGATAATCGTCTCCCGAAGAAGACTGCCGTCATCAAATCCATAGAATATGTACTTATGTTCTAAAACTGCTTCCTTATGTTTCTCCAGGATTGGATTAATACAAACTTATTGCATCGAGTGCAAAAACAACATTTGGTGTGGTACTTGACATCTCATGATTGACTCAATTGCCTAAGCAAGCGATCTTCCAATCATGCCCATCCCTCTCCCCTTTAGTCTGTAAGACACCTTTAGAGAGGGTGACTCCATTACCTGCAGGTACACCACCATGCCAGGAGTCATCTATTCTAAAAACCATTAGAATACTGTCAAAGTACCCACATTGGGAAACTACCCAAATCCAGATCTAAAACCATAGATCTAGAAACCAGAATGTCTGATATTATATCCATATCCTGTCTGGAGAAACAACTGTGTGACGACCACAGTACAACTGATCGTAGTATAGGAATTTTACTTCCTACTCTGTGTATGACATCCAAATACCAGGACATCACACCCTACTACCTTCTTAACTGATCCATCCTCTATTCTGATGAAGTCAAACCCTTGACTGCCACATTAAAAATAGATGATCTATCTCCGCTATATCTGCTCTAGTCTATAAATAGACATAAGCTACTTGCCCACTAAGCTTCCGCTGCTCCCACTGACTACGACAACCCTCCTACCGGGTCTCATAGCCTGGAACAACAGTAGTGTCAAGTCTGGGTAAGCAAGAACCTCCCTGTCACCGTCCTTGAGGCTACCGGAGTACCTCTCGGGTGTCTGAGGTTACCCACCATATCTGCAGAGTGGCAAATGGAATGTCAAACTTGATTGAATCCGTAGGTTCTATTAAATTTTCCATAATCGTTCGCGGTTCTGGAATCACTTCCAGTTCTACCAAACTCCCACTACCGTTTTCTGAAAAAATCCATTTTACTAAAACTGTGGCGAGTCAAGAACAATATCACTATTGATCTTCCAAATGGTAGAAAATCAACCCTCGTCATAGCCAGGGTCAACCCACAAACAGCCATTACAGAAACGTGCCCTGAGTTATCCAGAGTCTGGTTTTAAGCATAAGCTGGACAACTTCCCGTACCTTAACATCTTTTAAGGTACGAACCATTCTATATTCAATACAGAAACTTTGGCACTTATTTAATTGGAACCAGATTCAAATCATGCAACTGTCTCCAGTGCATATCAACTTAATGGAAAGAGGCTAATCAGCATTACTCAACTTAGGAATCCATCCAATTATGAGTAACCCGAAAGAGAAACAAGTTTCTCAAAACCATTACTATCATCTGAATACCAATCATAAGAATCTACATCTTCGATCTCTTTGAAGAATCCCGATACTTGTGACACCTGGTTCTCTACTTTATTCTTATACCCACAACTTCTCAAAATTTAGACCTTGTATTTCTACGAAACACTTGTCTAAAAACTAAAGAAGTCATAAGTAAACAGAACATAGTACGAGGACCTACCCCTTTGTCCTGATGGACACTTGGACAACATACAATACTCTGTATAAGTCCGCTGAGTTAAACAACTCAAAACATGTGCGTCGTAGGTGGAAAACTGTACCCTGGCGATTTCCTCAAATATCACCAATTATAACAAATTCCGATATAATGAGGATAATCACCTAATTCCCAATAACTTACTCCCACTCATCATCTGTAAAACCATACAGATATGAGAATGAAACCTGGTAAATACATACCCTTGGAGTAAGTATCTAATCGGGAAAACAGTTTTCTTTTAACAATGCACTGAAACATGAAAATGTTTCGTAGGGGTATCCTGGTATTCATAGCAATGTCTCTTCCATAATCCAATTCAAGACTTCAACCGTATATTTTATTGCCATCTCTCCAAATCCCTTTATTTGTCTTTAGTCATTACCTTCTGTACACCATCGTTAGGCTAAATGGTTTTCTTCCTTCCCTACCGTTCGGCACCAGCCTATGGTTTGGAAGAAGACTATCCAGTAAGCATAATAGGTGTACCCTCCTTTACCAAGGAGTACTCGCAATTTGAGAGAAGGTGATGATAAAAGACAACTGAATAATACCTTATTCTTTTAAAGGTGAAATAGGAGTGGCGACGATGTACGCGGTTTGGTCGTGAATGATAACAGTCGCAATTTACTTTGCCCTCTTTCTAATCCCTTTATTTTGTCTTTACATATTACCTTCTGTACACCCTACTTAGGCTAATTGGTTTTCTTCATTCCCTACCTTTCGGCACCTGCCTATGGTTTGGAATAAGACTATCCAATAAGCGTAATAGGTGTACTCTCCTAAACCAAGGAGCTCTCGCCACCTGAGAGAAAGTGATAATAAAAGACAACTGAATAAACCAATTCTATTTCTCCTGAACCTTGATCCATCCTTGAAGAAATCCCTCCGAGTTCGTATATAACCATACGATGGATCTATCCAATGGAAGTGGATGTCCGTAGTAATACGGGGTGTTCTGAGAAATGCAAAGGGTAAAAGAAGGAGTGGCAATGACTTATGCAACTCAGACAATCTAAAAGCCAGTATTTTAAGAAGGTTCGGTCAATTTGGTCACTGAGTCATAATCCAGGGTCGGTCAAAGGTCGCAGCCAAAGAGAGAGAGAAAAGAAACACTCTGCGTGCACTCTAACCTAGATAAAAATGGTTATCACTTTAACTAATCTGGAAACCTCCCACTGTACTGTCAAATTCTCCTCCAAACCTAAAAGAAGAATCAATCGGGATCACCCGAAAAGTAAACCAACTCATCAGTGGGAATCGGGATCCAACTTTCATCGCATGATAACGTGACGGAATCCACTCACGTTACTCATACTCCAGAAGGTATGTGCATACTTGGCAAGTTTCAATTTCTTTAGAAACTCCCGATATGATTTTTGCCCCATACTCTTATAACCTTGGCTTTGGTCAAAATGTCATAAGTCATATGCCAAGTTCTACCCGTCACTATCTTGTCAATTTGAACCCACCCGCACATGCCCCTGACTTTGGCCAATCGGCAGAATGACTGTCCCAAACCAACTCATCTATCTATGCAACAAATGAATACCCAGCAGCTGCCAAACACTATGCCTTAACTTTGGCTAAAATGCATAGCTTGAATACTACTGAATACCCAAAAGAAATGACGGAGGGCTACGGCTTGTTTTTGGCGAAAAACCTTTAACGTAACGAACTTGATGTAGGGTTCCTAGGCACTCTAGTGAAGTCTCACAAGTGATCAAACATGCACAAATCAAATTTTACGGGTGCCTACAAACCCGACTACGGATCGTTTACTAGATATTTAGGCGAAAACATAAACTAGTTAACATTTTAACTAAGGGAACGGATATACAACCTTTGTAGATCCGGTCCACCACCTCCACGGCTCCGCAATGAAGTCCCCTCGCTGTCCAAATCATGTCTTGGGCTCTAGCGTCGGCATCATCGAAGAATGGGCGGGCTTGATCGTCGGTTCGATGCCGAAGATGATCTACGTCGAGGCATCGCTAGAACAAGCTCCAACTTCACCAAGTCGGAAAAACTTGTGAAGGAAACACCCTATACTACTTGGCAAGAGGTAGAGGATGAAGAAATAGGAAGTGGGTAAACTTTAGTTTTGGATTTCTCACTAGACTTCATGACTTGCCATTGGAGTAGCAAGCTTTCTTCAATGTTGAAGAAGATGAAGAAGAAGAAGAAGATATGATAAGTTAATTAAAAATGAGATAATTAAATCAATACTTATCATGAATTCAACTATAGTTAAGTGTAGAGAATTAACTTGGGTTAGTTAAATGGTTAGGGTTAAGTTTAAGACAAGAATGAAGACTAAGTCAAAGCTTCAAGAAACTTCAACTAAAAACAAAATAAGCAACCATTCATTTATCTTTTTCATTTTCCAAAATGGATATAAATAAATAAGATAAATGAATAAGTAATCAAAACCCTAATCATTAACTTAAACCATGGTTTGATTCTTTACACTTAACCAAGTAAGCATGTATCATCAAACATGATACAAACATGTGCACAAAACTATATCGCATATACAATGTGCACAATTCAAGTGAGAAAATCCATTTAAAGTGAACCAATACTAGTTAATGCACAGCAATATATCGAATATATAATTATACATTAAATCATTAAATCAACACTTGATTCAATGATCCGGTCATATCGGATATAACCGACTAGTATCATATGTATCGGCTTATCGAATCAATCCTTGATTCGATAACTAGGTTATATCGCATATAACCAATCGATACATAGATCGCGAGAATGGAATACGGTATCACATACACGCATTATTCTCGGTCCCGCACATATCTCATATGCGCTCCTATTTCGTTTCGCTTGAGCCAAGAAACCTCTGTGTAGGACTCTAAAGACTCGTCAATACGCCGGCAGCAGATGATGATCATATCAAGCATCCACAAGCCGCAAGCGGTCTGCCAAACGTAACGGCCACCCGGGTATTGAGCGATCAGAAGATCGACGAGCAAGCCCGCTCACACTCCTGCGAATCCAACCAGTAACACTTACCGTACGGTCCGGTCTGTTCGTCTGATATGTCGCATATCTCGCCTAGGGGTGGTAAACGTCAGACCCCAATAGCTCGATAAGTCATGCCGACGTAGGGTCCATAACATTCGTGAAACTACTGATAACACTTACCAGTATATCACTGCAACCCTGGCCAGGGATTTCCTGTTATGGCCAGTCGAGCATAGCACAACATCAACCCCCAATACCGGGAGAGACGAATCCCCTCCTATCGCTCATTGCCTCCATGTGAATTGGGACTGTACCCAAAAACCACCTGTTTGCACAACTCAGTAGAGCCGTGGTAGGGTGGAAATCAAAGCACAGTGGGAGACACACAAGACTCTATGACGATCTCGGGTCAACAGACTAAGCTGTACCAGTGTCACCAGAGAACTGCCATCTGACATGAGGTATAATACCATCTGGGAGTTCTCGGCGAGTCCGTTCAGTGTACCCAGTCTCCACTGAGCACCCGCATACCATCTTCGATGTCAAACACCAATGGATATGGGATCATCCATCGCCCATCGCATGGGTCGAGAAGATATGCGCTAGTCTACTCTGGAATATCGATGCCCCGTCTCGACATTCCCTCGACTAGGAACATTTCAAGGATGTACTCATGGACTACCCAGGCCCCACTAGTATGATCTACATCATAGTCCTGGAAGTCGAGTACACATCCTATGGGCTTTTATCAACATGTAATCAGAGAGACAGAAAGTATACATGTTAAAATAAAGTGCAACCAGATAGCGTACTATCATGTCGAGCAAGAAAGTCCTTCCTATATATGTCCCAGCATCCACTACAATATACATCCAATGTACAGTAATGGCCTCTAGGGCATACATATAACTAACAATCTCCCACTTGCACTAGGGCCATCTGCAGCAGTGGTTGCAGTATAACATACTCAACCATCCCCTAAAAGTCTCTCTTTGGGAAAAAGGCCTTCGTGAGTGGATCCGCCGTGTTGTCCTCTGAGTCTACTCTCCTAACCTCGATCAACCTGGAGATCAACTATCTCCATGATCAGGTGATGCTTCCTCAGAATATGTCTGGGTCACTGATGGGACCAGGGTTCCAGGGCCTAAGCCACACTTCCATTGTCATACAATGGCAGGAACCAAGTTCATCTTATGAACCAATATACACCCAAACTTCCTCTTTGGTAGTATCTACAATAGCGATGTTACCAGCCTTTATCGTCTAGTTTGCCACGGTATCTAGCTTGGAACTCTTCCAACATACCGTCCCTTCACTGAGGGTAAAGACAGTGCCTGTGACTGACATTCAGTCGTCTTTATTACCCTGGAACACTTCCAGTGATTCTCCCCAGGATCGATTGATACCATCTCACTACATCTAGTGAGAATCCTAGCATCCAATTACATCTATCTCATAGATGAAAACTCAGGATTTAGGAGGTATCACTTTGATCCTATTTGGAGAATCCTTGTGATAATAGGAGATTGACCGATCGTAGTATAGGAAACTCTCTTCCTATCAAGAGTATGTTGTCTTCGTACAATACGAGGATGACCACCTTACTCTCTACTACCCTTTTGTATATACAAGGTTCATCTACCATTTTGATGAAGTCAAACACTTTGACTATCACATCAAAACAGACGTCCCAACTCCGCGATGCCTGCTTCATCATGTAAAAGCAACTTGCACACGTTTCCGCTGCTCCCACTGTTTACGAAGACCTCTGGCTGTGTTCTTATAGACGTTCTCTTCTAAATCAGTATTTAGAAAAGCAGTCATGGCACCCAACCGCCAGATATCGTAGTCATGGTATGTAGCCGTGGTAAGTAGGATCTGGATAGACTTAAGCATAGCTACTGGAAAAAGGTTTCATCATTATCCACGCCTAGTCGATGACGAAAACCTTTAACAAGTCTAGCTTTGAAAGTCTCAACTTTTCCATCTATACCAAGTAATCTTCTCAAGATATACTTGCTCCTGATGGGGATTTAACCCTTCAGATATAGCAGCTAAAGTCCATACTTTGCTGGTGTACATGGATTCCATCTCAGATCGCTAAGCATCCAGCCATTCTTACAGAGTCCCTACTCTCGATGGCCTGCTCGAAACTAGTTGGGTCATCATCTCATGATGCATTCCTTGCTCCCACTGTCATTGAGAAACTGAGGTATCTCTCAGGCGGATGAGGAACCCTACTAGATCGGCGGAGAGGTTGAGGTTCGTTGGAATCTACTGAATCCTTTGGTTCTACCAAATTATCTGCTGTAGTTTGTATAGCTGGAACCTTTCCAGTTCTACATTACAGACTTTGCCTCGAGTTTGTCTGGATTTTGCTTTTGACATAGGCCGGATAACCCCAAATCTTAACTATCTTAAGATATGGGCTCTTCCCTTTCCATATCATATATGAAGCGGTAGGCAGCTGATTTGATTGGAACCCTATTCAATAGGTATGCAACTTCATAAGTGCATAACTCCCAAAAGGAAATAGGTAACTCAGTAGTACTCATCATAGAGCACACCTTATCATATAGGGTGTGATTGCTCCGCCCCGAAATACCATCGTGCTATGGTGTATACGGAGGAGTAATGCTGAGAGAGAATCTTATTCTCCTTTAGAATAGTCCATCATTTTCGTGCTCAGGTATTCTCCTCCCTGATCTCATCATAGGACATAATACTTATACCCGTATTCTGGTTCTCTACTTCCAACTTATATTCTGTGAATACCTCAAAAGGTTTGGACTTATGTTTCAACAGGAACATACGACTGAATCTTGAGAGATTATCAGAGAATATAATGAAGTATGAAGAACCAGTCCTGGCATGTGTAGACAGGAGACTTTACATACATCATCATGTATCAGTCCCAAGAGTTCACTAACTCTTTCTCTGTTTCCATTAAACAGAGCTATGGTCATATTATATTTGTGGCATGACTGGCAAGTTTCACAAGATGTAAATTCAAACTGATTTAAATATACATCTAAATGTAACTTCAGCCAGTCGGGTCGCATTGATGTGACCTAGTCTACAATGCCTCAAGAAGGATTCGTTCATCTCTGAACTCTTCCTCTTGTGTGTGTTCTGTATACTAGGAACTGTAGTTTGATTTAGAACGTCAATGCTTTTAGATAACGTGCCTGAACCGATCAACTTTTGATATAGGAAATGTTCAAAACATTATCCAACAATACAAAATTATATCCTTTCTTTACTAATAAAGAGACTGATATGATTTTGTATATCAGGTTCGGTATCTAATAGCATTTGTTCAGAATCAATGTATTCGTAATACAGGGTGACAGTGACCAACAGACTTGGCTGCAACACTTGCCCCGTTTTCTGTCTCATGAAACTTATCACCAGTTCTCAGTTTTTCTACCCTTTTGTAGCCCTATGTAACAGATTACATATCTGGGATCCTGATCCGGTATCATATACCCAGGATTCAGAGGATACTGAGAAACAGTTCTTTGTAATGAACACACCCGAAGGAGATGCATCATATGCACTTTCCTCGTTTGGGCGGCATAGGAATTCTGGTATTCCCCTATTTCCTGCTCTGTCTTATAACAATTATAAGTTAGAGCGGGACCAACGTTCCCCAGCTCAGTATAACAAGCGGGTTCGGTCAATACATCCGTATTATTATCTTGATTAAGGCGTGATATGGTCGCTACCAGGAGAGAGAGAGAAGAAAACACTCTGCATGCGCTCTTGCAAGATCAGATTGGTTATATATTTTATTTAATCAGGATGGCTCCCACTGTTTTTATCAAATCTTCCTTCAAACCCTAAAAGGAAAGACTAGCCGGGATTAATTACACTCTACAAGTTCGCCAATCTTTCAGCCAGGCCAGTGTCGGTACTTTGAGGGAGGTTCCCCGTTCTTTCGCACGGACCTAATTACTGTAAACCTCGTTTTCCCAGAGGCGTAACCCCGTTGACACTTTTCTAGACACCTACTTGATCGGCTAATTGTAAAGTGCAAAACTCTCCCAGGAGTAACAATTACTCGCAGTGGGTATCGAGATCCAACTATCACATAGAAGGTATGCAATCTCATTGCAAATTTCAACACTTGAAACTCCCGATAAAGGTTTTTACCCCTAGCACCTATGACCTTAACTATGGTCAACAAATCATAAGTACTAGTCAAGTTCTACCCGTCATTTCGTGATTAATTAGACCCACCCACATGACCCTTAACTAAGGTCAACAAAGTCACGCGACTGTCCTAACTAATCGCATCATATGCGGTGTAGGAAGACATCACTTAGCTACCGTACACTGTGCCTTGACTATGGTCAACAAACACAGCACGAATACTAAGTACTCTACTTCCTAAAACGACGGAGGGTTGCGAATGGTTTTTGTGAAAACCTTTAACGCTTTGAACTTGATCTCGTTGCGGAATCAAATGGTTTTTAAATGGAATGTTTTTGAGGCTTTTCTAGTTTTGCTAAAGGGATCACTCCCGATGAAGGGATCGTCGGCCCTTTCCTCGTCGAATGAGGTGCGGGATATATCATATATATCACTGTGCAAAGCAGAAACCATAGAAGCGATCAAATACAAACCGAGTGTGTAGCATCTGCCAGTTATTGCTAAAGGAGTCACTCCCGGTGAAGGGATCTCGGTCCTTTCCTCATCGAATAAGGTGCAGGATGTTCTATAATGAACACCGCGATGCAAAACAAGAACTGTAGCTACCTGTTTTATTTTTAAATTCGATTCCACAACATCAATTAGGTTTATTTTCTTTCATTAATCTCATTAATGAATATCCCATCATTTTAAGTTACCTAAACATCACAGATAGATATGACGTACACTTATGCCATCCGCATTCGCCTCGATGTCCCCTCGTGCACCGTTAGGTTAGGTAACTAACGGCAGAGCGGGGCAGGGCTAGCGCGGGTGTAAAACATAAGCAACGTCTATATAATATATCATATATACTATATATAATATCTGTCACAGAACATCACATGATCACAGATAAAACACAGCAGAAGAAACATATGAAATATTGGATATACTAGGACGTCCGTGTTTTCAATACGAGCCAGTATAAAACACGGATTCCACGGTCGTGATGAATAGCCAATCCCACACCCCTAGACCCCTACGAGAGCGGCAAGCAACCCTACCAATTCTAGGGTTAGGAGACCCGGACTCGACTCCTCGAGTTGGTCTCCCTCTGGACCCCAGAACCCGGTTACTTGTGCTCCCCTCCTTGGGTCTATCCTAATGCGGAAAAGTAAATAATATACAAACGGTGACTACTCCCGCAACCTGGAAGTGCCCCAATAAAAGAATATTACATACAAGTTTTTACATGAATGAAAATGAAAAACACTCATCTCACATAAAAACCCCCCGGCTATTCAAACACGACGATCCAATATAACATATCCAGCAACACATAACATCACATGTCATCAACGTAAGTAAATATGCGCATCCCAATTGTCGTTGGCATATAGCAACGAAACCGGCGACATCACATATTACACTTACGGTCACAGAAAAGAAAGTGTAAAACTACAACAGTTGGAATCCGCAACCTCTTTAGACATCACATGCCTAATCAAATGAATTACTTAGACATCGCATGCCTAACAATTATAAACCCCGCATTTTAGTCTCGTTATCGAAAACACTTTTCAATATCAAGTCGGGCAATTCAACAAGATTCCCGAAAAACTGATCGAATGCTCGTCGCAAACTTTAGTAGGCGGCCGCACCCCTGATACCGTCGACGAAGTGCACCAAGGCGGAACACCGCTGCCGCGAGCACCCGGACGGATGCTTTCGGCGACGGGGTTCTCCTACAGTCACTTGGTCGGGGCTATGGGGTGAGGCTGTCTATTAAGTTTACCCGGCGAGTATCCGCGTACGCTACGTGATTGCAACGGACTTTTGATCACATCAAAATTCCGTGGCAACCGATCAAATGAGACTAAACTGCTATGTTTATAACTTTCATTCAGTTATCTCATAACTTCTTGTGAATTCCAATTATTGTATCACATTCCGGATAAATAGAAAATGTTAAACTTTCCGATCGAACAATCGAACACCCAAGTTTTCCCGATACAGATCAACACATGAAACAAGTCTAAAAACATTCAGTTCGTGCCTCAGTACCAACGGTCCAGCCGTAGAAGGATCAAGCCAACGCCTCACATGTGGCACGCCGTACTGCCCCAAACCCGAAGGTTCAAAGGGTAGTTCAAGACGGTCACATAATCGAGTTAAGGTTTGTTGTCTTCTAGAGGGACCATCGTGTTACTTTCACTACTTAGAACGTGATTAAACTACAGAAATATCCAACACTTGGAAATTTCCCGACAGGGGAAAAATTGGGTATTTATATCCGGTCGAACTTTTTAACATATTCAAAAAATTATCCGGAACGACACATAGACAAAGTTTGACAATCCGATCGAATGTATGAACTCCCAATACAACCCAAAATACTCAACTCTTGATTTCAGATTAAAAATTCCCAGAAAAACCAGCACTGAAAAATAGGAGTTACTGTGCAAAATTCAATGGCAGATAAGACAAAAGTGCGGCGGAAGCGCCGCATTATCACGCTAATGCCGCGGTTCCGCCGCACTTTAGAAAGATCATTAGGTAATTTTTGCATCGTAATTCTTAGATTTACCTGCTTGTTTTTCTGCATATTTTTAATTTGCAAAAATCCATATTTTACAAAAATGTCCAGAGAGCATTTTAAAGTCGGGGTTTCGGGTCGATCGGACTTCTAACTCCGTCTACGCATCGCCTAAGGCTCTAGCTAGTCTCTGATACCACTGTAGGGTTCCTAGGTACTCTAGTGAAGTCTCACAAGTGATCAAACATGCACAAATCAAATTTTACGGGTGCCTACAAACCCGACTACGGATCGTTTACTAGATATTTAGGCGAAAACATAAACTAGTTAACATTTTAACTAAGGAAACGGATATACAACCTTTGTAGATCCGGTCCACCACCTCCACGGCTCCGCAATGAAGTCCCCTCGCTGTCCAAATCATGTCTTGGGCTCTAGCGTCGGCATCATCGAAGAATGGGCGGGCTTGATCGTCGGTTCGATGCCGAAGATGATCTACGTCGAGGCATCGCTAGAACAAGCTCCAACTTCACCAAGTCGGAAAAACTTGTGAAGGAAACACCCTATACTACTTGGCAAGAGGTAGAGGATGAAGAAATAGGAAGTGGGTAAACTTTAGTTTTGGATTTCTCACTAGACTTCATGACTTGCCATTGGAGTAGCAAGCTTTCTTCAATATTGAAGAAGATGAAGAAGAAGAAGAAGATATGATAAGTTAATTAAAAATGAGATAATTAAATCAATACTTATCATGACTTCAACTATAGTTAAGTGTAGAGAATTAACTTGGGTTAGTTAAATGGTTAGGGTTAAGTTTAAGACAAGAATGAAGACTAAGTCAAAGCTTCAAGAAACTTCAACTAAAAACAAAATAAGCAACCATTCATTTATCTTTTTCATTTTCCAAAATGGATATAAATAAATAAGATAAATGAATAAGTAATCAAAACCCTAATCATTAACTTAAACCATGGTTTGATTCTTTACACTTAACCAAGTAAGCATGTATCATCAAACATGATACAAACATGTGCACAAAACTATATCGCATATACAATGTGCACAATTCAAGTGAGAAAATCCATTTAAAGTGAACCAATACTAGTTAATGCACAGCAATATATCGAATATATAATTATACATTAAATCATTAAATCAACACTTGATTCAATGATCCGGTCATATCGGATATAACCGACTAGTATCATATGTATCGGCTTATCGAATCAATCCTTGATTCGATAACTAGGTTATATCGCATATAACCAATCGATACATAGATCGCGAGAATGGAATACGGTATCACATACACGCATTATTCTCGGTCCCGCACATATCTCATATGCGCTCCTATTTCGTTTCACTTGAGCCAGGAAACCTCTGTGTAGGACTCTAAAGACTCGTCAATACGCCGGCAGCAGATGATGATCATATCAAGCATCCACAAGCCGCAAGCGGTCTGCCAAACGTAACGGCCACCCGGGTATTGAGCGATCAGAAGATCGACGAGCAAGCCCGCTCACACTCCTGCGAATCCAACCAGTAACACTTACCGTACGGTCCGGTCTGTTCGTCTGATATGTCGCATATCTCGCCTAGGGGTGGTAAACGTCAGACCCCAATAGCTCGATAAGTCATGCCGACGTAGGGTCCATAACATTCGTGAAACTACTGATAACACTTACCAGTATATCACTGCAACCCTGGCCAGGGATTTCCTGTTATGGCCAGTCGAGCATAGCACAACATCAACCCCCAATACCGGGAGAGACGAATCCCCTCCTATCGCTCATTGCCTCCATGTGAATTGGGACTGTACCCAAAAACCACCTGTTTGCACAACTCAGTAGAGCCGTGGTAGGGTGGAAATCAAAGCACAGTGGGAGACACACAAGACTCTATGACGATCTCGGGTCAACAGACTAAGCTGTACCAGTGTCACCAGAGAACTGCCATCTGACGTGAGGTATAATACCATCTGGGAGTTCTCGGCGAGTCCGTTCAGTGTACCCAGTCTCCACTGAGCACCCGCATACCATCTTCGATGTCAAACACCAATGGATATGGGATCATCCATCGCCCATCGCATGGGTCGAGAAGATATGCGCTAGTCTACTCTGGAATATCGATGCCCCGTCTCGACATTCCCTCGACTAGGAACATTTCAAGGATGTACTCATGGACTACCCAGGCCCCACTAGTATGATCTACATCATAGTCCTGGAAGTCGAGTACACATCCTATGGGCTTTTATCAACATGTAATCAGAGAGACAGAAAGTATACATGTTAAAATAAAGTGCAACCAGATAGCGTACTATCATGTCGAGCAAGAAAGTCCTTCCTATATATGTCCCAGCATCCACTACAATATACATCCAATGTACAGTAATGGCCTCTAGGGCATACATATAACTAACACTTGATATCGCTGAAGGAACCTGATAGCTTTTTAAAATATAGTGGCGAAAACCTTTTGCTAAAGAGGTCACTCCTGGTGAAGGGATCTCGGCTCTTTCCTCGTGGAATGAGGTGCAGGATATTCCACTGAATACCGCGATGCAAAGCAACTTGTAATCGACTATAGTGAAGTTATTATCCTGACGCAAACTTCTGCCCAAGGGGTCAGTCCCGGTGAAGGGATATCGGCCCTTGCCCCGTCGAATGAGGTGCAGGATATTCCAACCGAATACCGCTATGCAAAACAAAAGGAAACGTCTTTGCAATAACACTTTTTAAATTTGTTCCAACAACTGCCAAATAGGTTTGCTTTACTTTGCATTGATCAGAATCAACGCAGTCCCATCATTAATCACACCAGAAAAGAACGAAAATAAAATGTACGTATATGCCATCCGCATTCGTCACTGGGTCCCGTCATCACCCGTTAGGTTACTTAACTAACGACAGAGCGGGGACTGAACTAGCGCGGGTGTAAAACATATACAACATCTAATAGTATATAAACCAATATACAATAATCGCTCCAGGCGTGATAATATGCAACATTACAGAAAAGTAATAAGCATTACAGAACAATACAGATAATCTGGGATCCCCGAGTTTCACAGAGCCGCTGCTGAAACCCGACGTTCCCCTAGTCGTGTGGATAGCCTGTGCAATGAAACTTAGACCCCTACGGGTGTGGCAAGTTACCCGCCAAAAACCTGAAGCGAGGCAGCCCCCTACAGCACAGTGAATGGACCACCCTTCACTTCACGGAATCCGGTAGCTTGAGCACCCCTCCTTGGGTCAACCTGAACCCCCTACGAGTACGGCGAATAGTCTACCAACTCTAGAGTGAGGCCCCTCTACCTCTCAAAGCCATGAGATGCGGACCCGTTGCCCTCCAGACCCGGCTATCCGTGCACTCCGTCGCGGGGTAAACCTAGTACAGAAAATAAAAAAATATGTACAACGGGTACATCGACCGCAACCTGGTCGCGCCCCAAAAGAATATTATATAACAGGCAGTGACGGCAGTCCACATGTTGGACGCTCGCCCCGCAATATCAAATGTACAAATAAATCCAAACTGCACTACCATTGCACACTGCTATCCACCACGACAAATCCGCAATATCACAGCACAACACAGAACATCAACGCGAATGTCACGTTCGCAAACCCGTCTAAAAGAACTATAGCAATCAGACGCGGTTTACCGATCAAATGACATTCCCGGTCGGAGATATAATGTAAGTACTGTAAACTAACATGTTTAAATTTCGATCGACTAAATATCATGAAGTGGGCCCCACGAACATCTGTTGAATAGTAACAAAATCTGGGCCCAAAAGATATATACCAAAAACCTCAAAATCCAGATAAGAACCCACTGTGCAAATTTAGGGCCATGATCTCGCAGAATGGCCGCGGATGCGCGGTCAAACCAAAGGTTTGACCGCGATTCCGCGGCGGTCTTGTCGAATCATGTGCCCAAATTTGTACGGTGTGCTTATAAAACCCTGCACAGATTTCTGTGATATGTAAAATAATTTTTGGAACCCTTTAAAAATCAACAGAAACTGTGAACTTGAAATTTTGCAGTTTTTGATATTCGGTCCGATCAATATTTTAAACGTGTTAGCACAAGTTAGTAAAGCAAAATGGTGAGGCTCTGATACCACTGTAAGTCTACGGTAGCGCCCCGGCCGTCTACAGACGCCAAATGCGGAACAAAAACTTTTTAACTGGCGCTATCGTATACTTTAACCCGGATCTTCCATTATTGCTAAACTAACAAACTGTAAAGAGAGTAGAAAGGTTATACCGAACGATCCGAGTCCTTCGTTCTTTAACCATCATCACACGCTCCGTTGCGGCTGCTCCGATCTCGTCGATCTCCGATCTGCTCGTCCAGGTGGCACCACGTCAACGATTTTTTAACCGGGCTCCCGCCTCTGACTCGAGGCAACTCGGTCGTCAAGTTTGCTAAAAGAGACAACCAAGATTGATGTAGAGAATGAGTAGAAGACTTTGTCTCGTTCCGTCCAAAGTTATGGACGAACGGTTAATGAAGTTGCCAATTGATTCGGGTGATGGAATGAAATGAGCTATGAAATTTCCATACACCCCAAAACTATCATAATCCTTTTTCTAGCAAGTGAGAGAGAGTGAGATGAGAGGGGGAAGGGGCCGGCCACACTTATAACAAGAAGGGGGGTGAGTGTAGGAGGGAAGTGGTGACCTTAAGAGAAATATCAAGTGTGAACACAAAGTGTGAACACAATAAATGAAAAAGATGAATCACTAATCCTTGTCACCAAAACCATTAATGCAACATATGAGTCATAAGCCTAATCACCACTTCTAGAAACTTTTAGAACCTTCCACACTCATCCAAAGAAAAGATAAATCCGTCTTTAACCGAATGTTAAAAGACGGCTGATAGAAAACTGGAAACTGGCAACTTCCAAAAGCGATCCTAAAACGAATTTCAGGATAACCCCGTAACTGTATAAATATACCCGCATTTGTATTGCGACCGAATACAAATGCAACTGAGACAAAGATATTATATCTACTCAATATAATACTCGGATCCGGCTTAAATCAAACCCGACCAGTATCATCTGCCCGAAATCTGACACGTGCGTAAACGCACGTGCATTTTCCGAACCCTGCCGTAAAACCATACGGCCACTACAACGTTTCGCCCGAACTTGGGAAACTGTCTGTGGGGGACTCTAATGACTCGACAGTACCCTGGCAGTGGGTTTAACCGCAAACCGTCAGCGGCAGTAGCTATGCGTAACGGCTGCCCATGGACTGACCTCAAGGGAGGCCGATGAGCAAACTCATCTGGAAACCCTACTGAGCCTAACAGTGACAATGTATATACAGTCCGGTCCGTTCGTCTATAAGTATCGCATATCTGCCTAGGGGGCTAGTAACGTCAGACCTCCAATAGCAGTATAAGTCGTGTCGGAGTGTAGCCCAATAACACCCTGAAATACTACTGGAGTACCTACCAGTAAATCTCCTGCCACGGCCGTGGGCTTTGTGTAATGGCTCTCCTAGACACAGCACGATCTCACCCCCAATACCGGGAGAGACGAATCCCCTGCCGATCCGCTCACGTGCCTCCATGTGGCTCGGGACTGTACCCAAAAACTACCTGTTTGCACGACTCCTTTCAGCCGTGGTAGGGTAGAAATCAAAGTACAGCGGGAACTCACACGAGACAAATGACAACCTCAGGTCGATGAACTAACCTGTACACATGTTACCAGGGAACTGCTATCTGACGATATGTATAATACCAAGTAGCAGGTTTCCGGCGAGTCCTGTCCGGTGTACTCATAACCCAATGAGCACCTGTATACATCTTAGGTGATCCAACTGACACCAGTGGCTTGTGAGACCGACCACCGCCCCTCGTCGGGGTCTCGACTGTATACACTAGTCTACTCCGGAGTATCGATGCCCTGTCTCGAAACTCCCACGACTAGGGACCACAAATAAGGATATGCTTATAAACCACCCAACTCTCACGTATATGATCGCCATCATACTGTTGGTAGTAAAGCAAGATCCTAAGGGCTCTATCAAAGTGTAACAGTGATCAGTCACCTGGACCGTTACACGACTGATAAAGGCAAACCAGATAGCATACTATCATCTCGAGTAAGACTGTCCTACCGGTATAGGTCCTCCGCAATCATTGCAATCACGTACCTGCGATCCAATAATTGACTCTGAGGGCACTGTCTCCAACAAACCCTCTGGCAGAATCATATACACGTGCACTTCTAAAGTAAACTATAGATCGACGCTATACTCATCCTCCTGTCGGGTCTCATAGCCTGTAACAATAGTAGTGTCAAGTCTGGGTATATAAGAACTTCCCTGTCACCGTCCTTGAGGCTACCGGAGTACCTCTCGGGTGCCTGAGGTTACCCACCATATCTGCGGAGTGGCTAATGGAATGTTAAACCTGATTGAATCTTTAGATTCTTATCAAATTTTCAGTAATCGTTTATGGTTCTGGAATCACTTCCAGTTCTACCATACTCCCACTACAGTTTTCTGGAAAAAAAAATCCATTTTACTAAAACTGTGGCGAGTCAAGAACAATATCACTATTGATCTTCCAGATGGTAGAAAATCAACCCTCGTCAAAGCCCGGGTTAACCCATAAACAACCATTACAGAAATATGCCTTGAGTTATCCAGAGTCTGGTTTTAAGCATAAGCCGGACAACTCCATATACCTTAACATCGTTAATATATGAGCTATTCTATATCTAATATAGAAACAGAGGCACTGATTTAATTGGAACCAGATTCAAATCTTGCAGTTGTCTCCAGTGCATGTCAACTAAATGGAGAGAGGCCGATCAGCATTACTCAACTTAGGAGTGCATCCAAACATGAGTAACCTGAAAGAGAAACAAATTTCTCAAAACAATTACTATCAACTGATTACCATACACAAGTATCTACATCTTCGATCACCTTGAAGAATCCTGATACTTGCGACACCTGGTTCTCTACTTTATTCATATACCTATAACTTCTCAAAACTTGGACCTTGTATTTCTAGCAAACACATGTCTAAGAACTAGAGAGGTCACAAGTACACAGAATATAGTACGAGGACCAACCCCTCTGTCCTAATGGACACTGGACAACATAAAATACTCTGTATAAGTCCCCTGAGTTGAATAACACAAACCCTGTGCGTCGTAGGTTGAAAACTATACTATGGTTATGAAGAATTACACCGCTGTTTAATGCTCCTTACCTAACCATCAACTGATATAGGTAAATGTCATGGACATAATTTCAAAAGGTTATATCTCACTTTATAAAAATAAACGTACGGATATATCAGTTTGAAATTGGTGCATAACAACGGATATTCAAAACCAAATATTTGCCGTCCGGCAAAAACCCAGGCGATTTCCTCAAATATCACCAATTACAACGAATCCCGATATAATGAGGATGATCACCTAATTCCCAATAATTTACTCCCACTCATCATCTGTAAAACCATACAGATGTGAGAATCAAACATGGTAAATACATACCCTGAAGTAAGGACCTAATTGGGAAATCAGTTTTCTATTAACAACGCATAGTAAAACTGAAACATAAAAATGTTTCATAGGGGTATCCGGGCATTCCTAGTAATACCTCTTCCATTATCAGATTCACAACTGTAACCGTATATTTCTTTGCCATCTCTCCAAATCCTTTTATTTGTCTTTACTCATTACCTTCTGTACACCCCTTTAAGCTAAATGGTTTTCTTCCTTCCCTACCGTTCGGAACCAGCCTATGGTTTGGAAGAAGACTATCCAATAAGCGTAATAGGTGTACTATCCTAATCCTAGGAGCACTCGCAACCCGAGAGAAGGTAAAGATGAAAGCCAACTGAATAAACCTTATTCTTATTTCTCCTGAACCAGAATCCATCCCCGAACTGGAACAAGTTCCTTCGAGTTCGTATATAACCATACGATAGATTATCCAATAAACTGTGGATCTTCGTAGTGATACGGGGTGTTCTGAAGAAATACAAAGATGAAATAGGAGTGGCGATGAAATACTTGGTTTGGTCATGAATGATAGCAGTCGCATTTTACTTTGCCCACTTTCTAATCTCTTTATTTGTCATTACTTATTACCTTCTATACACCTCACTCAAGCTAATCGGCTTTCTTCATTCCCTACCTTTCGGCACCTGCCTATGGTTTGGAAGAAGACTATCCAATAAGCGTAATAGGTGTACTCTCTCCTAATCCTAGGAGCCCTCATAACCTGAGAGAAGGTAAAAGGAAAAGACAACTGAATAGTCTTATTCATTCTCTCCAGAACCAGAATCCATCCTCGAAGAAGTTCCTTCGAGTTCGTATATAACCATACGATGGATTTATCCAATGGAATTGGATGTTCGTAGTAATATGGGGTGTTCTGGAGAAATGCAAAGGGTAAAAGAAGGAGTGGCAATGATGTATGCAACTCAGACAATTCAAAAGCCAGTGTTTTAAGAAGGTTCGGTCAACTTGGTCACTGAGTCATAGTCTAGGGTCGGGCCATGGACGCTGCCAAAAAAAGAGAGAAAAGAAACACTCTGCGTGCACTCTAACCTAGATCAGAATGGTTATCAATTTATTTAATCAGGAAACCACCCACTGTATCCTCAAATTTTCCTCCAAACCTGAAAGAAGAATTAGCCGGGAATACCCGAGGAGTAAACCAACTCATCAGTAGGAATCGGGATCCAACTATCATCGCATGATAACGTGATGGAATCCACTCACGTTTTCACACTCCAGAAGGTATGCGCATGCCTGGCAAGTTTCAGTGTCTTTAGAAACTCCCGATGTGATTTTTACCCCATGCTCTTATGACCTTGAAGAAGGTCAACAAATCATAAGTCACGTGTCAAGTTCTACCCGTCATTGTCCAGGTTAATTTGAACCCACCCGTACAAGCCCTTGACGAAGGTCAACAAGGCTGTACGACTGTCCCAAACCAACGCATCTATCTATGCAACAGAAAGGTAACAAGCAGCTACCATTCACTATGCCTTGACGAAGGTCAACAAACATAGCATGAATACTAAGTGCTACCCGTCTGAAATGATGGAGGGCTACGAATGGTTTTTGGCGAAAAACCTTTAACGTAATGAACTTGATATCGTTGAAGGAACCGGATAGCTTTTTATAAATATAGTGGCGAAAACCTTTGCTACAGAGGTCACTCCCGGTGAAGGGATCTCGGCTCTTTCACCGTAGAATGAGGTGCAAGATATTCCAATTGAATACCATGATGCAAAGCAAAAAGTAATCAACTATAGTGAAGTTATTACCCTGACGTAAACTTCTGTCTAAGAGGTCACTCCAGGTGAAGGGATCTCGGCCTTTGCCTCATCGACTGAGGTGCTGGATATTCATAACCGAATACCACTGTGCAAAATAAAAGAGAACGTCTTTGTAATAACAGCTTTTTGAAAAATGTTCCAACAACGTCAAACAGGTTTGTTTAGCTTGCAATGATCCGAATCAATGCAGTCCCATCAATTGATCACACCAATAAAGAACGAAAATATGATGTACGTATATGCCATCCGCATTCGCCACTGGGTCCCGTCATCACCCGTTAGGTTACTTAACTAACGACAGAGCGGGGACTGGACTAGCGCGGGTGTAAAACATATACAACATCTACTAGTATATATATAACAATATATAATAATCACTCCAGGCGTGATAAATGCAACATCACATAAATGTAATAAGCATCACAGAACAATACAGATAATCTGGGATCCCCGGGTTTTATTGAGCCGCAACTGAAACCCGACGTTCCCCTGGTCGTGTGGATAACCTGTGAAATGAAATCCTAGACCCCTACGGGTGCGGCAAGTTACCCGCCAAAACATGAAGCGAGGCAGCCCCCTTCAACAAAGTGAATGGACCACCCATCACTTCACGGAATCCGGTAACTTGAGCACCCCTCCTTGGGTCAACCTATACCCCCTACGAGTGCGGCGAATAGCCCGCCAATTCTAGAGTGAAGCCCCCTCCGTCTCAAAGCCATGAGATGCGGGCCCGTTGCCCTTTAGAACCCGGCTATCCGTGCACTCTACCTTGGGGTAATCCTAGTACAGAAAATAAAATATGTACAGCGGGTACATCGACCTCAACCCGGTCGTGCCCCAAATGAATAATATACAAACAGGCAATGATGGCAGTCCACATATCGGACGCTCGCCCCGCAATATCAAATGTACAAATATAACCAAACTGTACTACCATTGCATCCAGGCTATCCACCATGACAAATCCGCAACATCATAACACAACACAGAACATCAACCTGAATGTCACATTCGCAAATCCGTCTAAAAGGGCTATAGCGATTAGACAAGATTTACCGATCAAATGACATTCACGGTCACAGATATAATGTAATGCACTGTAAACTTTAAACAATATTAGAAAATATCGATTCCGAAATAACCCCCGAATAGCCCCAAACAAACTGATAAAACCATATCCAAACTGGGCCAAATAAACAATACCACTGAACCAACTCCCCAGAGACCAAACCACACCCAAAACACCAACACCTGAAGCCCCTGAAAAACCGGCCTCCTCGGTTTTTGTGGCTACGTGCTTGGCCCAAAACCGAGGGGTGGGGTCCGTATTTGGGGTGTGGTCTTCTGGTGTCTTGAGTAGTCTTCTGCATATGTTTAAATAATTTTTCTGGAACATTTGAAAAACAACAGAAACTAAAACTGCAGTGGCATTGTTCGGGTTTGTTTCGATTTCGATAGATTAACATTGTCTAAAATAAGCTAGCTAAGGTTAATGGCGTGGCTCTAATACCATGTAAGTCTACGGTAGCGCCTCGGCCATCAATCCAAGGCCAAAACACGGAAACAAAAACTTTTCATAAACTTGAAACTGGCGCTAACATAGACTTTTTCCTGGATCGAACCATTAACCTATAACTAGCAATCTATAAAGGGGTTAGAAAGGATATACCGATCAATCCGTGTCCTTCGGTCTTTAGCCACCATCTTAAGCTCCTCGCGGCATCTCCGATCTCGCTCGATCTCCAATCTCCTCGTCGGAAAGGGCTCCACGTCGATGAATCCTTTTACGGGCTCCTGCTTCGAACCGAAGCAACTCGGACACGAAGTTTGCTAGCCGACGTGTCCAAGGTGAAATAGAGAATGTGTGTGATCACTTTGTCTCAAGCATCCATTGATTCTCAACATATGAGAGTGTATGGATGGAGGTTTAAGTGGATGCCATTAATGGAGATAGTGAGCTCAAGAAGAAAGAGGAAGAAGAAGAACTTTCTTTTCTTAATGTGTTGGAATGATAATGTTGTGAGAGCAAGAATGATAAGCACAAGAGCAAACCCCTTGCCTCATGGCTGCCCTCCCACTCTCCTCTTATCATTTCAACACATTAAACAATCAATAATATGACATATGCACAAATAAAGAGACCATGAGTCATCACTTATGCATGTGTCACAATTAATGCTCCTAATCATGACTTTGAGCTCATTATTTCCATATGTAAAAATGTTTACCACAATAAAAAGAGAATGGCATCTACCAAAGTAAACTCATGACGGATCACAAGGATACCCCTCACCTGTATATACATACCTGCATCCGCATTCCGACTGAATGCAAATGCGATGAGACTAAAGTAATCCAACAAATCTAATACTAGGATCCGGCTTAAACCAAAGCCCACTAGTATGATACGTCCGATCATGATCCGTGCACGATTGCACGTATATGATCGAACCCTGCCATATATCATATGGCCTCTACAACGTTTCGTCTGAAACTTGAGAAACTGTCTGTGGGGGACTCTAAAGACTCGTCAATACTATAACATTTCAAAAAAAAAATTAAAAAAAAAGTTTAAAAAAAATTATTTTTGGGAAATTAGATATTAAAATAATAAATTTTGTGAATATGAGTAAAAATGTGAGAATTTGGTTTTAATGATATGGTGTAATTATACATGTATAGTTTTAATAATAATTGGAAAAAATTAATATAATTATTGATTTTGCAGGTGTTTAATGATTCGAATATTTATAAATATTTATCCAATTACTTGTGTACAAGTTTATTTCTAAACTCGATTAATAATTGCTAGATATGCAATAATCTTGTTTATGTGTGATGCATGCCAAATGACATGTTGCAATATGTTTGCATCATTTTTATTTAACCATGACTCATTGTTTATTTTTAAATGGTTATGGAGTTTTTAATTTGGTTTCAAAAAAAAAAAGAATTAGCAATGTGACATAGAGGCATGGGCTCATTCCTTGTCCATTCCCTGCTTTTGACTTTAGATTGGAGAGAGAGAGGAGTGGTGTAGGCACATGCTTATGACCCCTTCACCGTGAACGGGAGAAATTTGTGAGGGGTGAGCTAAAATCTTCAAATCTTCTTCTCTTCTTCATTATTTCCTTCACCTCCTATCCACCTTGCAACCTCCCCAAAAAATTCCACAAATTCCATTAAAAATCAACATAAAATTCCACCAATCCCCAATTAAATCCTTACCCATTTTTCCTTGGACTATCTAGCATGGATCTAGGAGCAAGAGAACCATTTTGGAGGCTAAGTTTGCTAGTGAAATCTACAAATTTGTGAGGTATAATCTTACTTCAATTGTTACCTTGTTAGTATTTGTTGTAATCTAATTTAATTAGGTGTTTGAATATGGTTTAATTGAAAGCTAGAATTTTAAAGAAAGGGTTTTTATTAATTGATCATGGTTAATTGTGTAGTTAACATCTAGTAGGCATGCTAAAACCTAATCTAGTTGCTAATTTGCTAATTGCTACATTTAATTTGTTTTAAATTAAGCTATGTTGCAAACTAGATTTTATGATTAATGAAATTAAGTGAGATTAAAATTTAGTGGATATTGGTGTGGCATAACTAAGATAATTAGTAAACTTTGTGGCCGCTAGAATTGTTAAAATATCTCGATTTGAACTAAAATGGGAATTTATGCTTACTAGGATTTTTAAAGAAATCGATTTGAATTTAGTTTGAGGTTTTGTTGGTTAACCACCTATTTCATATAATATTTTGACTTTTGTGAATTGCGCAATTGGTATGAGTGGGTACTAGTTTTGGTGGTTTTCACGTTTAGTGACCATAGTTGTAGTTTATGGAATTGTCGTGGCGCGTTTCGTGCACCGAGTGTGCGCGTGTCAAGTTAATGCGCGTGGTTGATTGGTATTGATTGTGTCCGTGACTATTTATATTTATTCTTTTGTTTTCCTTGTGTACATTCTTAGGATCGGGTACAGAGGCGTCGGATGTGGCACGGAGATGGCGGAGCTGGAGTCGGATCAGAGTAGTCGAGGCGTCCAGGTGAGTAGATATATATCTACGGGGGGAGTCGGGTGGATGGCGTATAGCACCCCCGCAGTTCGAAGTATAGTATGATATATATTATATATATGATTATGTTGCGAAACATGGATATTTAAGATAGGGTTCATGTTATAGTTTAGTGTTAATAGAAGTAACCTAGCATAACATTTTAGCCGCGAACCCTAGAATAGGTTTATACCCAAACGCGCGCACACACACTTGCATACATTTATATAACTGTGCGTATATATATATATATACACACGTGGGTATGGGACTATGTATATATATACACACGGATTGAGGATAGTACTTGGGATTGGAGATGAGTTGATGAGATTGGGCTTGAGGCCGTGAGATCGGTGATGTGAATTTGGTTCATATTCGAGATACGACTGTATGTTTTAGCGGGTCCTTTCGACGTGGTGTTTTCATACACACGCATGGATATACATAGATGGTATCAGTGTTGTACTAGACATAGATTAGTACCCCGATCATGATATTTGATAAAGAGGATACCAGATGAATAGTGAGATAATTGTGATATTTGACCCGTACCCAGATTTGGGAGGCCGTACGACAGATTTACCGTACGAGCCATATATTGATGATAGATCCGCACTCTTGACTTGAGGATATCATATTATATTAGGGTATCGTATGGGATACTATTGAGACGGGATCACCGACTAATATATATATTTATATGTATCGACTCAGATGTTAGGCGGTTTCCTTAACTTTCGATCAGCCTATTTAGTTTAGTCCGGTAGTTTACTTGTAAATGATAAATTAGACTCGAGTCATACCTATTTCAAAACTAACGAATTGTGGGTATTTTAAAGACAGGCCAAGCGATTCTACGGATATTTCAAAAAGACGTGTCTTTTCTTAAAAACACCGTAGCCCTAATTTTCAAAACCGCACGATTCGTGTTATTTCAAACGGAACCACTGTGAAACTCATATTTTATTAAATGCAGATTAGTTATCATTGTGTTTAGTATTCAGCTCCGGCACATTATTGATGTTCGCTCCGCATCGCATACTTATTTTGTGATTCATATACCGTTATTGATATCATGCTGCTAGGACACCAGCACCATTACCGATGACGCGTATGTACCACATACACTTACTTGCCGGCTCACACACATCTCATCGGTAATTGCCATGTCACGAACACTTTAGAAAATACTATCTCATTGACATAGGTTGTTAGCTAATAATTTAGACATGATATTATTGTACTTGCTACTTCATGCATGTTATTATTCACTGTTATGCCGCACTCATGGATTTTCATGCCTATATTCACTGTTTACATTCTATCGAGGATTTGGATTCGGATTTTCATGAGATTTTCTGGATTTGGGGGAAAACCGCAAAAACATTATAAACTTCTTTTCTCTCTCTTTTTAAATGAAAAGCGCGGTTTTCCCATGATGTATGAGTCGTCCACCATGAGTTTGCTGATGGATTTCGAGACCCGATTCGAGGAGACGGATGAACCATTTCGGGTACATGGTGGACCCGGTAAGGTACCCGGGGCAAGAAGCTCGTGGTGATGACGATGAGCCTGGCAGGGGAAGACTACCGACCGGTGATTTTACCCGACGCGTCGGATATCCGGAGGATACCGTCGTGGTCTTGAGATGGATATTAGGGGCCGGTCTGGACTGACGGCGCTCTAGATAGTGAGATTGAGACATACAGAGATATTTGAGATATTGAGGTAAAGAGATTGCGACACAGAGATATCGAGATATTTGGATACTTGTTTTGTGTCGATGCTAGACACTGTTTATGCTGATTTCATTATAATACCTCATTTTAAATATACAAAAATCTCACTAAGTTATGAAAGCAGTTTCTTCAGTTTCATGTATTATGTTTTCATGCATTCATACCGCATCCATATGATATATTGCTACCTGAGGCACTAACATGGGCACATGGGATTACACTTGGGTTAGATATTTACCCTAACCATTGTTATAGGCTGCAGGTTTTATATTTGAGGATTATATATTATGATCGTATGACCTAGGATTGCGTCATACATGTGATTCCTGTTCGTAGATGTATTCAATTCACGAGTTGGCAACTCACCCCCATTGTGCCACTGTTCTTGCAGGTTTTGCCGTACAGGTTTCATTACGGCTTTGCTGGCAATGCTTCTTTTCGGGTGACTTACTAGTAGGTGGGTTTATTTGTATCGTACCTATCATTATACCTTGTATATTATTATTCTGTTGTATCTAGAAGTTCCATCTACCAAACATGTATTTATTTTAGAGATAGAGACCAGTGATGTTTATTCTTTCGACCTTAGAGTCACGTGTTGTAATTCTATGGTTTTCTTTCTGTTTTGAATTTCCTTTTGAGTTTCGATCCTCGCCTTGGCGTTGTATATTATATTGCTTGCTTGGTTGTGACCGTCGTTTGACGAAGAGCTAGCTCCCTCTTGGGGATGCCTTTTATTCATTTCGTAAACTATTCATGTTGTATCCCGTTTGAGGGCCAGTATTTACAAAGGAGACTCTGCCGAAATTTTCAGGAAATATTTGGAAAAAAAACGCATAATTCGGCTTATACTATTAAAACTACTTGATTTAAAATGGTTTTTCCTTCACTCCACTACTTTTCTTGGTTTGGATTTCTGGGTTTTCGGCTTACTTAGATTACGTACTCCTCGAGACGTTTCGTAGTCTAAGTGCCGGTCATGTTCCGTACTTTCGGACCGTAACAAAGTTGGTATCAAAGCGTTAGGTTTACCTTTGGAGCGTAGGATGGCCCTTGATCGATGGAGTAGGTGACTAAAGTAGAGTGACGTACCGTGGGTATATTCTACGGCATACTTACGATATGTTACTCCACTTAAGAAGCCTTAGGATGTACATTTCTTTGCTCGGTATTATATTCTTTCTTATGATCTAGCCTCATTGGTATCAGTTATGGTTTTGCTGCCACGATTACGGGCAGGGAGAGCTACGGCTAGAGTTGCGGTCAGCACGAGCTCGTTACGAACGAGGACTGACCAGGGCGTGATTCCGGCGACACACGATTGCAGAGATGTGTCTTTTTATTGTGTTTTCGCGCCACGAGCGTTTGATGGATCGCTGTATAAGATTACTCGGACGTACAGATCAGCACCAGAGGATTGAGCCAATGATAGAGGCCTTCCAGATTTTGATGACCGTTGGCGTATTGCTTATTCATGATGATTGAGGCACTGTTCAGCGTACAGACGAGTGAGCCAGTTGTTGCTGTGAACGACGAGATATCGCCCCAGATGTTGGAGCTACTGCAGTACGAGTTGTACTAAGAGATGAGAGAAGGTCGCTAGTTGCCAAGGAATAGATATAGTAAGGGATGATAAATTCCGGACAGTTCGGCAGAGACGAGATTTGGGAGAGACCTCGACAGGACCTTTCTGGGATAAATTACGAGAAGGCTTGGACCCAGGAGTGGTCATGTTATGCACACCAGCAGGCCAGAGTTCAGGATCGTCGACTAGACATGCTATGAGTAACCACGACAGTTGGCCAGAGGTTCTTGGAGGATGTGCTCGAGCGGGACTATTCCGCCATACTTGATTTCGGTATTTTGGGCGATCTATTCGCATGACTGATTTTGATGATTGAGTTTCAGGATATTTGTTTTCATGCACCATGGTTGCACCTGCTGAGTATTTATGATTTCTGCATAGTGTTGCACTTGATATCGTTTTCGTGCCTTGGTTTCTCATGTTTATGATTTTATGGGTTTCATACAGTTGAGTTGATTTTGTGCGTATGTATGCACACGATTTGGTTTTTGCACTCGGTATAATTCATATATGCTTGCAGTGCAGTGATACACATTTTGTGCACTTAGATGCACTGGACTTCGATTTCGATTATGATGTTCGATATTTATTTTGTGCACCTTGTGCACTTGATTGGATTTTGCGCATGTTCGGTGCTTGATATTGGATTTTATGATTTCGTGCATGACGGATGCACCAGATTTGGGTTTTTCGCGCATGTTGGGCGCATGTTATGAGATACGATTTTGGTGCACACCAGATGCACTAAATCGAGATTCTTCATGCATGTCAGATGCACCTGTTTTTGCTGTCAGGCACACCTGTTGCCCTTGACTGATGTTTCGTGCACACCCGATGCACTCAGATGTTGTTTCTGTGCATATGTATGGCACATCCATGGATTTTGATTTCCGTGCGCACCAGACGCACATAGTATTCATATGCATATTTTGGGATTGATTTCTTATGGAGCAGTACATTTTTATGATATTTGCTATGTGTTTTCGTACTGAGCAGGACTAGTCAGAGGACAGTACCTGAATATATTTTGCATGCATTGATAGCTATCGAAAGGAATTCCAAAAAGCGACCTATAGTCTCAGTATTTACCTACGTGTCTGATATGGCATGAAATGTTTAAAACAAGGAACCCTTCTAAATTGTTTCCAAAATGGCAGAACGTGCATATTAAACAAAGGATATATATATGTAGTTATTTTCTTACAATAGACGTCCGCCACTGTGAAGTGCTGCGAGCATCGCTCAGCGATTTGAAGAAGATTTGGCATGCATTGCTTCCAGATGTTTTAATGATGTATATCATATTGATTTTCATTTTGGATTTAGACATTGTGTCTTCACCATGACTCCGATGATTGCGGGTTGCTGGATGGAGTTTTGATTTTGAGTTTTACACTCGTTTCCATGTGCATGCCTTGCGCTATATTATGTATTCCTGATACTCGGAGCCCCGACGATTTGATTGTTTTGCCGAAATGTTTTAATGTTTGGGGGAAATTAAATTTAAATTCGGGGACCGAATTTATTTAAGGGGTGGAAGATTGTAACATTTCAAAAAAAAATTTATTTTTGGGAAATTAGATATTAAAATAATAAATTTTATGAATATGAGTAAAAATGTGAGAATTTGGTTTTAATGATATGGTGTAATTATACATGTATAGTTTTCATAATAATTGGAAAAAATTAATATAATTATTGATTTTGCAGGTGTTTAATGATTCGAATATTTATAAATATTTATCCAATTACTTGTGTACAAGTTTATTTCTAAACTCGATTAATAATTGCTAGATATGCATTAATCTTGTTTATGTGTGATGCATGCCAAATGACATGTTGCAATATTTTTGCTTCATTTTTATTTAACCATGACTCATTGTTTATTTTTAAATGGTTATGGACTTTTTAATTTGGTTTAAAAAAAAAAATTAGCAATGTGACATAGAGGCATGGGCTCATTCCTTGTCCATTCCCTGCTTTTGACTTTAGATTGGAGAGAGAGAGGAGTGGTGTGGGCACATGCTTTTGACCCCTTCACTGTGAACGAGAGAAATTTGTGAGGGGTGAGCTAAAATCTTCAAGTCTTCTTCTCTTCTTCATTATTTCCTTCACCTCCTATCCACCTTGCAACCTCTCCAAAAAATTCCACAAATTCCATTAAAAATCAACATAAAATTCCACCAATCCCCAATTAAATCCTTACCCATTTTTCCTTGGACTATCTAGCATGGATCTAGGAGCAAGAGAACCATTTTGGAGGCTAAGTTTGCTAGTGAAATCTACAAATTTGTGAGGTATAATCTTACTTCAATTGTTACCTTGTTAGTATTTGTTGTAATCTAATTTAATTAGGTGTTTGAATATGGTTTAATTGAAAGCTAGAATTTTAAAGAAGGGGTTTTTATTAATTGATCATGGTTAATTGTGTAGTTAACATCTAGTGGATATGCTAAAACCTAATCTAGTTGCTAATTTGCTAATTGCTACATTTAATTTGTTTTAAATTAAGCTATGTGGCAAACTAGATTTTATGATTAATGAAATTAAGTGAGATTAAAATTTAGTGGATATTGGTGTGGCCTAATTAAGATAATTAGTAAACTTTGTGGCCGCTAGAATTGTTAAAATATCTCGATTTGAACTAAAATGGGAATTTATGCATACTAGGATTTTGAAAGAAATCGATTTGAATTTAGTTTGAGGTTTTGTTGGTTAACCACCTATTTCATATAATATTTTGAGTTTTGTGAATTGCGCAATTGGTACGAATGGGTACTAGTTTTGGTGGTTTTCACGTTTAGTGACCATAGTTGTAGTTTATGGAATTGTCGTGGCGCGTTTCGTGCACCGAGTGTGCGCGCGTCAAGTTAATGCGCGCGGTTGATTGGTATTGATTGTGTCCACGACTATTTATATTTATTCTTTTGTTTTCCTTGTGTACATTCCTAGGATCGGGTGCAGAGGCGTCGGATGTGGCACGGAGATGGCGGAGCTGGAGTCGGATCAGAGTAGTCGAGGCGTCCAGGTGAGTAGATATATATCTACGGGGGAAGCCGCGTGGATGGCGTATAGCACCCCCACAGTTCGAAGTATAGTATAATATATATTATATATATGATTATGTTGCGAAACATGGATATTTAAGATAGGGTTCATGTTATAGTTTAGTGTTAATAGAAGTAACCTAGCATAACATTTTAGCCGCGAACCCTAGAATAGGTTTATACCCAAACGCTCACACACACACTTGCATACATTTATATAACTGAGCGTGTGTGTATATATATGTATATATATATATATAGACACACACACGTGGGTATGGGACTATATATATATATATATATATATATATATATATATATATATACACACGTATACATATACACGGATTGAGGATAGTACTTGGGATTGGAGATGAGTCGATGAGATTGGGCTTGAGGCCGTGAGATCGGTGATGTGAATTTGGTTCATATTCGAGATACGACTTGATGTTTTAGCGGGTCCTTTCGACGTAGTGTTTTCATACACACGCATGCATATACATAGATGGTATCAGTGTTGTACTAGACATAGATTAGTACCCCGATCATGATATTTGATAAAGAAGATACCAGATGAATAGTGAGATAAATGTGATATTTGACCCGTACCCCGATTTGGGAGTCCGTACGACAGATTTACCGTACGAGCTATCTATTGATGATAGATCCGCACTCTTGACTCGAGGATATCATATTATATTAGGGTATCGTATGGGATACTATTGAGGCGGGATCACCGACTAATATATATTTATATGTATCGACTCAGATTTTAGGCGGTTTCCTTACCTTTCGATCAGCCTGTTTAGTTTAGTCCGGTAGTTTACTTGTAAATGATAGATTAGACTCGAGTCATACCTATTTCAAAACTAACGAATCGTGGGTATTTAAAGACAGGCCAAGCGATTCTACGGATATTTCAAAAAGACGTATCTTTTCTTAAAAACACCGTAGCCCTTATTTTCAAAACCCCACGATTCGTGTTATTTCAAATGGCACCACTGTGAAACTCATATTTTATTAAATGCCGATTAGTTATCATTGTGTTTAGTATTCAGCTCCCGCACATTATTGATGTTCGCTCCGCATCGCATACTTATTTTGTGATTCATATACCGTTATTGATATCATGCTACTAGGACACCAGCACCATTACCGATGACGCGTATGTACCACATACACTTACTTGCCGGCTCACACACATCTCATCGGTAATTGCCATGTCACGAACACTTTAGAAAATACTATCTCATTGACATAGGTTGTTAGCTAATAATTTAGACATGATATTATTGTACTTGCTACTTCATGCATGTTATTATTCACTGTTATGCCGCACTCATGGATTTTCATGCCTATATTCACTATTTACATTCTATCGAGGATTTGGATTCGGATTTTCATGAGATTTCCTGGATTTGGGGGAAAACCGCAAAAACATTATAAACTTCTTTTCTCTCTCTTTTTAAATGAAAAGCACGGTTTTCCCATGATGTATGAGTCGTCCACCATGAGTTTGCTGATGGATTTCGAGACCCGATTCGAGGAGACGGATGAACCGTTTCGGGTACATGGTGGATCCGGTAAGGTACCCCGGGGCAAGAAGCTCGTGGTGATGACGATGAGCCTGGCAGGGGAAGACTACCGACCGGTGATTTTACCCGACGCGTCGGATATCCGGAGGATACCGTCGTGGTCTTGAGATGGATATTAGGGGCCGGTCTGGACTGACGGCACCCTAGATAGTGAGATTGAGACATACAGAGATATTTGAGATATTGAGGTACAGAGATTGTGACACAGAGATATCGAGATATTTGGATACTTGTTTTGTGTCGATGCTAGACACTGTTTATGCTGATTTCATTATAATACCTCATTTTAAATATACAAAAATCTCACTAAGTTATGAAAGCAGTTTCTTCAGTTTCATGTATTATGTTTTCATGCATTCATACCGCATCCATATGATATATTGCTACCTGAGGCACTAACATGGGCACATGGGATTACACTTGGGTTAGATATTTACCCTAACCATTGTTATAGGCTGCAGGTTTTATATTTGAGGATTATATATTATGATCGTATGACCTAGGATTGCGTCATACATGTGATTCCTGTTCGTAGATGTATTCAATTCACGAGTTGGCAACTCACCCCCGTTGTGCCACAGTTCTTGCAGGTTTTGCCGTACAGGTTTCATTACGGCTTTGCTGGCACTGCTTCTTTTCGGGTGACTTTCTAGTAGGTGGGTTTATTTGTATCGTACCTATCATTATACCTTGTATATTATTATTCTGTTGTATCTAGAAGTTCCATCAACCAAACATGTATTTATTTCAGAGATAGAGACCAGTGATGTTTATTCTTTCGACCTTAGAGTCGTGTGTTGTAATTCTATGGTTTTCTTGCTGTTTTGAGTTTCCTTTTGAGTTTCGATCCTCGCCTTGGCGTTGTATATTATATTGCTTGCGTGGTTGTGACCGTCATTTGACGAAGAGCTAGCTCCCTCTCGGGGATGCCTTTTATTCATTTCGTATACTATTCATATTGTATCCCGTTTAGGGGCCAGTATTTACAAAGGAGACTCTGCCGAAATTTTCAGGAAATATTTGGAAAAAAAACGCATAATTCGGCTTATGCTATTAAAACTACTTGATTTAAAATGGTTTTTCCTTCACTCCACTACTTTTCTTGGTTTGGATTTCTGGGTTTTCGGCTTACTTAGATTACGTACGCCTCGAGACATTTCGTAGTCTAAGTGCCGGTCATGTTCCGTACTTTCGGGCCATGACAAAGTTGGTATCAAAGCGTTAGGTTTACCTTCGGAGCGTAGGATGACCCTTGATTGATGGAGTTAGTGACTAAAGTAGAGTGACGTACCGTGGGTATGTTCCGCGGCATACTGACGATACGCTACTCCACTTAAGAAGCCTTAGGATGTACAATTCTTTGTCGGTATTATATTCTTTCTTATGATCTAGCCTCATCGGTATCAGTTATGGTTTTGCTGCCATGATTACGGGCAAGGAGAGCTACGGCTAGAGTTGCGGTCAGCACGAGCTCGTTACGAACGAGGACTGACCAGGGCGTGATTCCGGCGACACACGATTGCAGAAATTTGTCTTTTTATTGTGTTTTCGCGCCACGAGCGTTTGATGGATCGCTGTATGAGATTACTCGGACGTGCAGATCAGCACCAGAGGATTGAGCCAATGATAGAGGCCAGCCAGATTTTGATGACCGTTGGTGAATTGCTTATTCATGATGATTGAGGCACTGTTCAGCGTACAGACGAGTGAGCCAGTTGTTGCTGTGAACGACGAGATAACGCCCCAGATGTTGGAGCTACTGCAGTACGAGTTGTACTAAGAGATGAGAGAAGGTCGCTAGTTGCCAAGGATGAATGACTAGGACATGTGATTCGTTCGCTACCCGATGCGAGGTCATTAGATAGATTGATTCCAGCTAGAGACAACTTCACGCGGAGACGTTAAGAGTCGACAGAGACGATCGAATGTCAGAAACCTATTATTCCAAGTTTAAAGTATTCGGAAAGACATGCAGGCAATTCTATGGACCCTCTAGAAGAATGAAACCATAACTCGACATAATGACCATATGAAAGCCTTTAAACCTTAAGGTTTGCGGCAGTTCCGCGGCGCCATTAGTGAGTCTTGGGTTTGCCCTTCTACGGCTGACCACCGATGCTGCGGTATGTACTCGATACTATTAAACTGTACCCAAAATGTTGAGCTCTTGGGGGATTATGAGGTTTTGACAAATCGATCGGATGGTTCGACTTCTTTCGGATGGTAGGTGGTGAGATGCATTTCTTGGGAGACTCCAGATACGAGGATAGCCGTTGGAGCTCAGTCCATGCAGCCACGACGAAACGAGTCCGAAGCAGTCGACATTAGAGAAAAGTGGAGTAAGAAGTCCGTACAAGATCTGGATAAGATGACGTTCCACTCCACCGACATCAGAGATGCGATACGCATGCCGAGGCATTGTGCTTGGATATACCTTCCAGCAGGAGTCGCGATGAGTATGCAGCCATTCCGGAACAAGAAACAAATATAGTAAGGGATGATAAATTCCGGACAGTTCGGCAGAGACGAGATTTGGGAGAGACCTCAACAGGACCTTTCTGAAATAAATTACGAGAAGGCTTGGACCCAGGAGTGGTCATGTTATGCACACCAGCAGGCCAGAGTTCAGGATCGTCGACGAGACATGCTATGAGTGACCACGACAGTTGGCCAGAGGTTCTTGGAGGATGTGCTCAAGCGGGACTTTTCCACCATACTTGATTTCGGTATTTTGGGCGATCTATTCGCATGACTGATTTTGATGATTGAGTTTCAGGATATTTGTTTTCATGCACCACGGTTGCACCTGCTGAGTATTTATGATTTCTGCACAGTGTTGCACTTGATATCGTTTTCGTGCCTTGGTTTCTCATATTTATGATTTTATGGGTTTCATACAGTTGAGTTGATTTTGTGCGTATGTACGCACACGATTTGGTTTTTGCACTCGGTATAATTCATATATGCTTGCAGTGCAGTGAAACACATTTTGTGCACTTAGATGCACTGGACTTCGATTTCGATTATGATGTTCGATATTTATTTTGTGCACCTTGTGCACTTGATTGGATTTTGCGCATGTTCGGTGCTTGATATTGGATTTCATGATTTCGTGCATGATGGATGCACCTGATTTGGGTTTTTCGCGCATGTTGGGCGCATGTTGTAAGATACGATTTTGGTGCACACCAGATGCACTAAATCAAGATTTTTCGTGCATGTCAGATGCACCTGTTTTTGCTGTCAGGCACACCTGTTGCCCTTGACTGATGTTTCGTGCACACCCAATGCACTCAGATGTTGTTTCTGTGCATATGTATGGCACATCCATGGATTTTGATTTCCGTGCGCACCAGACGCACGTAGTATTCATATGCATATTTTGGGATTGATTTCTTATGGAGCAGTACGTTTTTATGATATTTGCTATGTGTTTTCGTACTGAGCAGGACTAGTCAGAGGACAGTACCTGAATATATTTTGCATGCATTGATAGCTATCGAAGGGAATTCCAAAAAGCGAGCTATAGTCTCAGTATTTACCTACGTGTCTGATATGGCACGAAATGTTTAAAACAAGGAACCCTTCTAAATTGTTTCCAAAACGGCGGAACGTGCATATTAAACAAAGGATATATATATGTAGTTATTTTCTTACAATAGACGTCCGTCACTGTGCAGTGCTGCGAGCATCGCTCAGCGATTTGAAGAAGATTTGGCATGCATTGCTTCCAGATGTTTTAATGATGTATATCATATTGATTTTCATTTTGGATTTAGGCATTGTGTCTTCACCATGACTCCGATGATTGCAGGTTGCTGGATGGAGTTTTGATTTTGAGTTTTACACTCGTTTCCATGTGCATGCCTTGCGCTATATTATGTATTCCTGATACTCGGAGCCCCGACGATTTGATTGTTTTGCCGAAATGGTTTAGTGTTTGGGGGAAATTAAATTTAAATTCGGGGACCGAATTTATTTAAGGGGGGAAGATTGTAACATTTCAAAAAAAAAAATTAAAAAAAAAATTATTTTTGGGAAATTAGATATTAAAATAATAAATTTTGTGAATATGAGTAAAAATGTGAGAATTTGGTTTTAATGATATGGTGTAATTATACATGTATAGTTTTCATAATAATTGGAAAAAATTAATATAATTATTGATTTTGCAGGTGTTTAATGATTCGAATATTTATAAATATTTATCCAATTACTTGTGTACACGTTTATTTCTAAACTCGATTAATAATTGCTAGATATGCATTAATCTTGTTTATGTGTGATGCATGCCAAATGACATGTTGCAATATGTTTGCTTCATTTTTATTTAACCATGACTCATTGTTTATTTTTAAATGGTTATGGAGTTTTTAATTTGGTTTAAAAAAAAAAGAATTAGCAATGTGACATAGAGGCATGGGCTCATTCCTTGTCCATTCCCTGCTTTTTACTTTAGATTGGAGAGAGAGAGGAGTGGTGTGGGCACATGCATATGACCCCTTCACTATGAACGAGAGAAATTTGTGAGGGGTGAGCTAAAATCTTCAAGTCTTCTTCTTTTCTTCATTATTTCCTTCACCTCCTATCCACCTTGCAACCTCCCCAAAAAATTCCACAAATTCCATTAAAAATCAACATAAAATTCCACCAATCCCCAATTAAATCCTTACCCATTTTTCCTTGGACTATCTAGCATGGATCTAGAAGCAAGAGAACCATTTTGGAGGCTAAGTTTGCTAGTGAAATCCACAAATTTGTGAGGTATAATCTTACTTCAATTGTTACCTTGTTAGTATTTGTTGTAATCTAATTTAATTAGGTGTTTGAATATGGTTTAATTGAAAGCTAGAATTTTAAAGAAAGGGTTTTTATTAATTGATCATGGTTAATTGTGTAGTTAACATCTAGTGGGCATGCTAAAACCTAATCTAGTTGCTAATTTGCTAATTGCTACATTTAATTTGTTTTAAATTAAGCTATGTTGCAAACTAGATTTTATGATTAATGAAATTAAGTGAGATTAAAATTTAGTGGATATTGGTGTGGCCTAATTAAGATAATTAGTAAACTTTGTGGCCGCTAGAATTGTTAAAATATCTCGATTTGAACTAAAATGGGAATTTATGCTTACTAGGATTTTTAAAGAAATCGATTTGAATTTAGTTTGAGGTTTTGTTGGCTAACCACCTATTTCATATAATATTTTGAGTTTTGTGAATTGCGCAATTGGTAAGAATGGGTACTAGTTTTGGTGGTTTTCACGTTTAGTGACCATAGTTGTAGTTTATGGAATTGTCGTATCGCGTTTCGTGCACCGAGTGTGGGCGTGTCAAGTTAATGCGCGTGGTTGATTGGTATTGATTGTGTCCGCGACTATTTATATTTATTCTTTTGTTTCCTTGTGTACATTCCTAGGATCGGGTGCAGAGGCGTCAGATGTGGCACGGAGATGGCGGAGCTGGAGTCGGATTAGAGTAGTCAAGGCGTCCAGGTGAGTAAATATATATCTACGGGGGAAGTCGGATGGATGGCGTATAGCACCCCCGCAGTTCGAAATATAGTATGATATATATTATATATATGATTATGTTGCGAAACATGGATATTTAAGATAGGGTTCATGTTATAGTTTAGTGTTAATAGAAGTAACCTAGCATAACTTTTTAGCCGCGAACCCTAGAATAGGTTTATACCCAAACGCGCACACACACACTTGCATACATTTATATAACTGTGTGTATATGGGGATGTGTGTGTGTGTGTGTGTGTGTCTATATATATATATATATATATATATATATATATACACACACACACACACACGTTGGTATGGGACTATGTATATATATATATATATATACAGGTATACATATAGACGGATTGAGGATAGTACTTGGGATTGGAGATCAGTCGATGAGATTGGGCTTGAGGCCGTGAGATCGGTGATGTGAATTTTGTTCATATTCGAGATACGACTTGATATTTTAGCGGGTCCTTTCGACGTGGTGTTTTCATACACACGCATGCATATACATAGATGGTATCAGTGTTGTACTAGACATAGATTAGTACCCCGATCATGATATTTGATAAAGAGGATACCAGATGAATAGTGAGATAAATGTGATATTTGACCCGCACCCAGATTTAGGAGGCCGTACGACAGATTTACCGTACGAGCTATATATTGATGATAGATCTGCACTCTTGACTTGAGGATATCATATTATATTAGGGTATCGTATGGGATACTATTGAGGCGGGATCACCGACTAATATATATATTTATATGTGTCGACTCAGATGTTAGGCGGTTTCCTTACCTTTCGATCAGCATGTTTAGTTTAGTCCGGTAGTTTACTTGTAAATGATAGATTAGACTCGAGTCATACCTATTTCAAAACTAACGAATCGTGAGTATTTTAAAAACAGGCCAAGCGATGCAACAGATATTTCAAAAAGATGTATCTTTTCTTAAAAACACCGTAGCCCTAATTTTCAAAACCCCACGATTCGTGTTATTTCAAATGGCACCACTGTGAAACTCATATTTTATTAAATGCTGATTAGTTATCATTGTGTTAAGTATTCAGCTCCCGCACATTATTGATGTTCGCTCCACATCGCATACTTATTTTGTGATTCATATACCGTTATTGATATCATGCTGCTAGGACACCAGCACCATTACCGATGACGTGTATGTACCACGTACACTTACTTGCCGGCTCACACACATCTTCATCGGTAATTGCCATGTCATGAACACTTTAGAAAATACTATCTCATTGACATAGATTGGTAGCTAATAATTTAGACATGATATTAGTGTACTTGCTACTTTATGCATGTTATTATTCACTGTTATGCCGCACTCATGGATTTTCATGCCTATATTCACTGTTTACATTCTATTGGGGATTTGGATTCGGATTTTCATGAGATTTCCTGGATTTGGGGGAAAACCGCAAAAACATTATATAACTTCTTTTCTCTCTCTTTTTAAATGAAAAGCGCGATTTTCCCATGATGTATGAGTCGTCCACCATGAGTTTGCTGATGGATTTCGAGACCCGATTCGAGGAGACGGATGAACCGTTTCGGGTACATGGTGGACCCGGTAAGATACCCCGGGGCAAGAAGCTCGTGGTGATGACGATGAGCCTGGAAGAGGAAGACTACCGACCGGTGATTTTACCCGACGCGTCGGATATCCGGAGAATACCGTCGTGGTCTTGAGATGGATATTAGGGGCCGGTGTGGACTGACGGCGCCCTAGATAGTGAGATTGAGACATACAGAGATATTTGAGATATTGAGGTACAGAGATTGCGACCCAGAGATATCGAGATATTTGGATACTTGTTTTGTGTCGATGCTCGACACTGTTTATGCTGATTTCATTATGATACCTCATTTTAAATATACAAAAATCTCACTAAGTTATGAAAGCAGTTTCTTCAGTTTCATGTATTCTGTTTTCATGCATTCATACCGCATCCATATGATATATTGCTAGCTGAGGCACTGACACGGGCACATGGGATTACACTTGGGTTAGATATTTACCCTAGCCATTGTTATAGACTGCTGGTTTTATATTTGAGAATTATATATTATGATCGTATGACCTAGGATTGCGTCATACATGCGATTCCTGTTCGTAGATGTATTCTATTCACGAGTTGGCAACTCACCCCCGTTGTGCCACAGTTCTTGCAGGTTTTGCCGTACAGGTTTCATTACGGTTTTTCTGGCACTGCTTCTTTTCGGGTGACTTGCTAGTAGATGGGTTTATTTGTATCGTACCTATCATTATACCTTGTATATTATTATTCTGTTGTATCTAGAAGTTCCATCAACCAAACATGTATTTATTTCAGAGATAGAGACCAGTGATGTTTATTCTTTCGACTTTAGAGTCGCGTGTTGTAATTCTATGGTTTTCTTGCTGTTTTGAGTTTCCTTTTGAGTTTCGATCCTCGCTTTGGCGTTGTATATTATATTACTTGTGTGGTTGTGACCGTCGTTTGACGAAGAGCTAGTTCCCGCTTGGGGATGCCTTTTATTCATTTCGTATACTATTCATGTTGTATCCCGTTTGGGGGCCAGTATTTACAAAGGAGACTCTGCCGAAATTTTCAGGAAATATTTGGAAAAAAAACGCATAATTCGGCTTATGCTATTAAAACTACTTGATTTAAAATGGTATTTCCTTCACTCCACTACTTTTCGTGGTTTGGATTTCTGGGTTTTCGGCTTACTTAGATTACGTACGCCTCGAGACGTTTCGTAGTCTAAGTGCCGGTCATGTTCCGTACTTTCGGGCCGTGACAAATACACTGGCTGTGGATTTAACCTCTAGCACGTCTGTGATACTAGCTGTACGTAACGGGCTACCAGGTATTGACCAAAAGGGAGGCCGATGAGCGAAATCATCCAGAAACCCTACTGAGCCTGTCAGTGACAATATCCGTACAGTCCGGTCCGTTCGTCTATGAGTATCGCATGTCGGGGCTAGGGGGTTGGTAAAAGTCAGACCCCCAAAAGCGGTACAAGTCGTGTCGAAGTGTAGCCCAGAACACCTTGAGATATTACTGGAATACCTACCAGTAAATCTCCTGCCTTAGCCAAGAACTTCATGTAATGGCTCTCCTAGACACAGCGCGATCTCACCCCCAATACCGGGTGAGACGAAACCCCTGCCGATCCACTCACTTCCTCCATGTGGCTCGGGACTGTACCTAACTAAAACCTGTTTGCACGACTCCTTTGAGCCGTGGTAGGGTAGTAATCAAAGCACAGTGGGAACTCACACGAGACAAATGATGATCTCAGGTCAATAAACTAACCTGTACACATGTCACCAGGGAACTGCTATCTGACGTCAGGTATAATACCAACTAGCATGTTCCCGGCGAGTACTGTCCGGTGTACTCATAACCTAATGAGCACCTGTACACGTCTTAGGTGAACCAACTGACACCAATGGCTTGTGAGACCAGCCACCGCCCCTCGTCGGGGTCTCAATCATATACACTAGTCTACTATCGGAGTATCGATGCCCAGTCTTTAAACTCCCACGACTGGGGACACTTTAAGGATGTGCTTATGGACTACCCAACTCTCACGTATATGATTGCCATCATACTGCTGGTAGTCAAGCAAGAATCCTAAGGGCTCTATCAACGTGTAATAGTGACATGTAATGTCACCTAAAGCATGTACACGATGATAAAGATAAACCAGATAGCATACCATCATCTTGAGTAAGATTGTCCTACCGGTATAGGTCCTCCCTCAATCATTGCAATCACATGCCTGCGATTCAATAATTGACTTTGAGGGCACTATATCCAACAATCTCCCACTTGCATTAAGGCTAATTATTGCGATGTCGCATACTCACAGCCCGTGTGATACCGAACATCCAACTCCTCTACTAATCAGTTTCACAAAGCTCGTTTGTAAAACTATTGTGTTTGAGAAATAGCCTCAGTGAGTGGATCCACCCTGATGTTTCTTTCTATGTCTCTCTTTATCTCAAGTTCGCGGAGAAAGCCATCTCCCGAAATGAGCGATGCCTGTCTTAGAATATGTCTTGATATCTGATGGGACCTGGTTCATAAATTAACTCCAAATCCAGAAAACTTCTTAGACTGTATCGTCAACTGAATTTAATCAGTATCCTGCGCCATGCCTCCCTCAATATCCCCTTGGACCACCTGTCCAAACTACTGCCCCTCGTGAGAGGGAAAACTATAACTCTGATAGTCACTCTGTCATCCAGGTCACCTTGGAAGCCTGAAATGATAACTGTCTCCCAAAGGGGGCTGTTGTTATCATATCCCTAGAACATCTACTTATGTTCTAAAACTGCTTCCGAACGTTTCTCCAGGATTGGATCAATATCAACTTATTGCATCTAGTGCAAAAACAACATCTGGTGTGGTACTTGACATCTCATGATTGACTCAATTGCCTAAGCGAGTGATATGTCAATCATGCACATCACTCTCCCTTTTAGTCTGTAAGACACCTTTAGAAAGGGTGACTCTATCACCTGTAGGTATACTACCGTGCCAGGAGTCGTACATTCTAAATACCTTTAGAATACTGTCTATGTACCCAGATTGGGACACTTCCCAAATCTAGGTCTAAAACCATAGATCTAGTAGCCAGAATATCTGATATAATATCCATATCCTATGTGGAGAAACCACTGTGTGACAACCACAGTATAACCGATCGTAGTATAGGAATTTCACTTCCTACTCTGTGTATGTCATCCAAATACCAGGACATCACACCCTACTACTTTCTTAACAGATCCATCCCTTATTCTGATGAAGTCAAACCTATGACTGTCACATCAAAAATAGATGATCTATCTCCGCTATATCTGCTCTAGTCTATAAATAGACACAAGCTACTTGTCCACTATGCTTCCGCTGCTCCCACTGCCCACAACAACCCTCTGGCAGAATCATATACACGTGCACTTCTAAAGTAAACTATAGAACGACGCTATATTCATCCTCCTGCCGGGTCTCATATCCTGTAACAACAGTAGTGTCAAGTCTGGGTAAATAAGAACCTCCCTGTCACCATCCTTGAGGCTACCGGAGTATCTCTCGGGTGCCTGAGGTTACCCACCATATCTGCGGAGTGGCTAATGGAATGACAAACCTGATTGAATCTTTAGGTTCTTATCAAATTTTCAGTAATCGTTTGTGGTTCTGGAATCACTTCCAGTTCTACCATACTCCCACTACTGTTTTCTGAAGAAAAAAATCCATTTTACTAAAACTGTGGCGAGTCAAGAACAATATCACTATTGATCTTCCAGATGGTAGAAAATCAACCCTCGTCAAAGCCCGGGTTAACCCATAAACAGCCATTACAGAAACATGCCTTGAGTTATCCAGAATCTGGTTTTAAGCATAAGCCGGACAACTCCATATACCTTAACATCGTTAAGATATGAGCCATTCTATATCTAATATAGAAACAGAGGCACTGATTTAATTGGAACCAGATTCAAATCATGCAGCTGTCTCCAGTGCATGTCAACTAAATGGAGAGAGGCCGATCAGCATTACTCAACTTAGGAGTGCATCCAAACATGAGTAACCTGAAAGAGAAACAAGTTTCTCAAAACCATTACTATCAACTGAATACCATACACAAGTATCTACATCTTCGATCACCTTGAAGAATCCTGATACTTGCGACACCTGGTTCTCTACTTTATTCATATACCTATAACTTCTCAAAACATGGACTTTGTATTTCTACGAAACACATGTCTAAGAACTAGAGAGGTCACAAGTACACAGAATATAGTACGAGGACCAACCCCTCTATCCTAATGGACACTGGAAAACATACAATACTCTGTATAAGTCCCCTGAGTTGAATAACTCAAACCCTGTGCGTCGTAGGTTGAAAACTATACTATGGTTATGAAGAATTACACCGCTGTTTAATGCTCCTTACCTAACCATCAACTGATATAGGTAAATGTCATGGACATAATTTCAAAAGGTTATATCTCACTTTATAAAAATAAACGTACAGATATATCAGTTTGAAATTGGTGCATAACAACGGATATTCAAAACCAAATATTTGCCGTCCGGCAAAATCCCAGGCGATTTCCTCAAATATCACCAATTACAAGGAATCCCGATATAATGAGAATGATCACCTAATTCCCAATAACTTACTCCCACTCATCATCTGTAAAACCATACAGATATGAGAATCAAACCTGGTAAATACATACCCTGAAGTAAGGACCTAATTGGGAAATCAGTTTTCTTTTAACAACGCACAGTAAAACTGAAACATAAAAATGTTTCGTAGGGGTATCCGGGCATTCCTAGTAATGCCTCTTCCATTATCAGATTCACAACTGTAACCGTATATTTCTTTGCCATCTCTCCAAATCCTTTTATTTGTCTTTACTCATTACCTTCTGTACACCCCTTTGAGCTAAATGGTTTTCTTCCTTCCCTGCCGTTCGGCACCAGCCTATGGTTTGGAAGAAGACTATCCAATAAGCGTAATAGGTGTACTGTCCTAATCCTAGGAGCACTCGCAACCCGAGAGAAGGTAAAGATGAAAGACAACTGAATAAACCTTATTCTTATTTCTCCTGAACCAGAATCCACCCCCGAACTGGAACAAGTTCCTTCGAGTTCGTATATAACCATACGATGGATTATCTAATAAACTGTGGATCTTCGTAGTGATACGGGGAGTTCTGGACAAATACAAAGGTGAAATAGGAGTGGCGATGAAATACTTGGTTTGGTCGTGAATGATAGCAGTCGCATTTTACTTTGCCCTCTTTCTAATCCCTTCATTTGTCTTTACTTATTACCTTCTATACACCTCACTCAGGCTAATCGTCTTTCTTCATTCCCTACCTTTCGGCACCTGCCTATGGTTTGGAAGAAGACTATCCAATAAGCGTAATAGGTGTACTCTCTCCTAATCCTAGGAGCCCTCACAACCTGAGAGAAGGTAAAAGGAAAAGACAACTGAATAGTCTTATTCATTCTCTCCAGAACCAGAATCCATCCTCGAATAAGTTCCTTCGAGTTCGTATATAACCATACGATGGATTTATCCAATGGAATTGGATGTTCGTAGTAATACGGGGTGTTCTGGAGAAATGCAAAGGGTAAAAGAAGGAGTGGCAATAATGTATGCAACTCAGACAATCCAAAATCTAGTGTTTTAAGAAGGTTCGGTCAACTTGGTCACTGAGTCATAGTCTAGGGTCGGGCCATGGACGCTGCCAAAGAGAGAGAGAGAAAAGAAACACTCTGCGTGCACTCTAACCTAGATCAGAATGGTTATCAATTTATCTAATCAGGAAACCTCCCACTGTATCCTCAAATTTTCCTCCAAACCTGAAAGAAGAATTAGCCGGGAATACCCGAGGAGTAAACCAACTCATCAGTGGGAATCGGGATCCAACTATCATCGCATGATAACGTGATGGAATCCACTCACGTTTTCACACTCCAGAAGGTATGCGCATACCTGGCAAGTTTCAGTTTCTTTAGAAACTCCCGATGTGATTTTTACCCCATGCTCTTATGACCTTAACGAAGGTCAACAAATCATAAGTCGCATGTCAAGTTCTACCCGTCATTTTCCAGGTTAATTTGAACCCACCCGTATAAGCCCTTGACGAAGGTCAACAAGACTGTACGACTGTCCCAAACCAACGTATCTATCTATGCAACAGAAAGGTAACAAGCAGCTACCATTCACTATGCCTTGACGAAGGTCAACAAACATAGCATGAATACCAAGTGCTACCCGTCTGAAATGACGGAAGGCTACGAATGGTTTTTGGAGAAAAACCTTTAACGTAATGAACTTGATATCGTTGAAGGAACCGGAAAGCTTTTTATAAATATAGTGGCGAAAACCTTTGCTACAGAGGTCACTCCCGGTGAAGGGATCTCGGCTCTTTACCCGTAGAATGAGGTGCAGGATATTCCAACTGAATACCACGATGCAAAGAAAAAAGTAATCGACTATAGTGAAGTTATTACCCTGACGTAAACTTCTGTCCAAGGGGTCACTCCCAGTGAAGGGATCTCGGCCCTTGCCTCGTCGACTGAGGTGCTGGATATTCATAACCGAATACCACTGTGCAAAACAAAAGAGAACGACTTTGTAATAACAGCTTTTTGAAAAATGTTCCAACAACGTCAAACAGGTTTGTTTAGCTTGCAATGATCCGAATCAATGCAGTCCCATCAATTGATCACACCAATAAAGAACGAAAATACGATGTACGTATATGCCATCCGCATTCGCCACTGGGTCCCGTCATCACCCGTTAGGTTACTTAACTAACGACAAAGCAGGGACTGGACTAGCGCGGGTGTAAAACATATACAATATCTATTAGTATATATATAACAATATATAATAATCACTCCAGGCATGATAAATGCAACATCACAGAAATGTAATAAGCCTCACAGAAAAATACAGATAATCTGGGATCCGTGGGTTTCATTGAGCCGCAACTGAAACCCGACGTTCCCCTGGTCGTGTGGATAGCCTGTGCAATGAAATCCTAGACCCCTACGGGTGCGGCAAGTTACCCGCCAAAACTTGAAGCGAGGCAGCCCCCTTCAACAAAGTGAATGGACCACCCAGCACTTCACGGAATCCGGTAACTTGAGCATCCCTCCTTGGGTCAACCTATACCCCCTACGAGTGCGGCGAATAGCCCGCCAATTCTATAGTGAAGCCCCCTCCGTCTCGAAGCCATGAGATGCGGGCCCGTTACCCTCTAGAACCCGGCTATCCGTGCACTCCACCTTGGGGTAGTCCTAGTATAGAAAATATAATATGTACAGCGGGTACATCGACCTCAACCCGGTCGTGCCCTAAAAGAATAATATACAAACAGGCAGTGACGGCATTCCACATATCGGACGCTCGCCCCGCAATATCAAATGTACAAATATAACCAAACTGTACTACCATTGCATCCAGGCTATCCACCACAACAAATCCACAACATCACAGCTCAACACAGAACATCAACATGAATGTCACGTTCGCAAATCCGTCTAAAAGGGCTATAGCGATTAGACAAGATTTACCGATCGAATGACATTCACGGTCACAGATATAATGTAATGCACTGTAAACATTAAACAGTATTAGAAAATATCGATTCCGAAATAACCCCCGAATAGCCCCAAACAAACTGAAAAAACCATATCCAAACTGGGCCAAATAAACAATACCACTGAACGAACTCCCCAGAGACCAAACCACACCCAAAACACCAACACCTGAAGCCCCTGAAAAACCGGCCTCCTCGGTTTTTGTGGCTAAGTGCTCAGCCCAAAACTGAGGGGTGGGGTCCGCATTTGGAGTGTGGTCTTCTGGTGTCTTGAGTGGTCTTCTGCATATGTTTAAATAATTTTTCTGGAACTTTTGAAAAACAACAGAAACTAAAACTGCAGTGGCATTGTTCGGGTTTGTTTCGATTTCGATAGATTAACATTGTCTAAAACAAGCTAGCTAAGGTTAATGGCGTGGCTCTGATACCATGTAAGTCTACGGTAGCGCCACGGCCATCAATCCAAGGCCAAAACGCGGAAACAAAAACTTTTCATAAACTTGAAACTGGCGCTAACATAGACTTTTTCCCGGATCGAACCATTAACCTATAACTAGCAATCTATAAGAGTGTTAGAAAGGCTATACCGATCGATCCGTGTCCTTCGGTCTTTAGCCACCATCTTAAGCTCCTCACGGCATCTCCGATCTCGCTCGATCTCCAATCTCCTCATCGGAAAGGGCACCACGTCGATGAATCCTTTTACGGGCTCCCGCTTTGAACCGAAGTAACTCGGACACGAAGTTTGCTTGCCGACGTGTCCAATGTGAAGTAGAGAATGTGTGTGATCACTTTGTCTCAAGCATCCATTGATTCTCAACGCATGAGAGTGTATGGATGGAGGTTTAAGTGGATGCCATTAATGGAGATAGTAAGCTCAAGAAGAAAGAGGAAGAAGAAGAACTTTCTTTTCTTAATGTGTTGGAATGATAATTTTGTGAGAGCAAGAATGATAAGCAAAAGAGCAAACCCCTTGCCTCATGGCTGCCCTCCCTCTCTCCTTTTATCATTTCAACACATTAAACAATCAATAATGTGACATATGCACAAATAAAGAGACCATGAGTCATCATTTTTGCATGTGTCACAATTAATGCTCCTAATCATGACTTTGAGCTCATTATTTCCATATGTAAACATTTATCTAAATGTTTACCACAATAAAAAGAGAATGGCATCTACCAAAGTAAACTCGTGACGGATCACAAGGATACCCCTCACCTGTATATATATACCTGCATCCGCATTCCGACTGAATGCAAATGCGATGAGACTAAAGTAATCCAACAAATCTAATACTTGGATCCGGCTTAAACCAAAGCCCATTAGTATGATCCGTCCGATCATGATCATTGCACGACTGCACGTATATGATCGAACCCTGCCATATATCATACGGTCTCTACAACGTTTCGCCCAAAACTTGAGAAACTGTCTGTGGGGGACTCTAAAGACTCGTCAATACACTGGCTTCAGATTTAATCACTAGCACGTCAGTGGTACTAGCTGTACGTAACGGGCTACCAGGTATTGACCAAAAGGAAGGCCGATGAGCGAACTCATCCAGAAACCCTACTGAGACTGTCAGTGACAATATTCGTACAGTCCGGTCCGTTCGTCTATGTGTATCGCATGTCGGGTCTAGAGGCTTGGTAAAAGTCAGACCCCCAAAAGCGGTACAAGTCATGTCGGAGTGTAGCCCAGAACACCCTGAGATACTACTGGAATACCTACCAGTAAATCTCCTGTCTTGGCTAAGGACTTCGTGTAATGGCTCTCCTAGACACAGCGCGATCTCACCCTAAATACCGGGAGAGACGAAACCCCTGCCGATCCGCTCACTGCCTCCATGTGGCTCGGGACTGTACCCAACTAAAACCTGTTTGCACGACTCCTTTGAGCCGTGGTAGGGTAGTAATCAAAGCACAGTGGGAACTTACACGAGACAAATGACGATCTCAGGTCGATGAACTAACCTGTAGACATGTCACCAGGGAACTGCTATCTGACGTCAGGTATAATACCAACTAGCATGTTCCCGGCGAGTCCTGTCCGATGTACTCATAACCCAATGAGCACCTGTATACGTCTTAGGTGAACCAACTGACACCAATGGCTTGTGAGACCAGCCACCGCCCCTCGTCGTGGTCTCGATCGTATACACTAGTCTACTATCGGAGTATCGATGCCCAGTCTCGAAACTCCCATGTCTAGGGACACTTTAAGGATGTGCTTATGGACTACCCAACTCTCACGTATATGATCTCCATCATATTGCTGGTAGTCAAGCAAGAATCCTAAGGGCTCTATCAACGTGTAATAGTGACATGTAATGTCACCTGAAGCATGTACACGATAATAAAGATAAACCAGATAGCATACCATCATCTTGAGTAAGACTGTCCTACCGGTATAGGTCCTCCCTCAATCATTGCATTCACATGCCTGCGATCCAATAATTGACTTTGAGGGCACTATATCCAACAATCTTCGCATGTTCCTTCCTCTGACAGCATTATCACATGACAGGTACGAGATCGCTTCCAAGACCGATGTTGATCTATTTCTACTCTCATGGCTTTGGGTTCATGCTTTTGTTGCGGGGCCACCTTCAAACTACTAGATAATGCGAACTTGCCTTGCTGATACTGGTCTTCTATCCAGTCTTTGAATGTGAAGCAGTCTTCGAGGGGATGTCCTATTGCCCGGTGATAGGAGCAATAGTTTGGGTGAGAGACCTCGCCTACTTGCTCGGGGTGCTTAGACTCCGGAAGTGTCATCATCTGATATTTTATGACAAGATCGAATATCTTCTGAGTCTTGTCTTGGGGAAAAGAGTATGCTCAACCCATCTTATTTACAAGAGACGAATCCTGGCTACTCGATTCTCGATCCCGGGGCTTCTTGGTCCCGCTTTGTCGCTGTCGAACGCTTTTTTTGTTCCTTGGTTTATTCTTACCCCTGCATCGGGTCTTTTGTATGCCGGGCTAGCGACGAAGAGCATCGTCATTCTCTGTAGCTTGCTGAAGAAGGCGCTGCGTTCTGGTTTTCTCGTAGATGGCCATTTCGCGATTATAGTCATCTCAAACCTTTTGACCCGCTTCCCTTATAAGCTTTTCCATTTGTTCTTCGAACGACGGGCTTGGAATTTTCACGACGGGAGCTCGTTTTAGTTCAGGGTTAGCATCTTCCCACAGAGCATCTCCTTCTTCATCAAAGTCATGTATGACGTAGCAGCCACGGAATCGCTCCCATTCCTTGGATTGAACGTATCCAAGCCCGATCGTTTCCATTCTCCCGTTGGGCAACTTTCGTTGAGTTCCAGGAACGCTCCAGATCCTCTTATAGAACTGAGCTTGTCGAGCAGTCTGCTTAAGAGGTACGCCTTGGTGCCTCAACAGCCTCTTCAATCCTTCTGTGTAGTATCTGGGCAGACGGATGGGCTGGTGTCGGTCAAGTGTCGAGTCGGCACCATGCCAAATTTCTTTCTCCACTTTAGTTTCCGTGGATCGATAAAAGAGAATTGCCTTTTCATCTCTTCACCTGGGAGGGAGATAAAATGTTTGCAGTTCTTGCACACTATAAGTTTCAAGTGCATCGAGCTCTTTGTAATGCTCTTGCGGAACCATGGCAACTTGCAAACTTTGGTCTTCATCAGCGAAGACTTGTATCGATGGCCGAGCAGAGAATACGGAATTGGCCTCATCTTCCGAATCGCTGCCGAAGACCAGAATAGGGGTAAACGGTCTAATCTTGCTGCCTTGGGGTAGTCCCGAATAGACTATCTCTTCTTCCTCCTCGGTATCACTCCCGAATAAAGGAATGGTGGTGATAGCTTTGTCCTTCGGTTTATGGCATCTTTCCGTGTCTTCATAGTCAGGTAAGAAGTATTTTGCATCTTCGTACTTTCGGACTTCATTCACGGAGAATGGGTTTAGTTCCCCTGTCACAGTATATTCGAGGCTATCCTTGAAATACTTCATACACTGATGTTGTGTAGAAGGGATGATGTTGTACTCGTGTAACCAAGGCCTGCCGAGCAAAGCATTGTAGCAAGTCTTGGCATCAATGACATGAAACTTGATGTCCATGACGAGCAGCCCAAAGCGTAGCGTCAGTATCACAGACCCGAGTGTCCGTGACGACTGGGAGTCGAACCCGGAGATGGTGATCTTATCCCGAGCGAGGTGTTGAACGCTCATGCAGATTTCCTTCAACACTCTTACATTGAGGAGATTAACGGAGGACCCATTGTCAACCAGGATTTTGCCTATCTTGATATCATGACAGTATCCGCAGACATAAAGGGGACGGTTTTGCTCACGCGTCCCGAGGAGGAGATCTTCATCGCCGAAAGTGATGTCAGCAGTGTGCACTTCTTCTAACTCGTCTTTCATCTTTTCATCGGTGAGGAAAGCTTGGAATTGGTCAGGCTCTTGTAACACCTTGATCAAAGAATCTCTTGCTTCTTTTGATAACAAGAGGGCATCGAGAATGCTTAGCTGCGAAGGTAGCTTCCTCAAGTGTGCCAGGACGTTGTAATCCACCTTGTTTTTCTTTGGCGTGTCCTTGGCTGTCGGTTCTTTGATGACTCGATCATCGAGGGCGATATCTTCAGGGATCTTTTCTTTCCCCTTATCCTTTTTATTCGATCCCTTGCTCGTAGGTCCGAGATTCTTTTCAGGTAATGTGCGATTGCGCAGCTGAATGTTCTCGCAGCTCTTCGGTTCTTCCTCTTTTCCCGAGGTAGATTCTTTGAAGAGAGGGCCAAGAGCTATTTCTTCATCAAAATCTCTCCCAAAGGTGAGAACTTGTGATCCCCCGGCGTCGACCATGTGACAGTTGCCGGTAGTTCTTTTGCGCTCCTTGGTCGTATTTCTTTGCTCCTGACGAGTTTTGCGTTTCATCCGCTAGAAATGTTGTCGGTGAGCAACATATCCCTGCCACCAGTTTTTAAAAGTGTTGCACTCTTCGGTGGGGTGCGCGATCTTTTGATGATACAAGCAGTAGCTAGGATGTACATCCGCTTCATCGTGAGTGTTTCCTTTAGAGGGTGGCAGCTTCATTCCCATCGATATGGCTTTGGCGAACCTTTTCCTCGTCCTGAACCTGCTTTTATTTGCTGCGGGTGTACTTTGACCTGGTGGGAGTGTTTCAACCCATTCGTCCAGTCGCCGGCGTTTGTCCTTTTCAAATATGGCCATCTCACGCTCTCGATCAACTTTGCTTTTCAAAAGAGCTTCGTTTAGGAATGCATCAATCATTTCGTCCGATGGTCCTAGAAGTTCCAGCTCAGGATCTTCCCCCAGTTTCTCTGCGTAAGGAGCTTCTTCATCGTCTATCGACGGGTGAGAGATCATATGGCAGCTTGCCACATAATCTTCAGGCTCATCCGACGAGTCTTCTCCATTGTCATCATCTCCGTCCTCAGGGACGTGGCTGAGAAATTCTTAGAGTGTGATTGGAGTCCGCGCCTTCTGGTTATATTCTTCCAGTGCGTCGATATATTTTGCAGGTCCGTGCGCTCGTCATTAAGCTTCACGGGCTTTTTGGTCTTCTTCTTCTTTTTCAAAGACTTTGACGGCTGGGTGTGAGTGCTTTGACTATCACCATCAATTTTTGGAGTTGGGCGCGGCTTCAACATTCCCTCGATGATCTCGGGTTCCAGTGGATTTTTCCACCTGATCGCCGGGCATGCTTGGAGATCCTTCAGCATTCTTTTCGTTTTGGCTGAAAGAACGACATCCCACGGAGCTTCTTCTACAAAAGAGCATGATGCCCCCGGAGTGTCCGTCTTTTTGAGAGCGTGCAGCTGGGGCGGGTTTATTTTCCAATTCTCGGACAATGTGAACTTGCCCTGTTGGTATTGGTCTTCGATCCAGCCTATAAAGACGAAGCAATCCTCAATTGGATGGCCTATCGTTTGGTGATAGGGGCAATAATTGGGATTATTAGCCTCACCGGATTGCAATGGGCGTTTTGGATTTGGCAAATTAATGAGCCTGTTGCGCACCGCCAGCTCGAACAATCTCCTCGTTTTGTCCCGGGAAACGAATAAAGGCGCTTTATTTTCTCATTATAGAATCGCCGTCTCTCGTCTAGGTGATCAGTTAATTTTATACCATTGGGCTGCTGTTGAGCATTGGCGACGAAGGTCACCTTCCCTTTCCCTTTCTCATTCCGCGGCTCTGGCTTTGAAGATGAAGGCATGTGGCCCATCTAGTCCATTTGGGCCAGCTTATCAATCAAGGACTAGAAAGTGGTCGGCTTGAAAAACATCATGAACTGGGAAATGGTTGCCTACGGATCAAGAGTGCCCACGAACATGCCCACTGTTGGCGCTTCTTCGATGCGTTGCTCACATTTCGACCACAGATTCCGCCGTCGTATTGCATATTGCACCCACGTTTCGCCTGGCTTTACCCTGGAGTTAATCATTGCAGTGATCGGGGTGCGCTCGCTCGCGCTTGCGAATCTCTGTGTAAACAGCAGCTCCATTTCTACAAATGTCTTGACAGAGTCGTTCGGGAGTGTAAGTGCACGGCGGCGCCCCGGCCGTCAATCCGACGCCGGAATGCAGAAGCGGTGATTTACTTTAATTTTTCAAACCGGCACCACCGCTCACTATAAACCCGGATCGGGCCATTAAACTAGTCCTAGCTAACTACAAGATGGGAAGAAAGATATACCGAGCGATCCGTGTCCTTCGGTCTTCTCGCCGTCGTCCCGATCTCCCGCGAAATCTCCGGTCTCTACCAAGTCGCCGGAAGGGCACCACGTAGCCGATTTCTTTTACGGGCTCCCACTTCTGGTCTGAGGCAACTCGGGCATGAAGCTGGCAAGTCGACGTGCCCAAGGTTTGCAGTAGAATATAGTGTGGATTACTATGTCTCTTTGGGGTTGTGGAGGTTGCCATATGGTGGAGGAAATGATATAAGCTTTTGGAGATGGTGTCATGGGATTTTTCCAAAGCCAAAAGAGAACAAAATCCCACATATCAAATTTTGGACAGCCCCCATTGAGCTTGGCCGGCCATGGCATGGTGGTGGGGTGAGAATGGAATGAAGTGGGGAATAATACCAAGGATAAGAATAATGCAAGGTAGAGTGTAAAAGAAAAAGGCAAGTCTCACTTCTATCATCACACCCCTTCATCATAACCAACCATGATGACAAACTAAAACCAACACTCCACCACAACCATCATCTCATCACAAAGTCAAGCCATCATGAAAGAAGAAGTCAAATGGTCAAGGGATGGTGCAACCATCATGATCCAACAAAATGCAAAGAACACCCTCCACAAATACTTATTTGCACCAATGCAAATAAGCCATCCTCCACCAATCTTCGTCCAATGAAAGATACAAAGAAATATGGCCGAAACGGAAAGCAAACTGACAACTCCAGAAAACTGGTCCCGTAATAAATTACAGGAAAACCCCGATACTGTGTATACACACCCGCATTTGTATTCCGACCGAAATACAAATGCAATGAGACAAAATCTATACTGTACTATACTAGGATCCGGCTTAAACCAAAGCCGGCTAGTAATATCCGTCCGATCCAGATCCATGCAATACCGCGCGTATCTGATCGAACCCTTCCATATCTCCATACGGCCTCTACAGCGTTTCGCCCGAAACTTGAGTAACTGTATGTGTTGTGGACTCTAAAGACTCGTCAATACTATGGCTGTGGATTTAACCACTAGCACGTCAGAGGTATTAGCCATACGTGACGGGCCACCAGCTATTGACCAAAAGAGACGTCGATGAGCGAACTCATCCTGACACCCTACTGAGCCTGTCAGTGACAATATCCGTACAGTCCGGTCCGTTAGTCTATGAGCATCGCATGGCGGGCCTAGGGGGTTGGTAAAAGTCAGTCCCCCAAAAGCGGTACAAGTCGTGTCGGAGTGTAGCCCAGAACACCCTGAGATACTACTGGAATACCTACCAGTAAATCTCCTGCCTTGGCCAAGGACTTCGTGTAATGGCTCTCCTAGACACACAGCGCGACCTCACCCCCAATACCGGGAGAGACGAACCCCTGAAGATCCGCTCACTGCCTTCATGTGGCTCGGGACTGTACCCAACTAAAACCTGTTTGCACGTCTCCTTTGAGCGTGGTAGGGTAGTAATCAAAGTACAGTGGGAACTCACACAAGACAAATGACGATCCTCAGGTCGATGAACTAACCTGTACATATGTCACCAGGGAACTGCTATCTGACGTCAGGTATAAGACCAACTAGCATGTTCCCGGCGAGTCCTGTCCGGTGTACTCATAACCCTATGAGCACCTGTATATATCTTAGGTGAACCAACTGACACCAGTGGCTTGTGAGACCGGCCACCGCCCCTCGTCAGGGTCTCGACTGTATACACTAGTCTACTCTGGAGAATCGATGCCCTGTCTCGAAACTCCCACGACTAGGGACCTTTTAAGGATGTGCTTATGGACTACCAGCTCTCACGTATATGATCGCCCTCATATTGATGGCAGTCAAGCAAGAATCCTAGGGGCTCTATCAACGTGTAATAGTGACATGTCAGGTCACCTAAAGCAGTACACGACGATAAAGATAAACCAGATAGCATACTATCATCTCGAGTAAGACTGTCCTACCGGGATAGGTCCTCCCTCAATCATTGCAATCACGTGCCTGTGATCCAATAATTGACTCTGAGGGCACTATCTCCAACAATCTCCCACTTGCACTCAAGCCTAATTATTGCGATGTCGCATACTCACAGCCCGTGTGATACCGAACACCCAACTCCTCTACTAGTCAGTCTCACAAAGCTCGTTTGCGAAACTATTACGTTCGAGGAATAGCCTCAGTGAGTGGATCCGCTTTGATGTTTCTTTCTATGTCTCTCTAAATCTTAAGTTCGCGGAGAAAACCATCTCCCGAAATGAGCAATACCTGTCTTAGAATGTCTGGATGTCTGATGGGACCTAGCTCATAAATGAACTCCAAATCCAAACTTCTTAGACTGTATCGTTAACTGAACTCAATCAGTATCCTGCGCCATGCCTCCCTCAGTATCCCCTTGGACCACCTGTCCAAAATACCGCCCCTCATCAGAAGGAAAACTATAACTCTGACAACCTTCCTGTTGTCCAGGTCACCTTGGAAGCCTGGAATGATAACTGTCTCCTGAACGAGGCTGTCATTATCATATCCCTAGAACATCCACTTATGTTCTAAAGCTGCTTCTGATTGTTTCTCCAGGATTGGACTAATATCAACTTATTGCATATACTGCAAGAACAACATCTGGTGTAGTACTTGATATCTCATGATTGACTCAATTGCCTAAGCAAGTGATCTGCCAATCATGCACACCCCTCTCTACTTTAGTCTGTAAGACACCTTTAGAGAGGGTGACTCCATCACCTGCAGGTACACTACCGTGCCAGGAGTCGTCCATTCTAAATACCTGTAGAATGGTGTCTAAGTACCCATATTGGGAAACTACCCAAATCTAGATTTATAGATCTAGTAACCAGAATGTCTGATATGTTATCCAAGTCCTATGTGGAGAAATCACTGTGTGACAACCAAAATATAACCGATCATAGTTTATGAACATCACTTCCTACTCTGTGTATGTCATCCAATACCAGGATATCACACCCTACTACCTTGTTAACAGATCCATCTCCTACTCTGATGAAGTCAAACCTATGACTGTCACATCAGAAATAGATGATCTATCTCCGCTATATCTGCTTTAGTCTATAAATAGACATAAGCCACCTGTCCACCAATGCTTCCGCTGCTCCCACTGACTACGACAACCTTCTGGCAGAGTCATATACACGTTCACTTCTAAATCTAGTTTAGAACGACGCTATACTCATCCTCCTGCCGGGTCTCATGGTCTGGAACAACAGCAATGGCAAGTCTGGGTAAACAAGAACTTCCCTGTCACCGTCCTTGAGGTTACCGGAGTACCTTTCGGGTGCCTGAAGTTACCCACTGTATCTGCGGAGTGGCCAATGGAATGTCAAACCAGATTGAATCTTTAGGTTCCTATCAAAATCATCAGTAATCGTTTGTGGTTTTGGAATCACTTCCAGTTCTACCATACTCCCACTACTGTTTTCTGAAAAAATCCAATTTTATTAAAACTGTGGCGAGTCAAGAACAATATCACTATTGATCTTTCTTATGGTAGAAAGTCAACCCTCGTCATAGCCTGGGTCAACCCACAAACAACCATTGCAGAAACGTGCCTTGAGTTATCCAGAGTCTGGTTTTAAGCATAAGCCGGACAACTCCCCGTACCTTAACATCGTTAAGACACGAACTGTTCTATATCCAATATAGGACCAGAGGCACTGATTTAATTGAACCAGATTCAAATCATGCAGCTGTCTCCAGTGCATGTCAACTAAGTGGAAAGAGGCCGATCAGCGTTACCCAACTTAGGAGTGCTTCCAATTATGAGTAACCTGAAAGAGAAGCAAGTTCTCTTAATCATTATTATCAACTGAATACCATACACAAGTATCTACATCTTCGATCACCTTGAAGAATCCCGATACTTGCAATACCTGGTTCTCTACTTTACTCTTATACCTATAACTTCTCAAAACTCAGACCTTGTGTTTCTACGAAACACCTGTCTAGGAACTAGAGAAGTCCTAAGTAAACAGTATATAGTACGAGGACCAACCCCTCTGTCCAAATGGACACTGGACAACATACAATATTCTGTATAAGTCCCTTGAGTCGAATAACTCATTCACTGTGTGTCGTAGGTTGAAAACTGTACTTATGGTTAAGAAGAATTACACCGCTGTTCAATGCTCCTTACCTAACCATCCACTGATATAGGTAAATGTCATAGACATAATTTCAAAAGGTATATCTCACTCTATAAAAATAGACGTACAGATATATCAATTTGAAATTGGTGCATAACAACGGATATTCAAAACCAAATGTCTGCCGTCCGGCAAACAATCCAGGTGATTTCCTCAAATATCACCGATTACAACGAATCCTGATATAATGAGTATGATCACCCAATTCCCAATAACTTACTCCCACTCATCATCTGTAAAACCATACTGATGTGAGAATCATACCTGGTAAATACATACCCTGGAGCAAGTATCTAATTAGAAAATCAGTTTTCTTTTAACAGTACACAGTGAAACTGGAACACTGAAATGTTCCGTAGGGGTATCCTGGTATTCCTAGTAATACCTCTTCCATTATCAGATTCACAACAGCAACCTTATATTTCTTTGCCATCTCTCCACATCCCTTCATATGTCTTTAGTCATTACCTTCTGCACACCCTTTTAGGCCAAATGGTTTTCTTCCTTCCCTACCGTTCGGCACCAGCCTATGGTTTGGAATAAGACTATCCAATAAGCATAATGGGTGTACTGTCCTAATCCTAGGAGCACTCACAATGCGAGAGAAGGTGAAGATAAAAGACAACCGAATAAACCTTATTCATATTTCTCCTGAACCAGAATCCATCCCCGAACTGGAACAAGTTCCTTTCGAGTTCGTATATAACCATACGATGGAATATCCAAATAATTGTGGATCTTCGTAGTGATACGGAGTGTCCTGGAGAAATACAAAGGTGAAGTGGGAGTGGTAATGAAATACTTGGTTTGGTCGTGAATATCAGTCGCAATTTACTTTGCCCTCCTTCTAATCCCTTTCTTTGTCTTTACATAATACCTTCTGTACACCATCGTCAGGAAAATTGGTTTTCTTCATTCCCTACCGGTCGGCACCTGCCTATGGTTTGGAAGAAGACTGTCCAATTTGCGTAATAGGTGTACTATCCCCTAATCTAAGGGGTACTCGCAACCTGAGAGAAGGTAAAAGGAAAAGAAAACTGAATAGTCCTATTCGTTTTCTCCAGAACCGGAAACCATCCTCGAATCTGGAATAAGTTCCTTCGAGTTCGTATATAACCATACGATGGTTTTGTCCAATGGAAGTGGACGTTCGTAGTAATACGGGGTGTCCTGGAGAAAAGGGTAAAAGTAGGAGTGGCAATGAGGTCTGCAACTATGACAATCCAAAAGCCAGTGTTAAAGAAGGTTCGGTTAATTTTGGTCTCTGAGTCATAGTCTAGGGTCGGGTCAATGGTCGCTGCCAAAGAGAGAGAGAAAAGAAACACTCAGCATGCACTCTAACCTAGATCAAAATGGTTACCAATTTATCTAATCTGGAAACCTCCCACTGTACCGTCAAATTCTCCTCCAAACCTAAAAGAAGAATTAGTCGGGAACACCCGAGGAGTATACCAACTCATCAGTGGGAATCGGGATCCAACTATCATCGCATGATAACGTGACGAAATCCGCTCACGTTATCACACTCCAGAAGGTATGCGCATATCTGGCAAGTTTCAGTTTCTTTAGAAACTCCTGATGTGATTTTTACCCCATGCTCTTATGACCTTGACTTTGGCCAACATATCATAAGTCACATGTCAAGTTCAACCCGTCATTCTCCAGGTTAATTTGAGCACACCCGTACATACCCTTGACTTTGGCCAAAATAGTAGTACGACTGCCCCAAACCAACGCATCTATCTATGCTGCATATGAATACCCAATAGCTACCAATCACCGTGCCTTGACTTTGGCCAACATATACAGCTTGAATACTATTGACTACCCATATGAAACGACGGAGGGCTACGAATGGTTTCTGGAGAAAACCTTTAACGTAATGAACTTGATATCGTTGAAGGAACGGATAGCTTTTTAGAAAATATAGTAACGAAAACCTTCGCTAAAGAGGTCACTCCCGGTGAAGGGATCTCGGCTCTTTCCCCGTAGGATGGGGTGCAGGATATTCCAACTGAATACCACGATGCAAAACAAAAGTAATCGGCTATTGTGAAGTTAATGCCCTGACGCAAACTTCTGTCCAAGGGGTCACTCCCGGTGAAGGGATCTCGGCCCTTGCCTCGTCGACTGAGGTGCTGGATATTCATAACCGAATATCACTGGGCAAAACAAAAGAGAACGCCCTTGCAATAACAGCTTTTTGAAAAGTTGTTCCAACAACATCAGAATAGGTTAGTTTAACTTGCATTGATCCGAATCAATGCAGTCCCATCAATTGATCACACCACAAAGAATGAAAATATACTGATGTACGTATATGCCATCCGCATTCGCCACTGGGTCCCGTCATTACCCGTTAGGTTAGCTAACTAACGACAGAGCGGGAACTGGACTAGTGCGGATGCAAAACATATACAACATCTACTAGTATATATATATATCAATCAATATATAATTTTCGCTCATGGCGTGATAAAAATGCAACTTCACAAAAATGTACAACATCACAGAACAATACAGATATCTGGGATCCCCAGGTTTCACAGAGCCGCTACTGAAACCCGACGTTCCCCTGATCGTGTGGATAGCCTGTGCAATGAAATCCTAGACCCCTACGGGCGCGGCAAGTTACCCGCCAAAACCTGAAGCGAGGCAGCCCCCTTCAGCACCGTGAATGGACCACCCAGCACTTTACGGAATCCGATAACTTGGACACCCCTCCTGGGTCAACCTGTACCCCCTACGAGTGCGGCGAATAGCCCACCAATCCTAGAGTAAAGCCCCCCTCCGTCTCAATGCCATGAGATGCGGGCTTGTTGCCCTCTAGAATCCGGCTATCCGTGCACCCCTCCGCGGGGTAATCCTAGTACAGAAAGTAAAATATACATACAACGGGTACATCGACCGCAACCTGGTCGTGCCCTAAAAGAATAATACAAACGGGCAGTGACGGCAGTCCACATGTCGGACGCTCGCCCCGCAATATCAAATGTACATAATACAACAAAAAAACTGTACTAGCATTGCATCCAGGCTATCCCCCACGACCAATCCGCAACATCACAGCATAATCACAGAACATCAACGTGAATGTCACGTTCGCAAATCCGTCTAACCGGGCTATAGCAGTTAGATAGGATTTACCGATCAAGTGACATTCACGGTCGCAGATATAATGAAAATACTGTGAACTAATGTGTTTTAAAATATCCGATCGATCAAATTTACCAAGTGGGCCCCAAAGCACTACTGTAGCACATGAAGAAATTCTGGGCCCAAAATGAACATTCCAAAACCCCTATTTTCAGCCCAAAAGCCCACTGCAAAAAATTGGTGACATGAAGCCTCATTACTGCGACGGAACCGCGGCCAGAAGGGAGGTTTGGCCGCGGTTCCGCGGTCATCTTGAGAGATCATGTTACCAAAATTTTACAGTACTCTTAGAATCCCCTGTACATGTTTCTGAAACAACCTGAAAAATTTTTGGATTCCAAAAAAAATTCGACAGAAACTGTGCATTTGAAAATGTGGTTTTGCGATTTTTGTTCGATCGGAAATGTAAACACATTAGACCAAGCTAGACTAAGTTAATGGCGAGGCTCTGATACCACTGTAAGTGCACGGCGGTGCCCCGGCCGTCAATCCGACGCCGGAATGCGGAAGCGGTGATTTACTTTAATTTTTCAAACCGGCACCACCGCGCACTATAAACCCGGATCGGGCCATTAAACTAGTCCTAGCTAACTACAAGATGGGAAGAAAGATATACCGAGCAATCCATGTCCTTCGATCTTCTCGTCGTCGTCTCCCATGGAATCTCCGGTCTCCACCAAGTCGCCGGAAGGGCACCACGTAGCCGATTTCTTTTACGGGCTACCACCTCTGGTCTGAGGCAACTCGGGCACGAAGCTGGCGAGTCGACGTGCCCAAGGTTTGCAGTAGAATATAGTGTGGATTACTATGTCTCTTTGGGGTTGTGGAGGTTGCCATATGGTGGAGGAAATGATATAAGCTTTTGGAGATGGTGTTATGGGATTTTTCCAAAGCCAAAAGAGAAAAAAATCCCACATATCAAATTTTGGACAACCCCCATTGAGCTTGGCCGGCTATGGCATGGTGGTGGGGTGAGAATGGAATGAAGTGGGGAATAATACCAAGGATAAGAATAATGCAAGGTAGAGTGTAAAGGAAAAAGGCAAGTCTCACTTCTATCATCACACCCCTTCATCATAACCAACCATGATGACAAACTAAAACCAACACTCCACCACAACCATCATCTCATCACAAAGTCAAGCCATCATGAAAGAAGAAGTCAAATGGTCAAGGGATGGTGCAACCATCATGATCCAACAAAATGCAAAGAACACCCTCCACAAATACTTATTTGCACCAATGCAAATAAGCCCTCCTCCACCAATCTTCAGCCAATGAAAGATACAAAAAAATATGGCCGAAACGGAAAGCAAACTGGCAACTCCAGAAAACTGGTCCCGTAATAAATTACAGGAAAACCCCGATACTGTGTATACACACCCGCATTTGTATTCCGACCGAAATACAAATGCAATGAGACAAAATCTACACTGTACTATACTAGGATCCGGCTTAAACCAAAGCCGGCTAGTAATATCAGTCCGATCCTGATCCGTGCAATACCGCGCATATCTGATCGAACCCTGCCATATCTCCATACTGCCTCTACAGCGTTTCACCCGAAACTTGAGTAACTGTATGTGTGGTGGACTCTAAAGACTCGTCAATACTATGGCTGTGGATTTAACCACTAGCACGTCAGAGGTATTAGCCATACGTGACGGGCCACCAGCTATTGACCAAAAGGGACGTCGATGAGCGAACTCATCCTGACACCCTACTGAGCCTGTCAGAGACAATATCCGTACAGTCCGGTCCGTTAGTCTATGAGCTTCGCATGGCGGGCCTAGGGGGTTGGTAAAAGTCAGACCCCCAAAAGCGGTACAAGTCGTGTCGGAGTGTAGCCCAGAACACCCTGAGATACTACTGGAATACCTACCAGTAAATCTCCTGCCTTGGCCAAGGACTTCGTGTAATGGCTCTCCTAGACACAGCGCGACCTCACCCCCAATACCGGAAGAGACGAACCCGTGAAGATCCGCTCACTGCCTCCATGTGGCTCGGGACTGTACCCAACTAAAACCTGTTTGCACGTCTCCTTTGAGCGTGGTAGGGTAGTAATCAAAGTACAGTGGGAACTCACACGAGACAAATGACGATCCTCAGGTCGATGAACTAACCTGTACACATGTCACCAGGGAACTGCTATCTGACGTCAGGTATAAGACCAACTAGCATGTTCCCGGCGAGTCCTGTCCGGTGTACTCATAACCCTATGAGCACCTGTATACATCTTAGGTGAACCAACTGACACCAGTGGCTTGTGAGACCGGCCACCGCCCCTCGTCGGGGTCTCGACTGTATACACTAGTCTACTCTGGAGAATCGATGCCCTATCTCGAAACTCCCACGACTAGGGACCTTTTAAGGATGTGCTTATGGACTACCAGCTCTCACGTATATGATCGCCCTCATACTGATGGCAGTCAAGCAAGAATCCTAGGGGCTCTATTAACGTGTAATAGTGACATGTCAGGTCACCTAAAGCAGTACACGACGATAAAGATAAACCAGATAGCATACTATCATCTCGAGTAAGACTGTCCTACCGGGATAGGTCCTCCCTCAATCATTGCAATCACGTGCATGTGATCCAATAATTGACTCTGAGGGCACTATCTCCAACAGGGAGTTCAGAGTACCATTCGAACGTTGTCTCCGACAAGCCGCCGACGAACTGGCGAAGTAGCAGTTTATCGTCACCTCCGGTGTTACCATATTGAGCCCTGAACTGGGCGACATGCTGGTGGGGATTGCCCGTCCCTTTATATACATGGAATTTAGGGATCGTATATCCCGGCGGGTACCTTATTTGGTCATACCAGCCTGGATAGGGTCGTCCAGTCTTAACGATCTGCCCGGCCGTTTCGCTCGCATGATGAGCTCGTATTTGCTGAGCGATGTAATCATCCAGAGCAGCCTTGGAGATGGTCTCCTCCTTGGCTGCTGAAAGAGCCGGAGGAGGGTTCGATGTCTCCCCTCTGTCGTCTTCAATGATAATCGGGGGGTCTTCAGCTGGAGGTTCCGGCTGTAACATCATCCCGGCCATGTCTTGGAACAAAAGAGCCATTCGTTTTATGTTGGCCGCCTGTTCCGCGGCCTTATTTTCTTTCCTATCGAGCATTCTTCGGAGGAATTCAGCATCAGTTTCTTGTTCCTGACGCTGCTCTGAGGTCTCTGGATTTTCTTTCGGCCCAGTGAGTGCGGCCATTGCAGTCAGCATCTCCTGAAGTTTTTGCTGCTGTTGCTCCTGAGCCTTTGTTATCGATCGGGTAAGCGGTCGACGACCCGTAGAAGCATGGCTTTCCTCTTTTCCGGAAGCCATATAAACTGTTGGATGTATATGCCCTAGAGGCCAGTGTTGTATATGTATACATATGGATACTAGGGATATGTATGTACATAATAATCTTGCTCAGTTTTATAGTATATTATTTAACTTGTCTTTATCGGGATATGTGTATTTATTGTTATTATATCTGGTTTGCACATATTGATAAAGACTCGATACGGTAGTATACTATTGTGGTTTGTCTTTATCTTAATATGGCATATGGCATACTCGTTATTACATATTGCGGTTACATGTTGATAAAGCCCCTAGGATCTTGCTTGACTACCTGCGTTGTGATGGCGATCATACTTGTGGGAGCAGGGTAGTCCATAAGCACATCCTTAAATGGTCCCTAGTCTCGTGAGTATCGAGACTGGGCATTGATACTCCAGAGTAGATTGGTGTATACGTTTCTACCCCCATCGGGGGATGGTTGGTCCCGCAGCCATTGGTCTGATGCACCTAAGATCGTATACAGGTGCTTACTGGGTGTGAGTACACTGGACGGACTCGCCGAGAACTTCCATATGGTACTATACCTATCGTCAGATGGAAGTTCTCAGGTGACATGTGTACAGGTTATTCTTTGGACCCGAGATCGGAATTTGTCTCGTGTGAGTTCCCACTGAGCTTTGATCACTACACTACCACAGCTCTACTGAGTCGTGCAAACAGGTTTTGGTTGGGTTCAGTCCCGAGCCACATGGTGGCAGTGAGCGATTGTCAGGGATTCGTCTCTCCAGATATAGGGAGTCGATATCGCACTGTGATTCGATTAGTCAGGACCATAAGAGCTTGGCCAAGGCACTTGGGATTTACTGATTGGTTGATCAGTAGTTTCCCGGATTGGTCCTGAGCCACATCGGCACGACTTATCAGGTTGTTAGGGTCTGACGTTCACCATCCCCTAAACCCGGTATGCGATACTCTTTGACGAAGAGACCGGACTGTACGGATATTGTCACGGATAGGCTTAGTAAGAGATCCGGATGAGTTTGCTCATCGGCCTTCTTTTCGACAGGTACCTGGGTAGCCATTATGTACAGCTAGTGTCGCTGACGTGCTTGTGGTTAAACCCACTGCCAGAGTACTGTCGAGTCTTTAGAGTCCCACACAGAGGGTTTCCCTGATTCAGGAGAAATGATGTAGTAGCCGTATTGGATACGTGCAGGGTTCGATCGATTGATGTACTTGGTACTCGGATTTTCGATCGGACAGTTTGTAATACTAGCCGGCTCGGGTTTGAGCCGGATTATTAAATCAGGTATTGATTTAATAATTTACGTATATGTATTTCGATATATATATTCTAGTATTACGTTCTTCGTGTTATTCTATCTCTTTTGGGCGTTCGGATTTTTATCTGATTGCCGGTATATTTGTACTGTAGACTAAAATCCGTATTTATTACAGATTTCCTTCTAGAAGGTGGCCGTCTCATTATAGATTTTCCATTTATTTGACAAATGGAAATGAGGTGTAAAGTGAGAGGTGAGGGAGGTATGGAGTTGACCATGCTTCAATAGTTTACAAATGAATTTATAATTCATTTTGGGTTTACTATTGAAGCATGGTTGCTATTGTTTAATGAAAGAAATGAACATACAAAACTCTTGTGTGTGAATTTCTCTCTCATGCTTGCTCATTTTTCTTGAGCTCTCATTTTGCTCTTCATCTCCTCCCTCCTCTTGCTTTGCTCCACCTTCATCTTCTTCCTCTTCACTAACATTCTCATGAGTTGAAAACAAGTGAAGAGGTTAGAAAAGAGATAGCAAACACTTATACACCCTCACTACATCCTAGACTACTTGGTTTAGCAAACCAAGTTTTCTAGTTGCTCCTTTTTTTTACATAGTTAGGAGCTAGAGCCATGGATCATACTCCCCGGGTGGATCATCAAGGACCAAGGAAGACCGGAGAACAAGCTCAATCCCGGAGAACCGACGGAGCAAAGAAAGAAGATCAAGCAAGATCAAGGTGGCTAGTAGGAGCTAAGGATGAAGAACGAAGACCGAAGGACTTGGTTCGTTTGGTAAGAATTCCTCATCATAGTAGATAGCTCTCCTAGTGTAGCTAGTTAGTTTTATGGAAAGATCCGGGTTTAGAGTTAAACTAGTGCCAAGTTTTTGTTCGTTAGAAAATTTTTGTTCCGCATTTGGCCACGGAAGTTGGCCGGGGCACTAGGATAACCCTTCATAAACGGTATGTGTTACCATGCCCCCAGACTTAGGGCATTTAGATTCAGCGTCCTTGCGGTTCGCCGCGGTCACAGGGGCTTTCTCCGGCCTCCTTCTCTTATGAGCGGTTGACGTTGAGGAAGCCGTTGCAGGGGGCACCCAGACGGATGACATCTTCTGTGGTACTACGGGATGGCTCTTTTCTTGCCGATCTTTAATCTTTTTTGATCGGCGAGAGTAGTCCTGATCAATCACCGATTCCTGGACCTGTCACCAGACTTTGTAAATTTTGGAGGACAGCCGCTGAGGAGGCTGCTCCGGCTTCTTTTCTATAGCATTCTCCACGGGTGGAGGAGATCTTTTCAGTATGGCAGTTGGAGAGTTCTTGCGGACCCTCCTAAGTGGTTCGAAGCTGTTCCCAGTCGGAACAGCAGCATCGATTTCCACCATGGGAGCTAGCGGAGTCAGTCCAGATGGGGAGCTGCCCCCAGCCTTCCTCACTCGGCGCCAGTGACGACGGCGATCATGTCGTGCGGATGGTGTTGGTTCAGCTATGGGGATGGCTCCGTCATGCCCCCTGTCTTGGCGGAGGGTTGTCATCGATGTCAGCCTTTTGAAGACTGACGTTCGCCGAGAAGTAATATCCAATCTGTCAAAGACAGACCTCTGGGCAGGGGAAGCAGCTTTGAGGGCTTCGCTTGGAGCGGGATCTGAAACAGTCAGTCTTGTGAAGGCCGACCCTTTGGCACGAGAAGCCGATTTGACGACTTCGGGAGCAGAATGGCTATCCTTTTAGGAATAGCATCTTCTGGTATTGCGGGCTTGTTGGCATTCTGGCCCAGTCTGTTGAAAACTGAGGCATTGGATTTGGACGACCCGTTGAGAGGGGCCGCAGTAGTGGTAAGTCGATCAAAGACCGACTTCTTTGGAGGGCCCTGCAACGGCATTGGGGCATTGAAGTTCATGGGTGGGAGCATAGTCTTAAAGAATAGTCCAGTGGTGGCCTGAGTTACTTGCTCCATCGGCATCTTGAACAGGGAGGCTGCTTGGGGCCCATAAGTTACACCTCCAGATGAGGCGAAACGGGAGTTGCAGTTACAGCTGGAGCAGTTGGAGGCCATTAATGTTCTATTTTCTGCACGGGAGCAAAACCAAATCTTAGTACCTCGAACCCAAGGGCAACCATATCAAACCGCGATTCATTCGCGAACACGACACACGAAGTGTGGAGTGGAAAGATGAAAAGGTCCCGCCGGGCGTGCCAGAATCTGTTTACCGCCGGAAACCGGGAAGACACGACGTCTTGCCTGAATCTGGGGGCAGATGCTAATTGATGCTATCCGTCCATCTTTCCGAAGATGCCAAGTTGATTTATGGCACCATATATCGAAGGTTTAGACAGATGCGGCCGATGTAACAGACTTCGTCAGATTCCCCCTCATTTGAGGGTTTTTTTTATTGTGTGGACGCTCTTCCCTGCAGGCGCAAGCCCCTGCAGTTAATTACGCTACCGCATCGCGCTAACCACTTTCTCCTTCTCCAGATGGTCACTTCATGTCGTGTGTGTTTGTTTTATTTTTGGTTTCCCGTGGATTGTATACGGAGATTAATTTATGTTGTCGCCCGTAGGGCATGGATTAGTCCAAATCTGTATCTTTTTAGATTTGGGTTTGGGGTTGGGTTTAAGGATACGTTGGTCTTATTTGAGACTAAAATCAACTTAAATGTTCATTAAGGATACGTTAGTCTAATTTTAGACTAAGATCAACTTAACGGGATCGTTTAGATCCAACAAAAGAGTATTTGGACTCTATTGTTTAGTTCGGGGACGTTTCGGTCGATTAGTTTAAGGACATTTCAGTCCATCATTAGTTTAAGGACGTTTCGGTCCAATGTTAGTTTAAGGATATTACGGTCCGAGGTTAAGGACATCATAGTCCGTGGGTTTAAAGGTGTAAGTCCATGCTACCTCTCCCGGTACTTTCGGGAATGCGGAATTTGGTAGAAAACGATTTTCTTAAAGATGGTAACATGGACCTAAAACCCGGATCTTGGTTAAACATCTATCTAACAACCTAACTATGAGTTTTAGCTACTCGGTTAGGGGGTTATACCTTGCTTGTCTTGAACTCCTTCGTCTTCAAAGCTCCGATGGTGGTCCGATGGCTTCTTCTCGTCGTCTCCGTACGCCGAAGATAGATCCACCTGAAAGCTCCAACCTTTAGCTCCTTCTTCGTTCTTTGAAGAAACTAGTTCACTTGGTTTGCTAAACCTAGTGAACTAGAATGAGTAGAGAAGAAATAGAATGGGATTTTATCTATGGTTCTTGATTCTCAACTCATGAGACAAGAGAACCATAGATCAAGAGAGGGAGCAAGAGGTTGAGGGTGAGAGCAAGAGGAGAGCTCAAGAACAAGAGAGAGAATGAGCAAGAAAGAATGAGCAAGTATTTTGTCTCTCACCCTCTCATAATCCAAAGCAATGATAACTCATCATATTAACAAAAGTCTTATGTGATGGTTAGAAGCAACCACAACCATATCATTTCATGCACTCATTTTACACAAATGAGCAAGTAAACAAAAGTCTTTGCCATGAAATGATGGCTATGGTTATCATGATGGTCAACTAGTCAAGCCTAGTCAACCGGTCAACAAGTCAACAAAAGTCAACAAGTCAACAAAGTCAACAAGTCAACAAAAGTCAACAAGTCAACAACCATATCACCATAATACTTAATTAATATAATAGTTAATCACATATCATATTCTCATTAGGGTTGAGCATAAAGTCAAATAGTCAACGGTCAACTGTCAACAACCCTAATGAGAATCCGCTGCCTCTGCCTCCCTGTCAACTGTGCATACACACCCGCATCCGCGTTCCGAGGAACACGAATGCAAACTGGATAAATCCAATCCCATAAGGTACACTAGGATCTGGCTTAAACCAAAGCCCGCTAGTGTAAACTGTCCGGACACTGTACGTGCACAAGTGCACGGATGTGACCGAACCCTGTCGCAAAACCATGCGACCTGTCGCAATACCATGCGACCTCTACTCTTTTGCCTAAAGGCGAAAAGCTTTCTGTGTGGGACTCTAAAGACTCGACACTACGCTGGCAGTGGGTTTAACCACAGACCGCAAGCGGCACTAGCTGTGCGTAACGGTCCCCAGGTAATGCCGACAAGAAGACGGACGAGGCGAAACCCATCTGAACTCCTACTGAGCCTGAGTGTGACATTCTCCGTACAGTCCGGTCTGTTCGTCTGATACATCGCATGGCGGGCCTAGGGGGCGGTAAACGTCAGTCCCCCAATAGCGGTACAAGTCGTGCCGGAGTGAAGCCCAATACACCCTGAGATAACACTGGAAACCTACCAGTATATCTCGTTTGCCCTGGCCAGGGACTACTCGTGTAATGGCTCTCCTAGACACAGCGCGATGTCAACCCCCAATACCGGGAGAGACGAATCCTGTCTAACCGTCACTGCCTCCAAGTGCTTCGGGACTGCACCCAACCACCACCTGTTTGCACGACTCCTTTGAGCCGTGGTAGGGTAGTGATCAAAGTACAGTGGGAACACACTCGAGGCGGAGTGACAGTGTCAAGTCAGCGGACTAAGCTGTACTCATGTCACCTGGGAACTGATAACTGACGATAGGTATAATACCAACTAGTCAGTTCCCGACGAGTCCTGTCCAGTGTACCCGTAACCTAACGAGCACCCGCATACTATCTCAAGTACGACGTACTGACGGCTGTGGGACAGACCGTCTCCCACACTGGGATGAGAAGCGCATGCGCTGGTCTACTCCGGAGTATCGATGCCCTGTCTCGATAGTCCTGCGACCAGGGACCTGAATAAGGATGTGCTTATAGATTACCCAGCCCCCACTAGTGTGACTGCCATCACAACGCTGGTAATCAAGCAAAGATCCTAAGGGCTCCACTAATGCGTATAAGTGATATACTGAAATAAACACAAGTACACATTGAAGTAGAAACAAACCAAGTAGCATACTACTATTTTGAGCAAGATTGTATATACAAGGTGAATATCCCAAGCATCCATTAAGTAATATACAAACTAGTATGATACAGTAATGGCCTCTAGGGCATATACACTAACAATCTCCCACTTGCACTAAGGCCATGTACTGGCGTATCAAAGACCTATCATCTCGATCAGCCGCTCGAACTGAGTCTGGGGCAGGGCCTTGGTGAATGGATCAGCAGTGTTATCTTCTGAAGCGACTCTCCGAACCTCGATCTCCTGGCGATCTACGATCTCCCTGATCAGGTGATACCGCCTCAAGATGTGCCTGGATCTCTGATGGGACCTGGGTTCCTTCGCTAAAGCTATAGCCCCATTGTTGTCGCAATATAGAGGTATTGGATCAACAATGGACGGAACCACCTGAAGTTCTTTCAAGAACTTCCTCATCCAGACAGCTTCTTTTGCGGCATCAGATGCAGCGATGTATTCCGCTTCCATCGTCGAGTCTGCAACGGTTTCTTGTTTGGAACTCTTCCAACACACCGCCCCTCCATTGAGGGTAAAGACAAAACCCGACATGGACTTGGAATCATCCTTGTCACTCTGGAAGCTGGAGTCAGCAAAGGCCTCGATCTGGAGGACTTTTCCGCCATACACCAAGAACATCTCCTCAGTCCTTCTCAGGTACTTGAGAATGTTCTTTACCGCTATCCAGTGTTTCTCCCCAGGGTTTGACTGATACCGGCTTACCACACTCAGTGCATAAGCTACATCCGGTCTGGTACACAACATCGCATACATTATAGAGCCTACCGCAGAAGCGTAGGGTATAATAGACATGCGATCCCTCTCTAAATCAGTCTTGGGAGACATCTCTTTGGAGAGGGTGATCCCGTGACAAGCCGGTAGGTTACCGCGCTTGGAATCTTCCATACTGAACCTCTTCAGTATGGTGTCGATGTACCTGGACTGCAAAAGTCCTAATATCCTCTTGGATCTGTCACGGTAGATCCGGATACCCAGAATGTACGAGGCATCACCCAGGTCTTTCATGGAGAACCTATGTGACAAGAACCCCTTGACAGATTGTAGCATAGGAATGTCATTTCCTATTAAGAGAATGTCATCCACGTATAAAACGAGGAATACTACAGTTCTCGCTACAAATATACTATAGATGCATGGTTCATCTGGATTTTTGATAAAGCCAAATTCTTTGACCGTCTCATCAAAGCAGATGTTCCAACTCCGCGATGCCTGCTTTAGTCCATAGATGGACTTAAGCAACTTGCACACCTTTCCGCTGCTCCCACTCTGAATGAAACCCTCTGGCTGGTCCATATAGACACACTCCTCTAAATTTCCATTTAGAAAAGCTGTCTTTACGTCCATTTGCCAGATCTCATAATCGTGGAAGGCAGCAATGGCAAGAAGGATCCGAATGGATTTCAGCATGGCTACTGGAGAAAAGGTTTCGTCGTAGTCCAAGCCAGGTCTTTGACGAAAACCCTTTGCTACCAGCCTAGCTTTATAGGTCTCAACCTGTCCATCTACACCAATCTTCCTTTTGAAGATCCACTTGCATCCTACGGGTTTTACCCCGTCTGGAGCAATGTCCAACGTCCATACCTTGTTGGTGTACATGGACTCCATTTCGGTCCGCATTGCATCCAGCCATTTCACTGAGTCAACGCTCTGAACGGCCTGCTGGAAGCTAGTAGGCTCATCATAATCTATGATGCAATCCTCTCTATCCCCGTCTACGAGAAAACCGTAGTATCTCTCGGGCGGATGAGTCTGCCTACTACTCCTGCGGAGCGGCGTAGGAATGTCCTGTTCTTCCGAACCCTCTGGTTCCACTAAACTTTCAGTAATAGTCCGTGGTTCTGGAATTTCTTCCAGTTCTACTGCGCTCCCACTTATTTCTTTTTCTATGAACTGGTGTTCTAGAAAGTGGGCATGACGAGAAACAAGAACTTTTTGTTCCTCTTCACAGTAGAAGAAATATCCCTTGGAATTCTTTGGATATCCCACAAACTTGCACAGTACTGAGCGTGCCTCGAGCTTGTCCGCATGCTGCTTTTTAACAAAAGCTGGACTTCCCCATATCTTAAAGTGATTAAGATGGGGTCTCTTCCCACACCACATCTCAAATGGCGTAGTAGGCACAGTCTTAGTGGGAACACGGTTCAAAAGGTATGCGGCTGATTCTAGCGCATATCCCCAGAATGATCGCGGCAACTCAGCGTTACTCATCATGGACCGCACCATATCCAATAGGGTGCGGTTCCGTCTCTCCGATACACCGTTATGTTGCGGGGTGTATGGAGGAGTAAGCTGAGAGAGAATTCCATTCTCTTTTAAATAGTCCAGGAACTCGGCACTTAAGTATTCTCCACCTCGATCCGATCTTAGAATCTTAATACTTTTGCCGGTCTGTTTCTCCACTTCATTCTTATACTCCTGGAATTTTCCAAAGGCCTCGGACTTATGTTTCATTAAGAAGACATAACCGTACCTTGAGAAGTCATCCGTAAAAGTAATGAAGTAAGAATGTCCGCTTCGGGCATGTGTAGACATTGGACCGCACACGTCACTGTGTACGAGTCCTAAGAGCTCGCTCGCTCTTACTCCATGTCCAGTAAACGGAGTCTTTGTCATCTTTCCTTTGAGACAGGATTGACAAGTGGCATACGACTGATATTCGAACGCATTCAAATACCCTTCTGTATGTAACTTCGTCAACCTTCTCTCATTGATGTGACCCAATCTACAATGCCATAAGAAAGTCTGATTTATTTCTGGAGACTTTCTTTTGTGTGTATTCTGGACATTAAAAATCTGTGGTTGGTTTAACACGTATATACCATTACTCAAAGTACCTGACCCAATCAAAACTTGATTAAGGTGAATGTTTACAACATTGCTTACAAACGCAAATTCATAACCTTCTTTAGAAACTAAAGATACAGAAATGATATTACAAGTTGCGTTGGGTACAAAAAAGCAATTACGCAAAACCAAAACATGTCCATCTGACATTCCCAGGTGATAGTCCCCCACGGCTTTAGCATCCATGCTAGCTCTGTTCGCAACTCTGAGGGTCATATCACCTGCCTTCAAAACCCTACGGTTTCTCAACGCCTGCAAAGAATTACAGATATGAGATCCTGATCCGGTATCCAATACCCAGGAAGTAGAGTTTATTGAAAGACAGTTTTCAATAACATACACACCTGAAGCTGAAGCTGCAACCTGCTTCAATTCCTGTGTTCTGGCCTTCCAGGCCCTGCAATCATTCTTCCAGTGTCCTCTCTTATGACAATAGAAGCATTCTTCCTTATCCACAAGCTTCCCCGCTATCTTTGTTGCTTTACCTTTTTCCTTCGTATCCACTTTACTAACACCGCCCCTTGGTTTGGCGGGGGCCTTCTTCTTCTTTCCCTTGGCTTTCGCCTTGGACCTAGAAGAAGATGATCCTCCTACAAACAAAGTGGATGTTTCCCTACCTTTCTGTAGGGTGCCCTCTGCGCTCCTCAGCATGTTGAGGAGCTCTGATAGTTCAACCTCTTTTTCTTGTAGGTTGAAGTTCAGTATAAACTGGGCGTAAGTGGAAGGAAGGGACTGGAGAACTATATCCGTATATAGCTCACTCTCCAATGTGATCCCTAGGTCAGCGAGCTCCTCAATGTAGCCGATCATCTTTAGCACGTGCTCGGCTACTGATGATCCGACGGCCATTCTTGTCGAAAATAACTTTTTCGACGCTTCGTATCTTGCGATACGTGATTGCTCTCCATACAGTTCTTTTGTATGGAGCAATATGGACTCCATGTCCATATTCTCATGCCTCCTCTGATGTTCGTTGTCCATCGAGGCAAGCAGGAGGCATTTGGCCTTCGCGCTATCAATCTCCCAAGTCTTACGGATTTCCTTATCCGCGACGCTGGAAGTTGGACCAGGGACAGGGGGAGCTTTGGTGGTAAGAAGATACCCCAGCTTGTCATAAGTGATTGCTATCTTGACATTCCTGAGCCAATCTTTGTAGTTTGGCCCTGTCAGTTTGTTTTTATCTAGGAGTAACTTAAGTCCAGTCATGTTGATTGGTCGCTGCAATTAGGAGAGAGAAGAAGAAACACTCAGCATGATGCTCTTGCAAGTTTAGAGTGGTTTTTAGTTTGTCTAAACAGGATGGCTCCCACTGTTTCTCGAATCCCTCCTCAAACCATAAAGGAAGAATTAGTCAGGATCAATCCCACCGTACAATACTTGCTTAACCGTTCAGCCAGGCCGGTGTCGGTACTTCGAGGGAGGTTTTCCAACGCTTTCGCGAAGTTCCTTAATTAAAGAACCTCTTTTCCCTGGGGGCGTAGCCCCGCTAACACCTTTCTAGGCACCTACTAGGTTTATAGCATTGATCGTTAAGTGAGAAATTTCCCGAGGAGTAGCATATACTCACAGTAGGATCGGGATCCAAATATCATTGCGTGACGAAACTGAAGGAATCCTACCAGAATCATCACACTCCAAATGGTATGCAAATCTAGCAAGTTTCAGTACTTATGAAACTCCCGATGTGGATTTTTGCCCCATGCTCTTATGACCTTGACTTTGGCCAAAATATCATAAGTCACATGTCAAGTTCTACCCGTCATTATCCAGGTTAATTTGGATCCATCCGTACCTACCCTTGACTTTGGCCAAAATGGCAGTACGACTGTCCCAAACCAACGCATCTATCTATGCTACACATGAACACCCAATAGCTACCAATCACTGTGCCTTGACTTTGGCCAACATACACAGCTTGAATACTATTGACTATTCATGCGAAACGACGGAGGGCTACGGATGGTTTTGGCAAAACCGTGAACGTAGTGAACTTGATTTGGTCGATGGAACGAGATAGCTTTTAAAAGGAGTGGCTCAAGCTCCGCATTTAAAAGTTGTTTTTGAAAAGAACCGAGTGGTTTTTCGAAAGTGTTCCAACGACTTTAACTTGGTTTATTATCTTGCATTAGTTCTTTTAATGCGTGATATTCTTGCATTAGTTCTTTTAATGCGTCCCATCATTTAATCCTACCATTGCAGAAAACAACCAAAATATGACGTACGCTTATGCCATTCGCATTCGCCACGGGGCCCCGTCATTACCCGTTAGGTTACTTAACTAACGACAGAGCGGGGGCTGGGCTAGCACGTCTGTAAAACATAAGCAACGCCTAAATAATATCATATATAGATATACTACAATGATAAACATTTCAGATCACAGATAAATACATTAGATATACTAGCAATCTGTAATTTGTACGAGCCTGTAACAAAAAACAGATAACACGGTCGCGGTGAATAACCAAAACCCCACCCAAGACCCCTACGGGTGCGGCAAACTACCCGCCAAGTACCCGAAGCGTAGCAACCTCCCTCATCTCCATGAGTAGGCCACTCGACACTTCGGCATACCCGGTAGTTTGTGTACCCCCTCCATGGGTCTATCCTAGGAGCAAAAACAGTAAAAAGAAATTATACAATGACGGCTACAACCCCTTCCCGGTTGTGCGGCCATACAAATAATTATTACATCAATTTACAAATTTACATGAATTGCAAGAAAAGAAAACTCTCGTCTCACAACCCCGGCTATTCACCCGCGACAATCCAACATATTTATATACACATTCCAGCACATTACAGATCACAGATTTGTATAACCCCCACTAATCGACATATAGCGATTAGTAGACGTTCAATACAAATATCACATTACAGAAAAACCCGTTAGCTCAAGTCTTTTAGAAGTTCGATCAAAAATACGGATTTTCGGGACCCCAAAATAAAATTTTCGTTCTGGAAAATCTGGGTTGAAAATACATATACTAAAAATCCCAAAATACCCCAATTAGCAAACTGCAAAAAATAAAACCCATGACCGAGTCAACTCGGCCGCGGTTCCGCGGCGGGAGCGTGCTCCCGCCGCGTAACCGCGGCGCTTTGATCGAGTCATGGGCCCAAATTTTTGCAGTTTCTTTAAAAAAGCCTGAGTCGATTTTTGGTGTATATTAAAAAAGTTTTCCAGCACTTTTAAAATCGACAGAAAGTTTAAAATTCCGGGGTTCGTTTCGGGACTTTTTCGTTGATCGATCTTCTAGTTACTTGCTAACATGTTAGATAGAGTTTAACTAGGCTCTGATACCACTGTAAGTCCATGCTACCTCTCCCGGTACTTTCGGGAATGCGGAATTTGGTAGAAAACGATTTTCTTAAAGATGGTAACATGGACCTAAAACCCGGATCTTGGTTAAACATCTATCTAACAACCTAACTATGAGTTTTAGCTACTCGGTTAGGGGGTTATACCTTGCTTGTCTTGAACTCCTTCGTCTTCAAAGCTCCGATGGTGGTCCGATGGCTTCTTCTCGTCGTCTCCGTACGCCGAAGATAGATCCACCTGAAAGCTCCAACCTTTAGCTCCTTCTTCGTTCTTTGAAGAAACTAGTTCACTTGGTTTGCTAAACCTAGTGAACTAGAATGAGTAGAGAAGAAATAGAATGGGATTTTATCTATGGTTCTTGATTCTCAACTCATGAGACAAGAGAACCATAGATCAAGAGAGGGAGCAAGAGGTTGAGGGTGAGAGCAAGAGGAGAGCTCAAGAACAAGAGAGAGAATGAGCAAGAAAGAATGAGCAAGTATTTTGTCTCTCACCCTCTCATAATCCAAAGCAATGATAACTCATCATATTAACAAAAGTCTTATGTGATGGTTAGAAGCAACCACAACCATATCATTTCATGCACTCATTTTACACAAATGAGCAAGTAAACAAAAGTCTTTGCCATGAAATGATGGCTATGGTTATCATGATGGTCAACTAGTCAAGCCTAGTCAACCGGTCAACAAGTCAACAAAAGTCAACAAGTCAACAAAGTCAACAAGTCAACAAAAGTCAACAAGTCAACAACCATATCACCATAATACTTAATTAATATAATAGTTAATCACATATCATATTCTCATTAGGGTTGAGCATAAAGTCAAATAGTCAACGGTCAACTGTCAACAACCCTAATGAGAATCCGCTGCCTCTGCCTCCCTGTCAACTGTGCATACACACCCGCATCCGCGTTCCGAGGAACACGAATGCAAACTGGATAAATCCAATCCCATAAGGTACACTAGGATCTGGCTTAAACCAAAGCCCGCTAGTGTAAACTGTCCGGACACTGTACGTGCACAAGTGCACGGATGTGACCGAACCCTGTCGCAAAACCATGCGACCTGTCGCAATACCATGCGACCTCTACTCTTTTGCCTAAAGGCGAAAAGCTTTCTGTGTGGGACTCTAAAGACTCGACACTACGCTGGCAGTGGGTTTAACCACAGACCGCAAGCGGCACTAGCTGTGCGTAACGGTCCCCAGGTAATGCCGACAAGAAGACGGACGAGGCGAAACCCATCTGAACTCCTACTGAGCCTGAGTGTGACATTCTCCGTACAGTCCGGTCTGTTCGTCTGATACATCGCATGGCGGGCCTAGGGGGCGGTAAACGTCAGTCCCCCAATAGCGGTACAAGTCGTGCCGGAGTGAAGCCCAATACACCCTGAGATAACACTGGAAACCTACCAGTATATCTCGTTTGCCCTGGCCAGGGACTACTCGTGTAATGGCTCTCCTAGACACAGCGCGATGTCAACCCCCAATACCGGGAGAGACGAATCCTGTCTAACCGTCACTGCCTCCAAGTGCTTCGGGACTGCACCCAACCACCACCTGTTTGCACGACTCCTTTGAGCCGTGGTAGGGTAGTGATCAAAGTACAGTGGGAACACACTCGAGGCGGAGTGACAGTGTCAAGTCAGCGGACTAAGCTGTACTCATGTCACCTGGGAACTGATAACTGACGATAGGTATAATACCAACTAGTCAGTTCCCGACGAGTCCTGTCCAGTGTACCCGTAACCTAACGAGCACCCGCATACTATCTCAAGTACGACGTACTGACGGCTGTGGGACAAACCGTCTCCCACACTGGGATGAGAAGCGCATGCGCTGGTCTACTCCGGAGTATCGATGCCCTGTCTCGATAGTCCTGCGACCAGGGACCTGAATAAGGATGTGCTTATAGATTACCCAGCCCCCACTAGTGTGACTGCCATCACAACGCTGGTAATCAAGCAAAGATCCTAAGGGCTCCACTAATGCGTATAAGTGATATACTGAAATAAACACAAGTACACATTGAAGTAGAAACAAACCAAGTAGCATACTACTATTTTGAGCAAGATTGTATATACAAGGTGAATATCCCAAGCATCCATTAAGTAATATACAAACTAGTATGATATAGTAATGGCCTCTAGGGCATATACACTAACAAAAGGGACCCCACAGTCCGAGGTTAAGGACATCATAGTCCGTGGGTTTAAAGGGACCCTACAGTCCGAGGTTAAGGACATCATAGTCCGTGCGTTTAAAGGGACCCCACAGTCTGAGGTTAAGGACATCATAGTCCGTGGGTTTAAGGACCCCACAGTCCAATTTAAAGACGTCATAGTCTATGGAATGTATGGTTGTCGGGACCCGTCACCTCTCTGAAGACGTTGAAGGATTACAACGAAAAATATCAGGGGAATGAAGAGATGTGCCCTTGAACCAATTTTGGGTTGAGAGATCTGTAGTCCAATTAGGACTAAGATCTGTTAAAAGATTTATGAGCATATGGGCTCAATTCATCTGAGTTGAGGACTTATGGACAATCTTGGGCTAAGTCCAATCAAGTTAAAATGTTTAACATTTATTTTGGGCTGTTGAGCATTTATTTAGGCTTGGCCCCTTTAACAATGTGAAGCATTGATTTGAGTTTTGACGGTATTTCTGTCTTTTATTGAATGCTGAGCATTCATCATAGCTCTAGGATTATTAAAGAACAATTTATGTTCTATCAGCGCACACGTGAGGAGCACGTGGTGCGCTTGGCGCTTTGCGCCAGTCAAAGAGCGCAGTGCGCTTCTGCAGAATAGCGCACGCGTGAGAGACACGTGGCGTGCTTGGCGCTAAGCGCCAAATGATGAGCGCAGTGCGCTAATTTATGAGCGCATTGCGCTATTAGTTCAGTGGCGCACACGTGAGTGACACGTGGTGCGCTTGGCGCTGAGCGCCAGTCCATGAGCGCAGTGCTCTATATTAAGAGCGCAAAGCACTATCTGTACAGTGGCGCACACGTGAGGGACACGTGGTGCGCTTGGCGCTGAGCGCTAATCAATGAGCGCAGTGCGCTGTGTTTGGAGCGCTGAGGCTCTTTAAAATTAAGAGCGCCAAGGATCTGCAGCGCTTTGCGCTAGATGTGGAGCGCTGAGGCTCTTTTGAATTAGGAGCGCTGAGGCTCTTCCTTTTATGAAACTTAGATCAGTTTGCGCCCTGAGAATTAAATTCTCTTTTTTTATAAGAGAATTTGTCTCATGGTTTTAAGAACAGAAGTTCTTATTTTATAGAAGATGTTTCAATCTCTTATTTTGATGAAAGGCTTTGCCTTTATGGATCTGTGATCCTCAAGAGAATTGACTTATTCTTTCCCCCTTCTTTTAGAATAAGATGTTCATGATCTCTGAAAGACAATTTGTCTTATAGATCTATGATCTATGAGAAGAATTATGTTCTTCTTTTTGTTTTATGATGAGATCTTTTGATCTTTTTGTAAAAGACCTTGGTCTTATAGATCTATGATCTTTAAAGAAGTGAGTTCTTCTTTTCAATTATGAGATGATTTCATCTTTCTGTTCTTTTATCTTGAAGAAAAGAAGTTCTTCTATTGATAGCTTGGCTCTTTTTCTGAGATCTCAAAGCTTGTAGGGGGGTTCCTCTCTATGCTTCTGTATATCTGAGACTTGAAATCTAGGGGCCTTTTTATAGGGCAAGCTGATTTGTTCAGTTAGTTAAGGAGATCTTTTCTCCAATTGATTTGGGAATTTCCCATCGTTGGATTATTGATCCAATGGCTTCTGATTTACAGAATGCAATCTTCTTGTTTTTAACAAGATCGGGAAATCTTCTAAACAGAGTTTATTCTGTGTTTTTGGTGACTTTTTGATCACCATTGGATCATTGATCCAACGGTGCTCTGATTTACAGAGCACAATCTTGTTGTTTGGAAAGATTTTGAAGAATCTTTCCTTAACAGAATTTAATTCTGATTAATTAATGATTTATCATTATTATTGGATCTTTGATCTGACGGTGGGGAGCTTTTAGTTCCAGCGCTGGCGCACCCGTGCCTTGCACGTGGTGCGCTGCTCAGAGCGCAGCGCACCTAGCGCTAGCGCATACGTGCTTTGCACGTGGTGCGCTGCTCAGAGCGCAGCGCACCTAGCGCTAGCGCACACATGCTTTGCACGTGGTGCGTTACTTAAGGCGCAGCGCACCTGGCGCTGCTATGAAGCGTTGCTTTTATTATTGGAGGTGTCTTTTCACCTTCCTTTTAAGTCAAACTTATATTCCCCAGAACTTCCATTTCCCAGATCTTGGAAATAGCTCCATTATGCACAAAATTTTCTGTGCCTAGTCTTTATAATCTGAAGCAATGCTTCTTTATTTTCTCATTTCCAGAGAACCATCTTAACTATGGGTTGTAACCGCCCACATGCTCGTCGACAACCATGGGAAGTGCCCATTCAAGACATTGTTCCTCGCTTCGCTGCGCGCTTGGTGAATCCTATTCTTACTGATGACCAATGCGATGCAGCGCTGTACGAGCTCTTGACTCGTGTAGGATCTCCTCTCCCTCCCAACTCTATTTGGCTTCGGATGATCCTTATGCACGTGCTCGCTGATATTCTCCTTCTTCCGGCGGAGATGACCCCAGTGATGCTCGATGCCGCTGAAGATAAGATCGATTGCTTCTTCAAGGCGCACTTGATCGCCAAAGCCTTGAGGGATTGCTCTATTCAGTTGCTGAGCTAAATACGGGCTCATCGAGCCGTCATCTCTGCTTTCGCTGGTGAATGTGGTGCTAACCGATGGGTAGCTACTCCTCGCGAAGATCGTCTCTTTGACATGGTGGAAAAGACAGAGAGTGAACTAGATAATTTTATCTATATGTTTGTAAATCCCTGTACTTTTGATCCCATGTTTGGCGATCTATTTCCATTGCAATAAAATATTTAATTAAGTGTTTTCTTCCTTTTTGTCATTATCTGTCAAGTGTTCCTCTTATTTTAATTCTTTTGTTCTTCCTCTGTCAGGCGCATATGCGCTATAGAACTTACACTGTTATAAACAGGCGCAAGTAATCCTTGCGGGAGTTAAGCGCTCGTGGCGCTTAGCGCTCTCGTTCTTTACACGTGAGCGCCGTTTCAGATTCTTTGACTCTTAGTGCTGGCGCATTTAATGCTAGCGCTTTTCACGAAGCGTTGCTTCGTTTCAAATCTCGGAATTTGAACAGAGCTTTGCTCTGATTGGGGAAACAATGGATTCATGTTGAATTGTAATATTGTAGATTGTAGATTGTAGATTATAGATTGTACTTGAATCATATTCAAGTCAGATTGTTAAAGAGACTCATCTGAGTCAGACAATTAGAAAAGTAAATTGAAGTCCTGATTGTTTTGATGTTATCGGTAACTGGTGCACATGGGCGGCAAGATTTGTGTCTTTTTCAAAGACGATTACCGTATTGATAACACCGTTGTTAAATTGTCTACCTTAAATAGGCAAGCACCCACTTCTCCGGCTCCCTGAGGCTCAAGAGATTGGTCCCGCTTAAACCTATGTTTACTAGGGTCCTTAGGGTAATTTATAGAACTTGAGGGGGTTTTATGTAAAAATACTTTTATATACTTTTCAAAATACACCCCAAGTATTTATTAATCTTATTTATAGTTATAATGAATGTAGATTTTATATTGTGATATTTCTAGTGAAAATATCCTAATTTCATAAATAAAGGTATTTATTTGTAATATTGACTTGTATGGAATTCATGGTATATTAATGTAAAGTGATTCTTGTGATTTTTTTGAAAAGAGTTGGAATATTTATATTATTTGCAAAATAGATATTTTAATGTTACTTATATATATATTTATATAAAAATAATTTTAATATATATTTATTATTTCTAAAAATCTCATTTTTCTTAAGATGTCGTATTTTAAATCTCTCGAGACCGAATGCTCCTTGCGGAGGACTGCATCTCTCACTACTAAGCCTGAGGATGTGCGATAATCCGTACCATCCCGAACAGGTTCCCCAAATGAGTTGTAGTGGCGCTTTGCAAAGATTTGTATAAATACTAAATCGTTTAGAAAATGGTTTTATTAGTAATGGTATTTAAATGAAAAGGTGTCATTTTCCCGTATTCTATGTTGCCGAGGGTATTGTACTATGTTGCATATGAGTGTGTGAGGAGGTAGGTCATTACCTCGTGATCTACTTAAAGGTATAGCAAGTTTGACGGTTTAAATGTCGAAATGAAACTATATGGTATTTTAATGAAAAAATATGGTAAAATGGAAATAGCAAATACTTTTGATATGGAACTTGTTCAACATATTTATTAGTGATTAATAGTCAACATGTAGTGGTTGTAGCATAATTGTATTAAAGAAAAGTGAGATTTTAAGAAGAACCGAATCGGAAATCGGATTTTGCTCCGATTCCGTCGGGTTTTAGAAATACGTCTTTTCAGAAAGAGTAGCGAAGGGGGAAGATGGGACTTGCTGGCTTAGGACTTAGAGGAGAGGAAGAGGAGTCGGGAGGAGGCGCCGGTGCGTCGTTTCGTCGCCGGGATCTCCTAGGCTTGTCGTCGGAAATTTGCCGGAGCTTCGCCTCTTTGCTCACTTTCAAAACATACTAGGGTTCTAAGAATTTTCTCGAGAGTTGGCTCAGAATTTTAGAGTGAGGGGTAGTGTGTAAGGGTAGTATTTATAGGGTTAGGCTAGGGTTAGGGTAGATGAAAAGCTTAAAATGAAAAATGTGATAGAATGTAATAAAAATGTATTAAAAGTGGAGTAATTATGGTTTTAAAAGAGCTCTGAAAATGGTCTGAGGATAAAATTTTGCAGGTGTACAGGGGAGACCAAAAGACACATTTTTTGTGTTGGGGTCGTCGCCAGAATCGGCCGACTCGGTCGCGACTCGGCCGTGACTCGGTAGGAGGCCTGAGTCGGCCAAGTCGACGCCGAGTTGGCCGATTTCCGGCCGAGGCATGCGGCCGGAATCCCCCCCCCCCGATGGTTCATCTATGCTCTGGCAATGTTACATTTTTAGGTGTAGTGGGGTTTTGTGAGATATGCACGTGTAAACCCTTGGTATTCTAAAGGTTTTAAAAAAATCAATATTAAAAATAATGTGTGGTATGGGATTTGAACTCTGGTGGCTTGGTTCAGCAGTGCAAGGTATTACCAATGAGCTACAAGATCCTTCTTGTAATTAAATAGCTAATTAATTGCTTATGTCTTATGCTAAGGCAATAAATACCCCTTTATGGATTTTGAAAATTTTTTTGTAAAGAAAGTTGTATAGGAAAATTAGGGTTGTTACAGCAGCGGAAGCTAAAACCTGGCTTCTAACGACTCTTCTTCCACCTCCACTCTCCGGAGTCAGGCCGCCGAGATTTTGGGTGTATTGCAAGGATTAATGGAAGCCCAGGAGCGAACAAATGATCTCATAGCTGAAGGACTAAGAAGGCAAATGGCTCAGGCGCCAACGGAAGCCCCAATCATAGGAGAATTCCTGTTAGACAAAGAGGTGGTGTGCAGATGAAGCGCTCATTTGTTACTCAGCAACAGAAGCAGTGGGGAGCCCAGCGTTGTGGTTATTGCAAGAGGCCAGGACACTTTCAAAGGGACTGTCGACCAGCCAAAGGGCAATGCTTGATTTGTGGATCCGACGAACATCTTGCCAATGGTTGCCCTCGAAAGAAAGAGCTACAAGGAGGAGATTCATCCACGCCCTCCACATCTGCTTGAGCGACTTGGTTGTTTTCGTATTTTAATTTCGAGGACGGCACGGGCCCAGCACAAGATTCAGACTTGTCTTACGAGGTTGCAGAGATTTAGATATCGACGCAGAGTTATCACCTTTCCTGCTTTCAATAAAGATATTGTCACCCTATTTAGTAGTTGTTTCCTTTCGTTTAAAATCTTGTATCCGTTGAACTTCTTAGCTCGAATGCAATAAAGTTGTGGATTGTGACTAACTACTTTTGTATGACTCACTATATTTAGACCTTAAGCTTAGTCGACATTATGGTTCATCACCGCACCCCGGACTCTCTCTTCGATTAGCTTGTGTCTTGCCGCATACTCCTGTCTGAAATTGTCAATCCTATACTCCTTGTTAACTTATGTCTCTCCCTGATTTTGAATCTGATTTTCATCCTTTATCTTTATGTCATTCTGGACAACCCAATTTCTATTTACGTTCTTTCATTCGGGTGCTTGCTCACGGCATTGCTCTTCAGTATATATACCGAAATCCATCCTCCGGCTAGTATACTATATATTACCAGTGTTATTTTCCGTTGATATAATTATAATTAGGACAATTACGATTTTAAAATTTTAGAGTTTTGCCTATCTATGGTTAGTTAGATTTTCATTATGTGTTGATAAGTAATTTTAGTTTTACTTACTGTCCCGAAGTTCCCTACTATTTCCAAGCTTTTAAATTGTTTTTGATTTACATTATATATTTTATTTTCTAGTGAAATTTCTATACTAATGCTTTCAGTTTACATGTCACTTTTGTTGTTTTCATTACTAGCTCGCTTATTCTATGTTTTTTTTGCCACTTTTACTTTATACGTATTCTAAAGTTATTTGGTACTTGTTTGAATTTTAGTTTCACCAAATTAGTTCCAATTCTTAAGGCTTATCAGCCAATCCTTCACTATTGTTTATTATTGTTATTCTATTTTTCCTTGTATTGCGAATATAGTTTATCATTATAAATGGTTATGCCTTTAGCTTACTTATGCCTATTCTTTTAGTTGCGCTACTTCTTCTATATATATATATAGACTCTTGATTTTCATCTAGTTACTTTTGCGTAAATCGCTATATAATAGTATTTGATTTTGTTGCTTTTCGCATTACATTTTATAGCTTATCTTTTATTTTAATTTCGAGGACGAAATTTTCTTTAAGGGGGGTATGATGTAATACCCGGTTTATTTTGTACTCTATCTTGTGTATTATTAGTAATAAATTCTTTTAAAATATTTTCCCCAAACGATTTTTTCCTATACTTTTCCGGTGACTCTAATTTCCTAATTAGTTTTAATGAGAATCCCATTAAACCTATTTTTCCTTATCATATTATTTTCCTTATATTTATTCTATTTTATTTTTCTAAGTTATCTAAGTTTAAACCCTAACCCAAATCCCTGGCCCAAACCCTCACTCCCTCTTTCCCTCTCTTCAATACCCAAACACAGCCCTCTAAACCCAGCCCATTCCCTAGCTCCAGACCCGACCCGAACCCTCACCCCTCTCTTCTTCTTCCCCCCCTCATTCTTTCCCGCCTCTTTCTCAGCCGCGACCCACTCCTCCTCCTTCCTCACGCCCCACCCACCGCACAACTCGCTCCCTCCTCGCAACGGTCCTACACACACTGACCCCGTGACCTCGCCTCCACCGCCGAACCCCCACGACCCGTGCTCCCGCGACCACGTCCTTGTCCCCACGACCCCTTCGCCCACTCCCCCATGACTCGCGCCCATGCCCCAACGGCCGCGCCCGCTTTCCTCTGACCTCCACAGCTCCTCTCTCGCTCCTCTGTCTCCCCATGTCTTTCTCTCTCTCTATTCACACACTCTCTCTCACTCACCGAACCCAACTCCTGCTCCGATCACAACACCCATGCCTCACCGCAGCACGCCAACACCATCCTCAAGACCCCTCACTGGCCACCTCTATCTTCATCTCCCTCACCATCGCCTCCAAACCGACCACAAACCCTCTACCACAGACAGCGCCGATCACCTTCTCCTGAGATCCCCTCGCCGACGAGCATCCCCTGCCACCGTCACCTTGCACCGACCCCCTGCGCCGCCTCGATCTCCTTTCTCAACTCCATCGTGCTCCCCTCCAACCGAGACCACATCTCCAAGCCTGCAACTCCATGACCACAGCCGCTTGAGCACCGTCGGCCGACCCCGGCATCGCCGACGACCCCCTCGACGGCCACCACAAGCTCCTCTTCTCCTCCTCCAGCGACTGAGCTCCCTACCTCCACTGCTTACTTCCTCTCACCCCCGAGCCTCTACTTCCCCTCTCACAACCCCACTTCGCTGCAGTTGCGCCGTCGACCTCCTCCTTGGACCCACCGCCGACGAGGCCACTACCATAGCCGCAACCTCTCACCACCAGCAGCACCACTGCCGCCACACAACTCCTCCATCAACGGAGCCGCGATCTCCACAAAGTCGCCGTGTCGTGTACGTGCCCACTCCCAGAACCACCGTGCCACCATCGGACCCACTCACGTGTCACTCCCGTACCCACTCCCCATGCTATGTCGTGCCAGCCCCGAGTCCAGACCGTGCTCGGCACCATATCGCGCCGTGCCACGCACCGAGCCAGGACCACGCCCACTACCGTATCACACCCGCGTCGCGCACCGTGTCCTGCATCGCATCGTCTCGAGTGACGAGGCGGATCCCACGCGTGGTGTCGCTTCTATATCAAGCCACCGAAGGAAGGTGAACTCCTCACTTGCTTACATGCTATTACTTTGCAAATCAAAATGAATGCTTAATTTGACTATATACACCGATGTGCATAAGCAAGATCGATCGATATAAAGTCTTAAATCAAAACATATCTTAAAATGGCGAAACTCATGATATTTATACCCTAACGCTGTTGCAAACACTCTGTAGAAATTTAGTGGCAAATCGATGCCATGTACACACATAAGTGACGCCTTAACCTTAATACCGAAACTTACAATTTACCGAACACTTGACACCGTTAAATTCATAATTAATTCTAGAAAATTCCAATCGCAGCGTGCTTGGGCTCGTTACGAAGGGTACTGCATAATATTTAACCTGACATGTATTTTTACTATTAGATATATCCTCTAGATATTGAAAGCAAAGAACTTACCTGACCTTGGACCGCAGTCCAGTGCAGCAACTTACCCCTTGACCTGCATTTGTACCCCTAAAACCTTAATGTTTAATTGTGATGGTGTGCGGGGACAATTACCCCTGCGTAGAAAATTGTTTTGTCTTTCCAATGGTACCAGTTTCACTAAAATCCAGTGTCTTTTAGTATTTAAATCATATTTTAAACGGATGACTTGTACGGCAGTTTTCTGTCATTTCAGTTTGCACCCTTCGTCAGGAATATGATCGTAACTCCTAAACCAAAATGAATATTGTTGATATGTCTCATGTTCTGTAAATTTAGTTCATAACCCTACAATTAGTTGAACAGTAGCATTGCCTAATTATGCTCCCAACTGGGAGTAAAACGTGCTACGAAACGTACTTCCAGTTCAAAAACTGGATTTCCCGCAGTGAACACTTAAAATGAAATGACCATAACCAGCAAACCTGAAACCCGATTGACGTGAAACCAATTTTTATGGACATATAATTAAACATACTGCTTACCCCTTTTATATTGTTTTGCTAAATTCTGTGCGTGTGATTTATAGTAAATTATGCAAGTGGTAGGATATTGGCTGCTGATATTTTTATTCATATCGTAATCAATTGCATTCTCATCATATCATGTAGCGGTTATACCCTCATTGAATAGTGTTCATGAAGCATTGATAACCTAGTGATCGTGTACATTACCCAGTGATAGATATTAGTGTTTGGATTGTGGCTAGTATGTTAGTGTTAAAGCGTGATTGAATAGTGAAAGTGACACGTACTTGTACACAATCAGCGGAACCAGTTAATTATTGCATTGTCGACGCCTATGGGGTATATGTAAGTGTTCACTATAACTGGTGTGGGACGGTTATGGAAGCACTTATATTAGTGTCATAGGTAAGGCTTCAAACACTGTCCATTTATCTTGGGTACCAGTCGAGACATGCTTGATGGAGATCCTATCTCCAGTTCTCGCATAGACTTGTCATCGACCGACTAGTATTTGGGTTTATGGTCGGTATTTGATGCAGACCGTGGGTGTGGGGTAGTTTGAGTGTGAGTTCAACAGAATCTTGGGAGTCCCATTGCCGGTATATATAGCGATTCTGGGAGTCATATGGGTGATATTATTGATTATTAGCGATCGTGTTTCGGGCCCGTGTTCTCTTGACCCTGGGGCCCTACCCTTAGGTTGGGGATACTCCTGTAGAGGTTGACGCTCACACTTGGACTGACGATAGGTTTAGCGACCTGAACAGTGAGACTTAGAGACTGATAGGTTTAGTGACATGGTCATGCATTGATTACTGATTCGATATACCTGCTTTACTGTTTACCTATACCGGTTACTTCATGCTCATGTCATTACTCCATGCTTACTGTTTCATGTTCATCATCATTGCACGTGTTTACATTTGTATTTATATATATTGCAAGTGTGTCGCTCTGACGACCTGAGTATGCATGCTCAGAGTGAGAAGTGGACTTAGCTCGGATCAGGATCTGTCGTACCTCGAGGATATTGCGCACATCCATATCAGCGACGCTAGCACTATCTTTTTCTTGATCTCTATCTGGTATATCTTTTAACTATTCTGATAGATATAGTGACTGCATTTCTCATTACCTGTGCATTGATTAATGATTACCACATAATGCTAGAAACCGAAGTGTGACTACGGTAGGATATTTCCTCGACCGTAGGAGCATGGCTGGCCTTGTCGCCCCTTGTATTTCGTATTTTGGGAAACGGGGCGTGACATAGGGGCTACGGTGTTTTTGAGAAAAAGAGATACCTTTTGAAAATCCGTAGCGTCCCTCGGGTTTGTCTTTTGAAAATGCATACGATTCGTTAGTTTTGAAATAGGTATGGCTTTAGTTATATTATAATGTCTACTAACTAATTAAAAGGCTAAACTAATCCCAAATCAAAAGTGATTAGAAATCTATAACATTTCCGAGTCGATACGTCTATCAGTCGGCGATCCATCCTCATAATATCACGTACGATATAGTTCCTCATACAGAATCCTTAAGCTAAGAGTGCGGATCAATCATCATATATATCATATCTCGTACGGTGTAATCCGTCGTACGATATCATAATTCAAGGGTATGGATCTATGGTCACATACATTCTATCAACTCATTTAGTCACATGTCATCACATGTTATATGTATATCGCCCAATGATCATGTAATATCTCATATCATAAAATGGTGTTTCGGTCTCAAATCATATATCATGACCTCGTGACATCATGTCCAATCATATCGACTCATATCCTTCTCACATATCATATCCTCATCTTACACATATATATATATGTGTGTGTGTGTGTGTGTGTGTATCAACATATCCGTATATATATATATATATATATATATATATATATATACACACATATACACCCATATCATACCAAGTGTGTGCGCGCGCGCGTGCAACAACATAAATCCAAAAGCTCACAACTAAGAGAAATAGGGCTAAGGATATACCTTCCTACGGGTACGCTTATTCTAACCTATAGTCTCCTAGAACCCTATTTTCTAAATATCCATATCCGACATTGAAGTATATATAAATATATATAAGCATCCTAATCTACGGCTGCGGAGGTGCTATATGCCATCCACCCGACTTCTCATGTAGATATACATCTACTCACCTACTGTCCTCGCTTTATACAAAGTCGATGAACGCGTTTCTCTCCTTCGTCGTACCGGAAGTCCACGCGAAGGTACCTACAATTCAACGCATATCGTATTAACATCAAAAATCAAATCCGAAAACCGATACGGCACATGAAGCGCACATAGGTTTAACCTATGGTCTACGCATACAAGAACAGCCAAACAACTCCCGACGTTAACGTACAAACATCAAACGACCGAGTCAAAACTCAAATACCAAAAACCAAGTTTCAAAAGTCGCAAAACATCGCCAGAAATCAAGTAAAACGACTCTAGATTTTTATTAATGTAAAATTAGACTTTTTGCATACAGGGTAGGTCTAGTTATCTAAAAAGTGAGCTACAGACCAAGTTTCAGATCCTAACTCCAAAATTGGGCCGCAAATTGCGGCCAAAACGAATAAAACGGCGGCCGGAAAAAGAGGGATTGGGGTTGGGTTTCTAAGGCAGCCTCCTAGTGGTCCGCAAATCTCATTGTATCTGAAAAATATTTTTCAGAGTTCTCGAGTCATAGCAGATCCTAATTTATCATCACATTTTCCACAAAACCCAATATCAGAAAAATTCCAAGTTCATATTTGGGGTTTCTAGTCTCAAGTTTGACCAGAATTCTAACACTAGAAGGGTTGTGGTCACTAACTAAAACTCAAATACACCTCCACAACTCAAAACATCTCCTAAATCTCATCTTAGAATTTTCCAAGATCACTAACCTATACTTGTTTAACTCTAAATCCCTATAGGAGATTAGGAAACTCAACTACTTAACTAGAAGTGAGGGAATTACCTTCCTGGAGCAATTCAAGAAAATTATATGATGGCCAAAGTGCTCAAAATCCCAACTTGATCCCACCATGGTGTTTGTAGTGATGTGAGAAACATTATTTGTGAAGGTTGTATGAGGTTTTGGGACGGTTTTGATGGTGAACTTGGGGTGGTAGTGAAGGTGGAGAAGGAGGAGGAGGATGAGATGAAGAAATGAAGAAGAGAATAAGGATGTGAAGAAAATAATAAGGTGATGGCTCATGTGCTAGAACCTTCCCAATTCTTCTCTCTCTCTCTCTCTCTCACACCCATGCACTCATGTCCTCACCCTCTCTCTCATCTTTATTCTTTTCTCTTTTTCTTTTCTAAAAAAAACCAAAACCATTGAAAAACAACATAAGGGAAATAAAGCCATGGCTCATCAAATATGGAAAAATGTTGTAACATGTTATGCGGTGTTCCCTAGGTCACCGCTGGGTTTCGGGAGGCATCGACCATGCCATTTTATAAAAATTGGCGCGCTAAAGAATCCTAACGCTAGAATCTAAACTAGAGAATTAGACGAACAAGCATGTAAACATCTTTACATCTAAGTGAACAAGGAATACAACCTTTGTAGACCGGTCCTTCACTTAAATAGCTCCGTGTAGTAGTCCCTTCGCTCCAAGTAGTGATCTCCCGGACTCTAGTAAGGCTCCACAAGGTGAAATGAGCAAGCTTGCTTGAAGTCTTCGAGGCCGAAGATGATCTACGTCGAGAAGACACTAACTCAAGCTACCTCTTCACTAAGTGATGAACTAGTGAAGAAACAACCCAATCTAAATGGCTAGTAGAGAATAGGTTGATGAAGTAGAAATTTTGCTCACTTTAGAAATTATTTTCTCACTATTTTTCTTCACCTCTCATGAAGCTAGAAAGCTTGAGGAAGGAGATGAAGAAAGCAACCATGGAATGAAGCAAGTGAAGAATGAATCAAGTGGTGAGAATAGCAATCATGGGTGATTTAATATCATATACTAACTCATGTAGAGACTAAACCATGTCTAACAATAATGGTTAGGTTAATAAATATCTATAAGTAAAACAAAATTAGTGGACTTAGTCAATGGTTCCACAAGCTTCTACAAACTTCAACCATGTGACTAATTTCCAACTAATTTGATTTACTTTAAATAAATAAAACCCATCATTATTATAAGCATGGTGTGAGTCTTATACATCTATGTAGCATGTGGCATCTAGCATGACACAAAAGATGTACATTAATATATATCACATATATACTAAGTGTACACTAGTGAGAACAAGAAAACTTAAGTGAGCTAATATTAGTTAATGTAAATTAATATATCAAATATATAATTATACATTAAATCATTAAATCAACACTTGATTTAATAATCCGGCTATATCACATACAACCGACTAATATATTATATATCAACTCGTCGAATCAACATTTGATTCGACAACCCGGTTATATCACATATAACCGACCGATATCATATATCGTGAGAATAGAATACGGTATCACATACGCGTATTAATCTCGGTCCCGCACATATCACATATGTGCTCCTACTTCGTTTCGCTTGAGCCAAGAAACCTCTGTGTAGGACTCTAAAGACTCGTCAATACGCCGGCAGTAGGTGGTGATCATATCAGTCACCCACAAGCCGCAAGTGGTCTGCTAAACGTAACGGCCATCCGGGTAATGAGCGATCAGAAGATCAACAAGCAAGCCTGCTCATACTCCTGCGAATCCAATCAGTAACACTACCGTACAGTCCGGTCTCTTCGTCTGATATGTCGCATATCACAGCCTGGGGGTGGTATAACGTCAGACCCTAATAGCCTGATAAGTCATGCCGATGTGAGGCTCATAACGGTTCGAGAAACTACTGATAACACTTAGCAGTAGATCTCAGCAACCCTGGCCAGGGATTTCCTGTTATGGCCAATCGAGCATAGTGCAACATCAACCCACAATACCCGGGAGAGACGAAATTCCCTCCTATCGCTCATTGCCTCCATGTGACTCGGGACTGTACCCAAAAACCACTGTTTTGTACAATCTATTGAACGTGGTAAGGTGGAAATCAAAGCACAGTGGGAATCACACAAGACTCTATGACGATCTCGGGTCGACAGACTAACCTGTACCAGTGTCACCAGAAAACTGCTATCTGATGATAGGTATAATACCATCTAGGAGTTCTCGGCGAGTCCGTCCAGTGTACCCGGTCTCCACTGAGCACTCGTATACCTTCTCTGATGTCAAACACCAATGGATGTGGGATCATCCATCGCCCATCATATGGGTCGAGAAGCGTATACGTTAGTCTACTCTGGAATATCGATGCCCCGTCTCGATACTCCCACGACTAGGAATATTTGAAGGATGTACTTACCGACCACCTCTACCCCACTAGTATGATCTGCATCATAATCCTGGTAGTCAAGTACTCATCCTAAGGGCTTTATCAACATGTAATAGAAAGACAATAAGTGTACATGTTAAGATAAAGAGCAACCAGATAGCATACTATCATGTCGAGCAAGAAAGTCCTCCCTATATATGTCTAAGCATCCACTATAATATACATCACATGTATAATAATGGCCTCTAGGGCATACATAACTAACAATCTCCCACTTGCACTAAGGCCATTTGTTGTAGTATCTCATACCCAACGCCCCATAAAAGTCTCTCTAGGGAAAAGCGTCTGTGAGTGGATCCGCCGTGTTATCCTTCGCGCCAACTCTCCTTACCTTGATCCCTTGGAGAACAACCATCTCCCTGATCAGGTGATACTGTCCTCAGAATATGTCAGGATCGCTGATGGGACCGGTGTTCCTAGGCCAAAGCCACAACTTCATTGTTGTCACATTAACAGTTATTGGGACGCTCAATGGTAGGAACCATGTTCATCCCATGAACAAGAAATATCCAGACATCCACTTTGGTAACATCGTTGGTAGCGATGTATTAAGCCTTTATCGTCTAGTTTGCCACGGTATCTATCTTGGAACTCTTCCAACATATCGTCCCTCCACTGAGGGTAAAGACAAAGCCCGTGACTGACTTTCAGTCGTCCTTATCACTCTGCGAGCTGGAATTGGTAAAGGACTCCCACTGGAGTTTACCGTTACCCAACCCCAAGAACATTTCTTTTGTGCTTCTCATGTATTTAAGAATGTCCTACACAGCTGTCCAGTGATTCTCCTAAGATCCGTTTGATTCCTGATCCCTACACCTAGTGAGTTAGCTACATCTGGTCTGGTACATAACATCGCATACATGATAGAGCCTAGTGCCGAAGCATAGGGTATCCCTTGCACGCGAGATCTCTCCAAATCAGTCTTGGAAGACATCTTTTTGGAGAAAGTGATTCCTGAGTTAGTGGGCGAACCACCACGCTTAGAATCTTCCATACTAAACCCCTTTAATACGATGTTAATGTACCTGGATTTGGGACACTCCCAACATCCACTTAGATCTATCACCATAGATCATAACTCACAAGATGTAGTAGGTATCATCCAGATCTTCCAAGGAGAATCCTCATGATAAGATGAGCTTGACCGATTGTAACATACGAAACCATTTCCTATCAAGAGTATGTCATCTACGTACAATACGTGGAAGACAACCTTACTCTCTACAACCTTCTTGTATATACAAGGTTCATCTACCTTTTTGATGAAGTCAAACTCTTTGACTGCCACATCAAAACAGATGTTCCAACTCCGCGATGTGTGCTTTAATCCTGATGAACTTAAGCATAGCCACTCGAGAAAAGGTTTCGTCATAAACCACACCTGGTTATTGACGATAGCCTTTTACTACAAGTCTAGCTTTGAAAGTCTTAACTTTTCCATCTACACCAAGAATCTTCTCAAGATCCTTTTGCTCCTAATGGGTTTTACCCCTTCAGGTGCAACTTTCAAAGTCATACTTTGTCGGTGTACATGGATTCCATCTAGGATTGCATAGCATCCAACTATTTCATAGAGTCCCCACTCATGATGGCCTGCCTGAACCTAGTTGGGTCATCATCTACCATGATGCAATCCTCGCTCCTACCGTCACCGAGGAAAACCGTAGTATCTCTCAGGTGGATGAGGAGCCCTACCCGATTCGCGGAGAGGATGAGGTTTGTTGGAGACTATTGAATCCTTTGGTTTCACCAAATCATCAGCTGTTAGTTTGTCCAGCTGGAACTCCTTCCAGTTCTACCTCATGTCCACAAATTTCTTCACAAGAAACTCCTTTTCTAAAATGATGGCATGCTGAGAAACAAAACACCTTTTGCTCCTCAGTGTGGTAGAAGATATACCCTCGCAAATGTTTGGGATATTCTAACAAACTTATACAGAACTGACCTTGCCTCGAGCTTGTCCGGATTTTGTTTTTCAACATGGGCTGGACAATCCCATATCTTAACTCGTTTAAGACATGGTCTCTTCCCATTCCATATCTCATATGGAGTGGTAGGCACTGATTTGGATGGAACCCCATTCAATAGGTATGCAGCTTCTCAAGTGCATAACTCCAAAAGGAAATAGGCAACTCAGCAGTACTCGTCATAGAGTGCTCCATATCTCATAGGGTGCGATACCTCCGTCCTGATACACCATTGTGCTGTAGTGTATTTGAAGGAGTAAGCTGAGAAAGAATCCCATTCTCCGTTTTAGAAAATCCAAGAACTCCATGCCCAAGTATTCGCCTTCTCGATCACATCGAAAGACTTTAATACTTCTACCCATTTGGTTCTCTACTTTGCATTTATATTCCTTGAATTTCTCAAAAGGTTCAGACTTGTGTTTCAACAGGAACACAAGTCCGAATCTTGAGATATCGTCGATGAATGTAATGAAGTACAAAGAACCAACCCTGGCATTTGTAGACATAGGACCGTATACATCATCATGTATCCGTCCCAAGTGTTCAATAACTCTTTATCTGTTTACAGTAAACGGAGTATTGGTCACTTTACCTTTGTGATAAGACTGGCAAGTATCATAAGATGAAAATTCGAACAGATTCTCATATTCATCCTTATGTAACTTAGTTGGTCGTGTCGCATAGATATGACCGAGTCTACAATGTCATAAGAAGGATTTGTTCATTTCTGAACTACTCCTCTTGCGTGTGTTTTACATACTTTGAACTGTGGTTTGATATAGAACGTATATGCCATTACATAACGTGCATGATCCAATCAACTCTTGATTCAGGAAAATGTTCACAACATTATCCTCCAATACAGAATTATATCCTTCTTTAACTTAATAAAGAATCTGGTGTAATTTTGTATATCAGGTTCGGCATGTAATAACATTTGTTCAGAATCAATGTATTTACCATTTGGTAATACAAGGTGATATCTGCCAACTGATTTGGCTGCAACAATTGCACCATTCTCTAACACTTAGAGACATATCACCCAATCCTAGTTCTCTACCTTTCAGTAGCCCATGTAACTCTTACATATGTGGGATCCCGTTCCGGTATCTCATACCCAGGACGTAGAGTGTACTGAGAAACAGTTCTCGGTAACGAACACCCCCGAAGAATATGTATCAACATGCTCATTCCTCAAATGGGTTGCGTAGGAATCCAGATATTCCCCTATTTCCTGCCCAAACTTATAACAATTATAAGTTAGAGCGGAACCAATGTTCCCCCAGCTCAGTATAATAAGCAGGTTCTCTCAATGCATCCATATTATTATCTTGATTAAGGCATGACATGGTCGCTACCAAGAGAGAGAGAGAGAGAAGAAAACACTCAGCGTATGCTCTTGGAAGATCAGATTGGTTATTATTTTATCTAATTGGGGATGGCTCCCACTGTTTTTATCAAATCTTCCTTCAAACCCTAAAAGGCAAGACTAGCCGGGATTAATTACACCCTACAAGTTCGCCAATCTTTCAGCCAGGCCAGTGTCGGTACTTTGAGGAAGTTTCCCATGCTTTCGCACGGACCTAATTAAAATAAACCTCATTTTCCCAGGGGCGTAACCCCATTAACACCTGTCTAGACACCTACTTGATCGGTCTAATTTTAATGTGTAAAACTCTCCCAGGAGTAACTCTTACTCGCAGTGGGTATCGGGATCCAACTATCTCATAGAAGGTATGCAATCTCATTGCAGATTTCAACACTTGAAATTCTCGATAATATTTTATCCCTAGTGACTTATGACCTTAACTATGGTCAACAAATCATAAGCACTAGTCAAGTTCTACCCGTCATTTCATGATTAATTAGACCCACCCATATGACCCTTAACTATGGTCAACAAAGTCACATGACTGTCCTAATTAATCGCATCATATGCTATGTAGGAAGACATCACTTAGCTACCGCACACTACGCCTTAACTATGGTCAACAAACGTAGCACGAATACTAAGTACTCTACTTCCTAAAATGACGGAAGGTTATGACAAGTTTTTAAGAAAACCTTTTGCGTAATGAACTTGATATCGTTGTAGAAACGAGTGATTTGAAAATGAGTGTTTTTGAGACTTTTGCTAGTTTTGCTAAAGAGGTCACTCCCGGTGAATGGATCTCGGCTCTTTCCTTATCGAATAAGGTGCTGGATATTCTACAAGAAATACCACTATGCAAAACAAGAACTAGAGAAGCAATCAAAAGACAAAACCGAGTGGGTTGTAGAATCTGCCAGTTTCGCTAAAGAGGTCACTCCCGGTGAAGGAATCTCGGCTCTTTCCTTATCGAATAAGGTGCTGGATATTCTAGAAGGAATACCACTATGCAAATCAAGATTAGAGCTACCAGTTTTAAAACAAGATTCTACAATATCTTTAAGTTTCTTTTATTTCATTAATCTCATTAATGAAGTCCCATCAATTATTCTTCCTAAGCATCACAAAAGAAATGAAAGCAACAATATTTATTATATATCATATATATAATATAAGCATTCGTCTCAACATATCAAGTGATCGCATCACAGAATATCAGCAGCAGAAGAACACATATGAAATATTGGATATACTAGGAATTCCGTGTTTTAAATTAAGCCAGTAAAAAACGCGGATTCCATGGTCGCGATGAATAGCCAAACCCACATCCCTAGACCCCTACGAGAGCGGCAAGAAACCCTACCAATTCTAGAGTTAGGAGACCCGGTCTCGACTCCTCGAGATGGTCTCCCACTGGACTCTAGAACTGGTTACTTGTTCTCCCCGCCTTGGGTTTATCCTAATGAGGAAAAGTAAATAATGTACATCAATGGTGGAATCATCCTCAACCCGGAAGTCCCCCAATAAAAGAATATTACATACAAGTTTTTACATGAATGAAAATGAAAAACTCTCATCTCACATTATAAAAAAAACCGGCTATTCAAAACACGATGATCCAATATAACATATCACAGCAACACATAACATCACATGTCATCAATGTAAGTAAATATGCGTATCCCAATTGTCGTTGACATATAGCAACGAAACCGGCGATACACCACATATTACACTTACGGTCGCAGAAAAGAAAGTGAAAAACTACAACAATTGGAATCTGCAACCACCATAGACATCATAAACCCAATGTATCACATATTTTGGATTTCATGCCTAACCAAATGAATTCCTTAGACATCACATGCCTAACAATTATAAACCCCGCATTTTAGTCTCGATATCGAAAACACTTTTCAATAACCAGTCGGGTAATTCAACAAGATTCCCGACAACCATATCGAATGCTCGTCGGAAACTTTAGTAGACGGCCGCACCCCCGATGCCATCGACGAAGTTCACTTAGGCGGAACATCGCGGCCGCGAGCACCCGAACGGATGCTTTTGGCAACGGGGTTCTCCTACAGTCACTTGGTCGGGGCTGTGGGGTGTGGCTATCTAGTAAGATTACCCGGCGAGTATCCGCGTACGCTACGTGATTGCGACAGACTTTTGATCCACATCAAAATTCCGTGGCAACCGATCAAATGCGACAGAATTGCTAGATTTATAAAATTCAAATTATTTTTCATAAAACTAAATATTGTGGATTCCAAGTATTGTATCATAATCACAGATAGGTAGACGATGTTAAACTTTTCGATCGAATAAACAAACACCCAAAATTTTTCAAAGAGCTCAACATTTGAGCGGAGTTTAAAAGTACCCAGAACATGCCACAGCACGTATGGACCAACCGTAGAAGGGTCAACCCTTGCCTCACCTATGACGCCGCGGAATTACCATAAACCCTAGGGTTTGGTGGCGGTTCCGATGGTCACAGAATCGAGTTAGGGTTTCGTTCTTCTAGAGGGTCCACAGAAAACACCTGCATGATTTTCTGAAGATTTAAACTTGGAAAAATCCAACTCTTAGAAAATTTCCAGTGAGGGAGAAAATGGGTTATTGATATCCGTTTGAACTTTTTAACGTCGTCTAAAGTTACCCGAAACGATGTTAGAATTACGAATACGAAACACTCCGAATTGCCTTTACATAAATATAACATCACATGCAATATCAATAAAAACAAGCAACACCTGAAATACCAAAACCCAGAGACCAGAACACAATAAAAATTTGAAGCCTTCAAGCTCTGGAAAAATAGGACAGGCCGGTATTTCATGCCATGTGGCCGGCCATTTTCCGGCAAGAGGGGTTCAATTTTCTTCTGTGTTCATGTCACATCACATGTAACAATCTGCAGTTGCGTAAAAAAAATTTGACACTCTGAAAAATTCGACAGAAACTGGGTTTATATTTCGAGTGTTTCGGAGTTGTTTCGGTTTCGTAATACAACAACATCGTCTAATTCTCTAGCATGTCTCTGATACCAATGCTGGGTTCCCTAAGTCGCTGCTGGGTTTCGGGAGGCATCGACCATGCCATTTTATAAAAATTAGCGTGCTAAAGAACCCTAACGCTAGAATCTAAACTAGAGAATTAGACGAACAAGCATGTAAACATCTTTACATCTAAGTGAACAAGGAATACAACCTTTGTAGACCGGTCCTTCACTTCAATAGCTCCGTGTAGTAGTCCCTTTGCTCCAAGTAGTGATCTTCCGGACTCTAGTGAGGCTCCACAATGTGAAATGAGCAAGCTTGCTTGAAGTCTTCGAGGCCGAAAATGATCTACGTCGAGGAGACATTAACTCAAGATACCTCTTCAGTAAGTGAAGAACTAGTGAAGAAACAACCCAATCTAAATGGCTAGTAGAGAAGAGGTTGATGAAGTAGGAATTTTGCTCATCTTAGAAATTATTTTCTCACTATTTTTCTTCACCTCTCATGAAGCTAGAAAGCTTGAGGAAGGAGATGAAGAAAGCAACCATGGAATGAAACAAGTGAAGAATGAATCAAATGGTGAGAATAGCAACCATGGGTGAGTTAATATCATATACTAACTCATGTAGAGACTAAACCATGGCTAACAATAATGGTTAGATTAATAAATATCTATAAGTAAAACAAAATTAGTGGACTTGGTCAATGGTTCCACAAGCTTCAACCATGTGACTAATTTCCAACTAATTTGATTTACTTTAAATATATAAAACACATCATTATTATAAGCATGGTGTGAGTCTCATACACCCATATAGCATGTGGCATCTAGCATGACACAAAAGATGTACATTAATATATATCACATATATACTAAGTGTACACTAGTGAGAAAAAGAAAACTTAAGTGAGCTAATATTAGTTAATGTAAATTAATATATTAAATATATAATTATACATTAAATCATTAAATTAACACTTGATTTAATAATCCGGCTATATCACATACAACCGACTAATATACTATGTATCAACTTATCGAATCAACACTTGATTCGACAGCCCGGTTATATCACATATAACCAACCGATATCACATATCGCGAGAATAGAATACAGTATCACATACGCGTATTAATCTCGGTCCCGCACATATCACATATGTTCTCCTACTTCGTTTTGCTTGAGCCAGGAAACCTCTGTGTAGGACTCTAAAGACTCGTCAATACGCCGGCAGTAGGTGGTGATCATATCAGTCACCCACAAGCCGCAAGCGGTCTGTTAAACGTAACGGACATCCGGGTAATGAGCGATCAGAAGATCAACAAGCAAGCATGCTCATTCTCCTGCGAATCCAATCAGTAACACTACCGTACAGTCCGGTCTCTTCGTCTGATATGTCGCATATCACAGCCTGGGGTGGTATAACGTCAGACCCCAATAGCCTGATAATTCATGCCAATGTGAGGCTCATAACGGTTCGAGAAACTACTGATAACACTTACCAGTAGATCTCAGCAACCCTGGTCAGGGATTTCCTGTTATGGCCAATCGAGTATAGCGCAATATCAACCCTCAATACCGGGAGAGACGAAATTCCCTCCTATCGCTCATTGCCTCCATGTGACTCGGGACTGTACCCAAAAACCACCGTTTTGCACGATCACTTGAACGTGGTAAGGTGGAAATCAAAGTACAGTGGGAATCACACAAGACTCTATGACGATCTCGGATCGACAGACTAATCTATACCAGTGTCACCAGAGAACTGCTATCTAACGATATGTATAATACCATCTAGGAGTTCTCGACGAATCCGTCCAGTGTACCCAGTCTCCACTGAGCATCCGTATACCTTCTCCGATGTCAAACACCAATGGATGTGGGATCATCCATCGCCCGTCATATGGGTCGAGAAGCGTATATGCTAGTCTACTCTGGAATATCGATGCCCAGTCTCGATACTCACATGACTAGGAACATTTGAAGGATGTACTTACCGACTACCTCTGCCCCACTAGTATGATCTGCATCATAATCCTAGTAGTCAAGTACTCATCCTAAGGGCTTTATCAACATGTAATAGAGAGATAATAAGTATTCATGTTAAGATAAAGAGCAACCAGATAGCATATTATCATGTCGAGCAAGCAAGTCCTCCCTATATATGTCCAAGCGTCCACTATAATATACATGACATGTATAATAATGGCCTCTAGGGCATACATATAACTAACATGTCATGATACATGAATAAGATTAATGCATAATTAGTGAAATATTAATCGAGTTTAGCATTAAACTTGTATACAAATAATTTATAAAATGTCCAAATCAATAAATACTTTCAAAATCAATAATTCATATTAATTTCCAAATATTTTCTAAACTATATGTATATAATCATACCATTCCATTAAAACTAATTTCTATACCTTTATAATATTCATAAAATTTATTATTTTATTTATTTAAATTCCAAAAATAATATATTATTTTTCTGAAATGTTACACAATAGAATACGTAATGTGGCATGTCGCAAGTTTAGAAACTTGCCTGATCGAAATCTCATAACGAAAATATGGATATCACAAACGACACGATGCAAAACCCAACGTACGTAAAACTTGGCCTGAACTGAGCAACTGCGTGAAGTGGTGACTGGAGTAGACGACGACGGTGATTGGGGCCATCTGGGTCATGCTCGTCGGTGGTAACCAACTTCGGCGAAGAAAGAAAAGAGAAAAGAAGAAGAAGAAAGAAAAAGAGGACAGGGCTGTTGGGTTCTGGAGCTTTAATATGAACGGGGAAGAGGAGAAAGTTGGTCGGCGACGGGGAAATGAGGGACGAGGTCGACGACGAGGTGTCGTGAGAGATGAGGCGTTGGGCTTGTGATCGGGAAAAAGAGAAGAAGAAGATGCGATGGTGGTGTGGGTGCTCTGGTGATGACGACAAGAAGGGGAAGTGACGAGGATCCTTAGTGGTGGTCCGGTTCGATCAGCGACGTCGGTGAGGGAGATGGAGGTAGGTTCTCGGGTGTGGTATCAGGCTTGGGTAAGGCCTCGGGACCAGAGGAGGGAAATGATGACGGTGGTAGTGGTGAGGAGGTTATGGGTGCGGTGAGGACGAGGTAGGAGGGTTGGCTTTCGACGACGAGGGGCAGGCGAGATCGAGGTAGAGTCGGCATGGGTTAAGGCTCGGAAAAAGAACGAGGACAGAGAGTTGGAGACGGAGAGAGAGAGAGTTATATGTATATATATATATACATATATGTATATATATATATACATATATGTATATATATATATACATATATGTATATATATATATACATATATGTATATATATATATACATATATGTATATATATATATATACATATATGTATATATATATATATACATATGTATATATATAACAGTACTGCTATAGGTTTTAGGAATAAGTTAGGTAATATATTATATATATTTTATAGAACATTACAAATAATATCATATCACTCCAAATATTACCTGTATCTAGTCAAAAATATAGTTTTTAAATATAAAGAATATACGTAAGAATTTTAACCAAAATGCAACAACTTATTATTAAATGCATACATATACATATACATATACATATATATGTATATATATGTAACGATGCTGCTATAGGTTTTAGGAATAAGTTAGGTAATATATTATATATATTTTATAGAATATTACAAATAATATCAGATCGCTCCAAATATTACCTGTATCTAGTCAAAAATATAGTTTTTAAATATAAAGAATATACGTAAGAATTTTAACCAAAATGCAACAACTTATTATTAAATACATATACCCCCAATAAAATCTAAGTAAATATACGTAAAGATTTTTAATTATTTTGTTGTCTATAGTATAAGGTATGAATATAATAGTTAAAGGCAACAATTAGATATGGGGTGATATGCCATACAAAGTTAAATAGCAAAAGAATATTATTTGTTTATATCTTGTATTATAAAGAGATATGTAAAGATTAAAATATTATATATATATATAGTACTCGATCCATATGGATACACTGTACTAGCAAATATTGGATACAACCTTGCATCATGTCGGGTTTTAATCATGTAGATCAGGTCGGATAATGACCACCACTACTACTTGAATCATTCGCAACCCAATAGCAACAATAATAAAAGAATTTTAAAGCAAGATTTAAAATACCAAATTATATAGTATAAATGTACTAGGGTGTTACAGCCCCATCAACTCCGATCAACCTCAAATCTACCAAATCATGATAAACACGTTATCGTCGTCGAACACGTACCAAATTGTGCCTTTTCATCCCTGAAACAATGGAATTTCATAAATCCAACACTACCACTGTATCCGGAATGCCTCAAAACATATGGTTTCACATCGGGATCACTGAAATCGGACACCGAATACTCAATCCACACCTCAATCAATTTTAGCCCCTGATTTTAAGCCTTCATTGTTCATTTTCACCAAAAAGATTTTATTTGATGTGCTGCACAACACATCAAATCCCACGAAATCAAGTCATAGCCAAGGCGGCTTTAAGCCTTCATTGTTCATTTTCACCAAAAAGATTTTATTTGATGTGCTGCACAACACATCAAATCCCACGAAATCAAGTCATAGCCAAGGCGACACCACATATTTCCTCTCATGCGATAAGCAGTGACCATTTTCATTTAATTTCTTTTTTTCTCTTCACGTGCTTTGCATGTGACTTCATCCTCTCCATCACTAGACGAAGAAACCCTAATTTCTTCTCTGCAGATGTGCCACCACAATTTTTAAAAAAATCGCCACCGACTAACTCAAATCCATTTCTGGCCACCTCTTGCACCACCATGAGCAAACACACGTGCCTCCTCTCACACACACGACCCATCTCAGCCTCAAAAAAAATTGCAAGTTGTGACTTACCCAAGGCTCCACTTTGTGGATGTAACATTGATCTATCAATATCGGATGTCCAACACATATTTTGATGGTCAGAGCATCTCTAACGAGTCCACCTCAAAAAAATATACACCGAACTGTAGGGTGTTTTTCGTCACCCCAATGAGATGGGAATGCGCGCGCTTGTCAGGAGTATTATAGATTCCCTCCTGCTTAAGGTAGGCTAGGGTTTATTGATTGTAGATATTCGAATCTCCGGCAGCCACGGACTAAACTGTCGTTAATTACCCCTTACCTTTGGAGCGAGAGAACCGCCGATTGACGGCTCAAACTAGTCATGTGAACTCAATATGCAGTGTACGTATGTGTGTGTCTTGAGGGGTTTTGGGTATATCGGGGGCCTCGCAGAGTTTACGGGGGTCCCGCTACCCAGATAGCGGGTAGAGGGTCATGGGGACTAATAGCCCCCTTGCGGGGTGCGGGGCATCGCCCTATTAGAATTTTTTTCTAACGGGGGATGTGTTTTGAGTGTGGAGCATGTGGGAAAAAGAAGGATGAAGAGCGTCCTAAGGATGCATGAGATAGCACATAGGCGCTGGGCGCCAGCGGGCCACATAGGTGCTGGGCACCGGCGAGCCATGTGCGGGCCCTGGACGCCAGCGGGTCACACGCCCTGCATGCCGGCGCTGGGCGCCAGCAGTTTACGCGCATGGCGCGCGGGTGCTGGGCGCCAGCAGATCACGCGCCCTGTGTCATTACCCGCTTCCTAAAATACGGAATACGAGGGGTTGACTAGACCAGCCATGCTCCTACGATCGAGAAAACATCCTGCCATAGTCACACTTCGGCTTCTAGCTTTACGTGGTAATCAGTAATCAATACACAGGTAATGAGAAATGCATTCACTAAATCAAAAAAGATACAAAAACTAACCAGATAGAGATCAAGGAAAGATGGTGCTGACGTCGCTGATCTAAATGTCCGCAATATCCTCAAGGTACGACAGGTGCTGATCCGAGCTAACTCCACATCTCGCTCTGAGCATGCATACTCAGGTCGTCAGAGCAACACAATAGCAATATATATCAATGCAAAAGTAAACACATGCAATGATGATGAATATGAAGCAGTAAATATAGAATGATGATGCACATGAAATAATCGGTACAGGTAAACAATAAAGTGGTATATCAAATCAGTAAGCAATGCATGTCAATGTCACTAACCCTATCAGTCTCTAAGTCTCACTGTCCAGGTCGCTAAACCTATCGTCAGTCCGAGTGTGAGAGTCAACCACACATGAGTATCCCCAACCCAAGGGTAGGGCCCCAGGGGCAAGGGAACACGGGCCCGAATCACGCTCGCTAATAGTCAGTAATATCACCCATATGACTCCCAAAATCGCTGTATATGCCGGCAATGGGACTCCCGAGATTCCATTGAACTCGCACTCAAACTACCTCTCACCCACGGTCTTCATCAAATACCGAACATAAACCCAAATACTAATCGGTCCATGACAAGTCTACGTGAGAACTGGAGACATGATCTCCATCAAGCATGTCTCGACTGGTACCTAAGATAAATGGACAGTGTTTGATGCCTTACCTATGACACTAATATAAGTGCTCCCATAACCGTCCCATACCAGTTATAGTTACACTTACATATGTCCCATAGGCGTCGACAATGCAATAAATTAACTGGGTCCGCTGATTGTATACAAGTACGTGTCACTTCACTTATTCATTCACGCTTTAACACTAACGTACTTGCCATAATCCAATCACTAATACTTATCACTGGTAATGTACACGATCACTAGGTTATCGATGCTAATGAACACTATTTACACGAGTATGACAATCATGCACAAGGTGGGGATATAGTAAGTGTACCACTAACAACATATAAGCAACCGGTGTCTGTTGGACTCGGAAAATCATATAAAATCACACGTGCATAATTAAGCAAAATGATGTAAAAGGAGTAGGCAGTATATTTAATCATCTATACATAAAAATTGGTTTCGTGTCCATCGGGTTTCAGGTTTTCTAGTTATGGTCATTTCTTTTTAAGTGTTCACTGCTGGAAATCCTATTTCTGAACTGGAAGTCCGTTTCGTAACACATTTTACTCTCAGTTGGGATCATAATTAGGCGACACTATAGTAGAACAATATTTAGGGTTATTAGTTAGGTTCCCAACTCAATTGGAGGATCATTAATATCCTATATCAATAGGGAGTTATGGTCAGGTTAAGTTCAATGTGTAAAATCTGTCACTGCAGAATTCAGCTGGACACATCGACATTATAAAATGTGTTAAAAATATCATACAGAAAAGGAATCCAGTGAAACCAGTGGAGTAAGAAAGCTAACTCAATTTTCTACGTAAAGATATTAGGTTCCGCACATTTTCGCATTTGAACAAGGATATACAGTGACTTAAAAACAGGGTTAACTGGGATTACTGCTCTGGACTGTAGTCCAGAATCGTAATTCTCCTCGGTTTTCTCTATCATAATATATTAGAATTCAGTAACCAAATATAGAGGACTATATATTATTCCGTTGGCTTTGATACGAGCCCTGGAATGACAAGATTCTATTTATACATAATTAATTGTGAATTTTACGGGTTAGCATGTACGAAAATTTCAGATTTCCCGACGGTTATCGGGATATCATTTTATGCGTGCAATGAAGTATTTTGTTACCAAATTTCTAGAGGATATTCCTTAACAGTAATAGGGTTTAACAATCATGAGTTCTGCCATTTTAAGATGGGTTTTCGCTTAGAGTTACGCATCGAAATCTAGATTTAAGCATTCGATTCGTAGTCGAAACGTCCGTTTCTTTTAACTAAACAAGCACTATTGGATTCTACGATTTCCATACGATGTTATCACTAGATTGTAACCCAAATCAATATTACTAAAATTAATACGGTTTATTATTTAAAACGCTGCGGTAATTTTTGGTGTAAACATAAACATATATATTAATCTATTCATCACTGTAGCATGTAAGCAAGTGGTGAGCACTTGCCTCAATCGACATGGAAAGATGGCGACGGCTCTGGCACAGCGATCAGCAGCTTCGGCATATCACGACACAGCAGCACATGACGAGCCTTGGCTAGGGCTCCGGCAGCGGCGGCGATGGGTTTAAGCTTGGATGCTGGAATTAACCCGGGGCTGGTGCTCGGCTGCTTGGACATCGGAGGAAATGGGTGCAGCAACGGTGGCCGGAGCTTGGAAGTCGGGGTGAGGTGGTTGCTGAGGTTGTTCGCAGTGGTGATGGGGGATCGAGCGGCTTCGTCGGCGTCGGGCTGTGGCAGCCGGTGGCAAGGGGGTGCGGCAGAGGTGAGGTGTGAGGAGAAGAGGGAGAGGGGAGTGTGTGTGGAGGCGCTCAGTGGTGCGAGGTGGTGAGGGGGTCGGCTATAGAGTCATGAGAGGGCTAGTGGTCGCGGTGGTGAGGGGCTATGGGTTGTTGGTGAGGGTGGTGGTGCTTTGGAGCAGGTAGGGCTGCGGTGAGGTAGCGACGGCGAGCGCGACGCGCGGGCACGGGTTCGAGCTCAGAGGCGGTGGGAAAAGAGGAGGAAGAGAGAGTGCGAGGTGAGAGAGAGTGCGAGGTGAGAGAGAGTGTTCGTACGAGAGGAGAGAAAGACATGGGTAGAGAGGGGAGAGAGAGAGAGAACGTGGGTTAAAATATAATTAATTGAAAAAATTATTAGAAGAGAGAGAATAGAATTTGTAAGAATTAAGGAGTGATTAATGGGATTTTTAAAAGATTAATGAGGGAAATTAATGGGGATTAAAAAGACATTAATTTGGTTGTTTAATAGGAAAATTATGGGAGAGATTTTTCAGTTGGAATTAGAAGGAGTTTGAATCTTAAAAAGAATAGAGAAAGAAGCACAATTAAAAGAAAATATATGGGGTGGGCTTTTGGGGTTTTTTTTTTAATATAGAGAGGAAGGAAACTGAGTGGGTATGGGCTTTGGGCAGTTGTTAGGACATTAAAATTTCCTAGGGGGGATATTGGGAAAAATATTTGGATGGAATAAATTAAATAGAACAATAGGAGAAACAAATAAGAAAATTTAGGGAATAAATTGTAGGGAAAATAATTAGTATTTTTATACAAGAAATTTTTGAACAAAAATATTTATTCGAATACGGGAAATAATTATAAAGGAACTGGGTGTTACACCCTGCACGTCAGCGCTAGGCGCCCGCGGAAAAAAGGGCTTAGCCCTTGGACTGGGAGTTGAACTCCCGAGTAAATTTTGGAGTTAAACTCCTAAAAAATGATCTTTTTGTGGAGTTAAACTCCAAAAAGATCTGGATTATTGGGGTTCAACTCTTTCGAGAATTTGGATCTTGGAGTTGAGTTTCTCAAAGATTGGTTTGGAGTTAAACTCCTAAAGAAGAAATTCTTTTTCGGAGTTAAACTCTAAACTCCTAAAGAAGAGATTATTGTTCGGAGTTAAACTCTCAAGAGATTTTCGGAGATGATGAAAGGAAACCCCTTTCTTCTCCCTTAAGCCCTTGATCTTCTCTTGAGCCTCAGATCTTCCCAAAGTGGGATTTTTTGGAGATGGGTCTCCTTCTTCCTCCTCTCTGTTGGCTGGATCTTGAAGAAAAGGAGGATGGGACTTAAAAATCTCCCATTTAGAGATTTGATGGGAGACCCGAGCTCTCCTTCAAGGGTTTTATGGTGAAAAACTATTCCTTTTTGGAAAAGAGAGAGTTAAACTCTTGGTTTAATTCAAAAAAAAGAAGAAGGTTTAAAATCTTGAAGAAGGAGAAAGAGGCACAAAACTCTAGAATTTTTGAAAGAATGAAAGTTGTTATTGATTTTCTCATCGTGTTTGCTTTTAATAGGCTACACACTTTATATATAACCCCTTGGGCTTTTCTAAATGGCACTTGTGCCTCCTCATGCCTCAAGTGCTTATTTCTTTTTACACATAAGCCATGGGGTTTGCAAAATTTTGGCTTTTTGCCCATTTTTCATACATTTATTTCTAAAAATTGCATTTAAACTAATTTATTGCCTCCTTTTTGGCATGGAGCCGGCCCCTTTCATGCTTGGTCTTGATTTAGGCTTGGACCCACTTGGCCTGAGCTTATGCCCGCTTGCCTGGGCTCGTGCCTACTTGGCTGGGGTTTAACTAGCTTTGATTTGGTCAACCATGGTGTAATTTTTTATCCCACTTGGCTGGGGGTTAACTGACTTTGACTTGGTCAGCCGGGGTGTAATTTTTTACCCCAACAAAGTATGGTTGTAAAGTTAGTTTGACCTATATATTAAGGAAAAGGTAGTTCCAAGTTTTTTTTAAAAATGTATCGGAGGTAACTCCACTTTACTGATATATGTTTAGAGAATGAATTTAGATGAAAGAAGAAAAGATAAGAGGGACTTACGGCTTGGTAATATCGAGAAGAGAGTAAGGAAGAAGGGATGGGCTTCGTGGCATTGTGAGAGCTCCGAAAAAGGTTTCGATCTTCGACAGAAGGAGCTTGGTTGCTAACTCCACTTGACTTCTCTTGCACTTAGGAACTTTGGGGTGATTTTGCTAGAAATTTTCAGAATAGAGAGGAGCTAGGGTATGGGTGGTATTTATAGTGGAGAATTAGGGTTTGGGAATTAAAATTTTGAATTAAAAAGCATTAAAAAAATGTGTTAAATGGTGAATTAAAGGGTCTCAGTTTGATTGCAGGGAAATCAAACAGTGCAGGGGAGTTAAGGGGAGTCGAAGGGGTGTATGTGCAAAGCACGGAGCTATTTGAGCTCAAATCGACCGTCGGCGCTTGCCCTTTGATGGGTTTGGCCGGTCAGACTTTGAGGTTTTTCTTCGAGATTCGTGCCACGTGGGTATTTGGGTGTGTACACTTCATTGCGCCTGTTTGATTTTTCTGAAACTTTTCATTTCCCCGTGTATTGCACGTGCAACTCTTGGGCTTCCAAAAAAAAAGAAAAATCTGAAAAAAAAATAATTGTGCCTGATGGGAATCGAACACACAGGCTATGTCACAGCAATGTAGAGGCTTTACTAGTGAGCTACAAGTTGCTTCTTGCTTTTATTTAACAAAGATAACTTTTAACTCTTATGCAGACTGTAATACTCTTTTCTGTACAATAATAAGAAAATTTTTGTACAGTGATTTCAGAGTCGTTACAAAAGTGCACTTTAGAGAATTCATCTTCATACTGTATTCACTCAGTCGGGTGAAAACGGTCCTGAAATCTTGGATGTGATTGGCCTTGGCTTTAGTCTTGATGACCAAATCATCAACATAACATTCGACGACTGTATAGATTAAGTCATCAAAGATTTTGGTCATTTCCCTTGGATATGTGGCACCCGCATTTTTCAGTCCGAACGACATCACCTAATAGCAGTATATCCCGATCGGGGTTTGAAATGATGTGTATTTCTCATCCTCGGACGACATCTTGATCTGATTTTATCTAGACAAGCCATCCATGAAGGTAAACAGCTCGTAATTTGAGGTATCGTCGACCATCATTTCCATGACTGGTAGCGGGAAGTCGTCTTTAAGACATGCTTTGTTCAGGTCCCTGAAATCGACACAGATTCGATCTGCCCATTCTTCTTTCACTGGGACGATGCATGTGATCCAATCTGCATATTTCCTTTCTCTGATGAAGCCGGCATCGATGAGTTTCTTGGTTTCCTCAATGACATTTTCTTCCAGCTCCCTTCTCATTCTTCGAGGAGCTTGTTTGACTGGCTTGACATCAGGAGAAATAGCCAGCTTATGCACGTCCACTTTAGGGGAGAGACCAGGCATTTCTTTGTACGTCCATGCGAAGCAGTCGGTGAACTCATGCAGCAGGGCAATTATCTGCTCTTTCATTTTGTCTGATAAGAGTGAGCTCATGTAGGTCAGCCTTGGATTATCGGGCGTTCCCAAATAAACCTCGGTTAGCTCGTCGAAGCTTGTTTGTCCGCCATCTTCGAGATCTTGAGGGTCTTCTTCTGGCTCGGCTAGCTCGTCTTCATTATTTGACACTTCGATGGCCTCACTAATATGGATCATGTAGCATTCCTTGACATCAGGTTGAATGAAACCCATGTCTCGTCTATCTGGGATTCATCCATCGATGAGTGCTCGGACCTGAGGCGGGTGCCACAGCCCCTCATAAAACTTCGCAGAGTCTGTTTGATATAACCAACATATGCACTTTTTAAAATATTCCCGCATCTCGGGTGCATAATATCTGGCGTTTAGGATGGCTCTTATGCCTCTTTCATAGGGAAGGCATGTGACAGAAAAATCGTCCGGGTGCACGACAGGATTTGACCTATAAAACAGGATGCTCTTCTGTCCACTCTTTCTTCCGGGAACGTAGAAGGTTTTCAGCTGATCCACGGTGGAGACTGACAATGCATCGAGCTCTTTGCATATATGCTCCGGTACCCTTGTGATGGCTAGGGACCCTTCTGTAACTTTGAAGGTCTCTCTTAACTTTGCTTTTTGCATGAGAGCTCAATCTGCACCAGTTGTTGCAAGATGGGTCATCTTCCTCTGATTCTTTAGTGTCACTGCCTAAACGAGAGCGAATTTTGCTGCCGAATGGGCCTTCAATATCAGACTCGTCTGTATCACTACCGAAGTGAGGGCAAGTTTTACGGAAGGACGGACTTCTAGCGTCGGACTCATCAGTGTCACTGCCGAAATGCAGATGCACTTGGGGTTTCTGCTTTTGAATGTGACAACCGGCTCAGATTTTCTTCTGAATTTCGAGGTCGTTCTGTCTTTAGTCAGCTATGGCTCAGCACTTTGGAGATTCACAAAGTACCGAGAATCTTCATATCGGACTTCATGCACACCGAATGGCCGGATGTCTCCATCAATGCGTCTTTCTTCTCCATTTTTGGTATACTTCATGCACTGATGGAGAGTTGATAAAACGATGCCATAATCGTGAAACCATGGCTTTCCCATGAGAATCTTATAGGATGTGTCAGCGTCGATCATGTATTTAGCTTCGGTTTGCAAATCCCCAAATTTTATTGGCAGAGCTATGGACCCCAGAACTTGCTGGCAGTTTTGATTGAAGCCTTGAATAACAATTCTTTCCCTTGACAGGTGTCGGACATCCATTAACAAACTCTTTTGAGTCCACAAGTTCATGATGTTCACTGAGGACCCCGGATCAATCAATATGCGATTAATTCGGTCTCCATCGATGTACCCTGTCACTTAAAGCGGTCGGTTGTGCTCAGCTATTCCCAGTAATAGGTCTTCATCTTTAAATATGACTGCGGCTGTGTGCAGAGTGTACTGGGCCTCTGTCACGACCCGAAAGTACGGAACATGACCGGCACTTAAACTACGAACGTCTCGAGGCGTACGTAATCTAAGTAAACCGAAAACCCAGAAATCCAAACCAAGAAAAGTAGTAGAGTGCAGGAAAAACCAACTTAAAACAAGTAGTTCAATAGCATAAGCCGAATTATGCGGTTTTTAAAAAACATCAAAAATTTACTGAAAATTTCGGCAGAGTCTCCTTTGTAAATACTGGCTCCCAAACGGGATACAACATGAATAGTATACGAAATCAAGAAAAAAGCATCCCCAAGCGGGAGCTAGCTCTTCGTCAATCGACGGTCACAACCACACAAGCAATATAATATACAACGCCAACGGCGAGGATCAAAAACTTAAAAGGGAACTCAAAACCACCAGAAATATAACGAGCGACTCTAAGGTCGAAAGAATAAACAACACTGGTCTCTATCTCAATAGATACATGTTTGGTTGATGGAATTCTAGATACAACAGAATAATGATATACAAGATAAATAATGGGGGTATGATACAAGTAAACCCACCTACTAGCAAATCACCCGAATGAAACTATGCCCGCAAAGCCGTAATGAACCTGTACGGCAACCTGCAAGAAACTGGGGCACAACGGGGGTGAGTTGCCAACTCGTGAATAGAAAAACATCTACGCATAGAAATCGCATAAATAACGC